>JAODAL010002914.1:0-184416 GCA_025379985.1 Phyllomedusa bahiana
GTTGCCCGCTGTGTGCTGTGGGCTGCCGGACCTACCATGTCTTTGTCCCACTGTCTGACCGCATGCTGCTGCTGTGGCTGTGCCGTGACCTCCCACTGTCTTTGGCCCTGTCTGACCTCATGGCTGCCGCCGTACCCCCACTCTGTCATTGTCCCACTCAGGGGCCCTATACGTTTTCCCACCTCCGAATGTATTGTCCACTGTCGACCTCATGCTGTGCTGTGGGCTCCCGTGACCTAGACACGTGTCTTGTCCCACTCTGGGCCTCCCCTGTTTTTGCCCCTCCAGAATGTATTGTGCCATGTCTGACCTTTCATGTGCTGCTGGGCTGCTGCCGTGACCTCCCACTGTGTCATTGTCCCACTCTGTTCCTAACCCTGTTTTTTCCCCTCCAGAATGTCATTGTGCCACTGTTGACCTATGTGCTGCTGTGACCTACCATGTCTTTGTGCCCTGTTGACCTATGCGCTGCGGGCGTGCCGGCCCTACCATGTGTTTTGTCCCCTGTCTACCGCATGCTGCTGCGTGGTGTGCCGTGACCTACACACTATCATTGTGCCATGTCTGACCGCTGTGCTGTTGGCTGCTGCGGTGCCCTACACACTGTATTGTGCCACTGCGACCTCTGCTGCTGCCCCGTCACCCCCCTTTTGTCATTGTGCCCTCAGGGGGCCTACTACTGTTTTGCCACCCCAAAAATGTCATTGTGACTGTTGACCCCTTGCTGCTGCTGTGGCTGCTCCCCAAAACCTACACATGTCGTTGGGGCCATGTTGATATGTGTGCTGTGGTGTTTTCCCATAACCTACACACTGGTCAATTGTGCCAACTCTGGGGCCCTATCTGTTTTTGCCCCCTCCAGAATATCAATGTGCCCCTGTCTGCCCTCAGCTGCTGGGGCTGCCGCCGTCCCTCCAACTGTGTATTCTCCCACTGTCTGCCCTCTGGTGTGCTATGGCTGCTGTGCCTAGGACATGTCATTGTTCCACTCTGGGTATCCTTTTTTTTCCACCCCCAGAATGTCATTGTGCCACTGTCTGACCTCATGCTGCTGTGGTTTGCGCCGTCACCCCCAACTCTGTTTGTGTTCCCACCTGACCCCCTCAGCTCGTTTTTTTCAGCTGTCGCTGCCATGACTTTATCAGGCTGCATTTCCCCCTTTCATTTTTTTTGGTCATTTTTGCCCCCTTTAAAGTCCCCCAGGGAATTTTATAGTGAAGTGATTCAAAGAGCGGCGGCAGTATTTGCGTGTCATACTAAAAACAACTTGATGAAGACCAAACCAAGCCCCCTCTGCATATTTAAGCTGGCACAGTTTTCAGCACCTGCAGGCTCTGTGCACCTGGAAATAGTTTTTTTTAACGGTTTCGTCCCGAAAAAATTTCAGACCGAAACAAATTTTGTCGGGAAAATTCGGCAAAGTAGAACCATTTTTTGAGAAATTTTGCCCATCTTATGTCGCCAGCCTTGGAAGGAAGCCCTTCTCTGTCCCTATACCTCCATGCCCTAACCCTCTTTGCTCGTTCCCAATGAATTTCGCTCCGTTCATAAGATAAAAAATTTAAGAAGGTAGGGAAAGGTTTTTGAAAGTCTTTTTTAATAGATGGAAAATCAAAGTATTTTAATCCTCTAATTTCCTACACCAACTGGGTTAGAAACTGAAATGTTTCTAGCGAAAAAACCCGTGAAATGCGGTTGGTGAAGAACCGTAAGACAAAAAACAACAGGTTCTTCCCTTTAGTCCCATGAAATTTTCAACTGCCAGAGGACAGGAATTGTAGTTTTCAAAAAAAATTCTCAAAGGGGCGCAAAATGAGATTTAACGGCGCAATAAAAATAGCGGGGCATCATCTTGGTGTCATTAAAAACGCATTGTTAGAAGACCAAAAAAAGCTCCCTCTGCATATTTAAGCATGGCACAACGTTCTAAAGCACCCTGCAGGCTCTGTGCAGCCTGGAAATAGCTGTTTTTAACGTGATTCGTCCCAAAGTAATTCGGAACGAAGTTATATTTTGCCGAGAAATCCGGCGAAGTGAACGAAACGAATTTCGGGAAATTCGCCCATCTCTAGTAATAATATAACAAGTTATAGTGACCAGGATTCTGGAGAAGGGTCTGGATACATTTCTAGATGTAATAATATAAGTTCTAGTGACCGGGATTCTGGAGAAGGGTCTAGAGACATTTCTAGATGTAATAATAGAACAAGTTCTAGTGACCGGGATTCTGGAGAAGGGTCTGGAGACATTTCTAGATGTAATAATAGAACAAGTTCTAGTGACCAGGATTCTGGAGGAGGATTTCTTCTGATTGTCAGATTTGAGTCGGAAAGGAGAGGTCCATGACTTCAACCTTGAGTGATGCATCACCCCCTTACATCCTTCTCTAGACATGGCACAATATATTCATTTTTCATGGGGTGTTCTTCTAATTTCTCTGCTGTGTTTTTGCCTTTTAGATCATACCTATAATTTATATTGCTTAGATCTATATGGCATGTTATAGATAAGTTAAAAAAGGTAAAAGACAGATATGTGAATCCGTTTAAAAATTCTAACCTCAACTTTTCATCTCGGAGGAACTGAAATCCCCATGAGGCCTAGGAAATAAATACAAAGAGGTCCAGAGAAAACACACAGGTCTTGTTCCATAAATAGAAGAATACAGTCGTGAATGGATCCTTAGGGGGGAATTCAATTAGTGATTATGTTCATCTGGGATCAGGAATCTGCTTTTAATGAATGTATATATACATGAGGCACCGATGGCAGCTGTCCTGCTGAGTGAATATACAGGCCTGAGTCTCCATGAGGTATGCCATTTATTGTGTATTGTATTGTCATTATTATAACTGAGTTTTATTAATATTTTTTTTTTATTTTACGCTGCATTTGATCTAACACTTATTTGGAGTGTACAAAAAATAATTAAAGAAATGTTTCACATCTAATCACTTAACAAAAACCTCAATAAATAAGTGAATAAATAAAAATAAAATATATCTAAATACCAAAATGTCATACAGGGATAATAATTTATAGTAACTATATAAACTATTCAGACCTCCCAAAAGCACCTAGAAATTCTTATTGCACTTTTTTTTCTTAATTATGTAATTCATTTAACCCCTTACAGGGGTTGTCTCACCTCGAATCTTATGTGTCCTCTTCAGGACTGGAACAAGGTATATGGTGCCCTAGGCAAGAAGGGAACATAGCGCCCTCCATGGAAAAGTCAGATCCATCCATACCTCTTTGTGCCTCTTTTCTGCCTGGGATGAAGTGGCCCACAGGGAAATTGGGAAACTCCTGGTGGACTCCTGAGCATGGTAGACCTGGAGTTTTTTTTTTAACTGGCAGAGGCAGAAAGGCAGAGAGGCAAAAAGCAAGAGGCATAGTATAGGAAACATGTACAGTCATTTACAGAAACTGTAGCTTGGGCCTCTAAAATAAATTCCACTGATGGGTCCCAAGAATCAACTCCACCTGTTGGTCTTACACACCCCAGTCCGGTTGCCTACCTGTCTTCATGGCTCTGGCCCTCTTCATCCCTCCACAGTTGAACATAGGGCATTTTCTTCATACCCAGGCTGGACGGAACTAAGGGACTGACGTCATCACGTTCTCGGTTAATGACACCCTGTGGGGCACTGTCCAGCTGCATTCGAGCATAGTCTTCCACTCTTCAATCTTTACTTCTACAAGGTTCATTAAGCTGTCACTCAGGGCTACTGTTGGGTGCTTCAGTCGAGACTCAACCTCTTCCCTGTGCATTGCAGTGGCATGAGCTCAGTGTGGTCACTCCGCTCTAACTATTATCAGCGGGGATCCGTCTTCTGTCAAGAGCCCGCACATTGGATCCATGTAGTGAGAGAGAGGGGGCTCTTCCTGGGGATTTGTTTACATCCTGCTCTCATGCTGACAGGAGGTACGTACCTGGCCTCTTGGCAAATCCCCTTTAATGACAATTCAATAAAAAAACAAACTATTGACTGATGTTTTTAGATATATTTAATGAAGTGGGAACAACCCCTTAATGACACAAATATTTGTGAATATTTATTTTTTATTTTTCCTTCCTGCCATCTAAGAGACTTAGCTTTTTGTTATGGAAGTATTGGGGTTTGTTTTTTGTGGAACAAGATACACTATTGAACAGGAATATATTTATTGGGAAAAGCAAAAAAAAAAAAAAACATTTTTGCGGGGGTTTCATTTTTTATGGAGTTCACTGTTGACATAATATCTGAATTCTGAGGGTTGGTGCGATTCTGATGACACTAAATGTACACATAATTTTCAGTATGTTTTACAACTTTAAACAGATAAATGCAAATTAGCTTTGCATCACCATTTTCTGAGACCAATCATTGTATTTTTATTGGATCAACCTTGATTATTCCAATTTTTAAATCAAAGCATCTCAATTCTGGTGTTAGGTACTGTAAAAAAAAAAAAAATAAATAAATATATATATATATATATATATATTATATATATATATATATATATATATTTTTTTACAGCGTTTGCCATACTAGATAAATAGTGATCTTGTATTAGATTGGACCTTTACAGGCTCGGAGATACCTTTTTATTTTAATTATTTCATTGTTATTATTTTTACTTTTTTTAAAAAAATGTTACGCTGTTGTTTTTTTAACATTTTTTATATTAACATTTTTTCTCCCTTGAGGCCTTGAACATGCGCTTGCTTGATAATTTCTACTATATGCTACAGTACTGCCGCATGTAAACATTTCCTTCAGCTCCTATAATGCCTGGACTATGAAAGGGTATATTTAGAGTACGTTCATGGCAGAGGGGTCGATTGGAGACTGCAGTAGACAACGGCCCCACATTCTTATAATTTAGATTGCACGGTTCACTCCGGCATCTAAATAGTTAAGCGCTCTCAAATCAATGCAGCCAACACATCCGGCATACATGGAGCATGCTCAGTTAAAGTGTCTCCTTGAAGCATCCATGATGAGTATATATATCACGGGTCATTTAGGGGTTGAAGAGATTTTCCATTTTTGTGGGGATTTCTAGAGTACCAGAGGATCTGATGGGCCCCAGGAAGAGGCGTAGCTATAGGGGGTGCAGAGGTTGGAGCCCCAAAGGCCCCTCTACTGCTTAAGGAGATACCAGTTTTATAAATTGCACATGATAGGTGGGGGCCCTTTTATGGAATTTACATTGGGGCCCTGGAGCTTTGTTACACCTCTGGCCCCAGGTCTGACATATCAGGGCCTCAAAGTCCTTATTTGGAGCTGACTTTAGAACCAATTGCCTGCTATCCTATTAAAGCCTTCATATGCAGGATTATTTAGAAGTAGACTTCACCATGCTATTTTACACCGCCTGCTCTTTACACCCAGCTTCAGGCTCTCCATTCCAGTTCAGGCTATACGTGGTTCCACAGCTGTGACTGACAATTCTGGCTGTAAGAGAGACATTGCTAGTAGAAACTGGGGCATAGCTACAGGAGGTGCAGAGGTAGCAGTTGCTACCAGGCCCTGCAGTGTGAGGGGGCCCAAAAACCCTCCTGCCACATAGAAAGATACCAGTATTATAATTAGCACATAATAAATGTGGGGCCTGATTTAACTTTTTGCATTGGGGCCCAAAACCTTCAAGTTAGGCCCCGGAGTAGAAGGGTGTACACGATACAACAGAGGACTACAGAACAGTAAATGGTTAAAATTTGTCAGTAACATAGATAAACAAGGTCCTGTGCTGCTTTTAAGACTCATAAGCCCATCACTGCTAAAGCAGAGATGGTCGGTGGAAACTTGTCAGATAAAATCTCCTCTATCTCCTAATCAAAGCAAAATTATAGCAGCAACTTATTTTGTAATTCGCTTTAAACATGAATGATAAGACTATCATTGTATAGAGAATACCACTTTAATCCTTTCAGCCACAACCTATTTTTTTTTTATTTTTTTCCTCCCTGCCTTACAAGAGCCAAAACTTTTTATTTTTAACTCTACAAAAATCAAATGAGTGCAGGTGGTTTTTTCGGGGGGAGATAAGATGTATTTTTTTCTATTGACTATATTATATAATGTATAGGAAAACCGAAAATAAAGTGGGGTGAAATGTGTAAGAAAACTAAATTTTGCCTTGTTTGTGGGGGTTTTGTTTTTATGATGTTTTCCCTTCAGTATAAGTGATGTATCATTTATATTCTGCAGGTTATGATTCTGGTGATGCCAAATATGTGGGGTTTTCTTTGTTTTAGTTTTCTCTTTTTTATTTTTTTATTTTAATATTTACGCTGCAGCGCCATTTTCAGCGACCAATAACTTTTTCTTTACAATACCAGGCTGGAGATGTTATTGCACAAGATATTATGGCACCTCGTCCAGTATTACCTCACCGCGGCCTTACATTCTGATGCACATGGCTGCACGCTCGACGCTACAGAGCAGACGGGTATATTGTGGGATGGAGACATCATAGTTGGAGCAGTATTGACTTTACACGTGGACAGAGTCATCGATAAGATCACATACCAAGAGAAGCCGGCACCGGTCACCTGTCGGAAGTAAGACCTTTCTAATGTTTTCAGAGTCATAAATATTTTACTTAAAGGACTTTTGACATTGATGGCATATCACAAGCAGGGCCCACAGGTGGAGTTGAGTCTAGGGGCCCACCAGTTAAGCTGCCTCTGGGCCCACCGGTGGAGTTTATTTTAGGGGCCCACCCTACAGCTACTGTAAAGAACTGTACATGCTTCCTACCCTGTTTCCCCAAAAATAAAACAGTGTCTTATAAAAATTGTTGCTCCTAAAGACGAGCCATGTCTTATTTTTCCATGAACAAAAATTCACATGTATTAATATACTGTAGTGATTTCATCACAAACATCAGCATAAGCAGCCAAAAAAAATGCACTATGTCTTATTTTCGGGGATGTCTTTTTTTTTTTTTTTTTTTTTTTTTTTTTTAACTCTGCTTTTTTGCCTCTCCCACTCCTCACCCCCCCTGTTTAGCACTCCAAAAAGGACTATGTAAGTTAGAGCTAGGTCTGTAATAATATAAATGATCGTCTCCATTGTGGCTTATTAGAGCTGTGAAATCTTAGGCTGTTACTACAACATCTATACATGAATTTATGGTGTCCTCCTCTGGTGTCCTAACTAGTATTGATAGAACTGTTCTAGAAAAGTTAAGTTCTAGTAGAACTTCTCAAATTTTTAGAATTCGAAGCGAAGTTCTAGTTCGACGCGCCATTTTCATTTTAGTTTTCATCAGCTTTCTGCACTTCTGGTGGCCATCCAATCATCTTTCTGCACTTCTGGTGGCCATCCAATCATCTTTCTGCACTTCTGGTGGCCATCCAATCACCTTTCTGCACTTTTGGCGGCCGTCCAATCACCTTTCTGCACTTTTGGCGGCCGTCCAATCAGTGCAGAGCACAGAGAAGTGTCTAAAATGTCATCACTGAAGTGTAGGGCTCTCGTTGGCTGCTAAAATCACATGACCATGATATATATATTTCCCTGTATTTCCTTGTGAATGCCATTTTCAGCTCTCTCTTGTATGTACAGACTGCTCTTAGTAAGATAGCTTTTTCCTCTCCATAGAAAGCAATAGTTAGGGAGTTTGGTATTGCTGGCTGCATCTTTCCCACACCCAGAAGCTGTTATTTGGCGACATTTGCAGGCTCACATAACGCCTAACTCTCATATTCATGGATATATATTATGCAGAGTGCTTGGATTTGCTAAATCATACTCAGTGCCCAAAAGCTCAGCTTTTGTAGTTTTGGGGGTTCAGTAATTGTATAACACACAGTCTCCAAATCTCCTATGTGTCAAAGGGGCTTTTGGGCCCCCTCAGGATGCAGGGCCCCGTAGCAGCTGCTACCGCTGCACCTCCTATAGCGACACCCCTGCTTGCAAGCTGTCCTCATCTTTTCAGTCAGCCATTGAAAGGAATGAAGTATTTTAGCCTCTCAATTTTTTTATTCCAACTTCTCCTCACCTGTATAGGTATAAAAAATAACCAGAACCTCTTCTCCCATTGACATTAATGGGGTTCGAGTTCGAACCGCACTCACAAAAGTTCAAGGTTCTAATCGAACTAGAACTTTTTACTGTTTGCTCAACACTAGTCCTGACTGGTACAGAAGAGAACCCTCATTCCTCTGAGAAGTGGGAGTCCTTGAAGTGGAAGCTGCACTCAAGGCCATCCTCCAGGTGGTGAATATATGTCCCAGGACTCCAGGGCACATGCTCAGTTCACTGTTTGTGTCTCCCTAGAACACGCACATAGTTAACCACGGATCATCAGGAAGACTTTTTAGGCTGCAGACTGCCTACAAGATGTCAGTGGGGTGTCCAGACATAGGCATCATGATGATATGGGTGTGCTTTAGGAGAGAGGTGGTTAAGAGGCATGGCCTCATGTGGTGTCATGTTTGGGCATCAGTTTCATGTATTTGTGCAAGGCCCCACTGCACTGCTATGCTCAGGGGCCCATGATGCTGTTAAGTTATCCCTGGCTGTACTTATCAGACATTTATGGCATTTACTCTATATGTGCCATTAATGCCTTGGTTGAGCTTTATTGCACCTCCTGCGAGGGGTACAGTATGATGATGTGGCCCTCAGAAAAGAAAAAGTTATAAAGCCCTGCTCTAGATAATCCAGCAATAAAAAAAATTCCCCAAAATCTCACTGGGCAATAGAATTCCTCAAACTGTTGAAACCAAAAAAACAGTTATAACAATTTAAAGAGAACCTGTCATAGGTGATGCCCCATCTTGCTGAGGGCAGCACAAGCTAGTGTCAGACCTGCTGTTTCCAGCGCTGTCCCTTATTCTGTAAGATGCTGGAGTTTGAGTATTTAATGCTCAAATCTTATTCATGAGCAGGTGTTAGCCACGCCCACCAAAGGCTAGCCCCGCCCACTGACAGTTATTCACATGTTTCTACCTATTCAAAGTAATAGGTTTATCAGTTGAGGTGGGCGTGGGTAGCCGCAAGAATGAGCTCCAATGGTGGCCCCAGGAATCATCTCCACTGGTGAGCCCCAATAATCCTCTGCACTGATAGGACCCGAGAATTAGGTGCACTGGTGGGCCCTAAGAATCAATTTCACTGGTGGGCCCCTGTCCAACACTGCCGGAAAGCCTTCATTGAGAATGGAGAATTGGTGGTAATCCAGAGTACAGGGAGAGCGGTTGAGAGAGTTCCGATAGACTCTGTTCTCAATTGCGACTTTTGAGGGCCTGTTTTTGAGATGGGTGCGATATGCAGTCAATATGCCATGAATGTGCGGTTTGGCATAAGTCCTTTAATTCGAAAACTTTTGGTGACAATTAGAGTTTTGGGTATTAGCAGTTCTACAATGTTTCCCACAAAGAGATTCTAATCTGGACCTCATAACCATATTTTTTTTTTGGATTATGACTGATTCTTTACGTTGTGAATTTATTTTTCAGCATAACTTATTCCCAGTTCTCTGAATCTCAATTCTTGTAGATTTCCACTAGACAAATATCTTCAATTACAGACCATCAGGTATGCCATGATGGAGATCAACACCAACCCCAACCTTCTTCCCAACATCACCTTGGGTTTCCAGATTTACGATTCTTGTCGAGTTCTCCAGAAGGAACTTGAAGGCTCCTTATGGATGATAACGGGGCAGAACAGAGCCATACCCAACTACCAGTGCCAAAACCGGAATCGACTGGCTGCTATCATTGGCTACACTACGTCAACGTTCTCAATCCTCATGGCACATATTCTGAAAGTTATCAGGTATCCACAAGTAGGTTCAGCTTAAAGCTTTTGAAGAATAAGACTCATTCATTGTATTCAGAACTAGAAGTACGTCAACATGTGGCTCAGTGGTGGCGTTGTTCAAATAGGAACCCTGTATGGTTTGACACTGGTTCGACCAAACTTGTCATGCCCGACATCTCTCCCAGTTCCAAAAACACATGTGCAACCTAGGGAGACCAGAAGTGATGTGACTTCCTGACTGGGACTTTAACCCACCCCCTCCCGTTTCCTGAACAGCCACATTTTCCTTTACCGCTGATTGTGAAAACGCTCAGTTTTTTCGCATTTTTCTAAAAATTTTTGCCTTTTTTCTGTGATATGCTAGGATTTATTTTTATGCTATTTTGATGTTAGTTTTTTTTTTATAAATAGGGAACGTTTTAAAGTCTGGTTTTCACATTTTATTTTTTTAACAGTAAAAGTGGGGCTAAAATAACTTATTGTCTCTTTTCTGTCAGACATTTTTATATAGATAAAGTATATTTTTTTGGTGTTGGGGTCAGGGCCAAAAGTTTTGGTTTGGGCTCTTAATGGTTTTTTTTAATAAGATTTTATGTTGTGTGTGTGTGTGTGTGTGTGTAAGTATTTTTCAGATTTTCCTTGTAACTGGGGCTGATATATAAGCCCCAGTTACACTGCAAATACTCGGGAAAACTATCCACTGTACTTACCACAGAGTTGATCTGAGTCTGATGAGACCCAGCAACTCTTGCAGTTACCAGGCCATGGCAGTCAAGTGACCACCGGCATTGGGAAGCAAAAGGGCACACCACTGATTCTTGGTGCCCACCAGTGGAGTTGAGTCTTGGGTCCCAGCAGTGGAGTTGAATCTTGGGTCACAGCAGTGTAGTTGAATCGTGGGTCCCACCAGTGGAGTTGAATCGTGGGTCCCACCAGTGGAGTTGAATCGTGGGTCCCACCAGTGGAGTTGAATCTTGGGTCCCACCAGTGGAGTTGAATCGTGGGTCCCACCAGTGGAGTTGAATCGTGGGTCCCACCAGTGGAGTTGAATCGTGGGTCCCACCAGTGGAGTTGAATCGTGGGTCCCACCACTGGAGTTGAATCTTGGGTCCCACCACTGGAGTTGAATCTTGGGTCCCACCAGTGGAGTTTAATCTTGGGTCCCACCAGTGGAGTTGAATCTTGGGTCCCACCAGTGGAGTCGATTTTTGGCTGGGAGGCTTCCTGCCTATGTACAGTGGTCAGGCATAGTATGAAACTGTGCCTGCCTTTTCAGTTAAGAGCCCAGCTATCGTCGACAGCCAAGATGTTTATAGTTTATGGGCAGTCGAATACAGGTTAAAGAAAATTAGTAAAATATGATTACAATAATTTCATTGTTCAATCTTTAGATCAGCCATGTTTCCACCAGTTCTCTTCTAAGTGACCGGACTCAATTCCCATACTTTCTTCGGACGGCTCCAAGTGATGCTTTCCAGTCCAAAGGACTTGCTCAACTGTTATTACACTTCCGATGGACCTGGGTGGGAATGATAGCTGATTCCAATGATTATGGATACCAAGGCATAATAGGAGTGAGACAACAATTCACCAAATCCGGAGCTTGTGTTGAATTCTTAGAGTACGTCCAGAGTAATCGTCCAGATCGCAATATTCCACACATCATCCAGATCATCAAAAAATCCAGAGCCAAGACTATCATAATCTTTGCAACTGATGTTGATATTATTCTACTGTTTGATGAATTTGTACGTCATAATATTACTGGGAAACTTTGGGTGGCCAGTGAAGGCTGGGCAACATCCAACTTGCTATCATTTGCTAGATATTCCAAGCTCCTTGCAGGAACTCTGGGCTTTGCTTACTCCAGTGAATATGTCCCAGGGTTCCAGGACTTTATTGAGAGTTTTGATTCCTTCAAAGCATCAGAAGAGCCCTGGGATGGGATGTTCTGGGAGGAAAATATTGGTTGCGCTTTTCTGGATTTCAAAAATATGACCTTCAGCTATGAAAGACCAACCAGGAATTGTACGGTTGATGAAATACTGGAGACCTTTCAGATAAGCCTTAACAATATAACCAGCGTTCGACTTTTATATAACCTATACAAAGCTGTATATGTAATAGCACAAGCCATGCATGACTTGATTTTATGTAGAGCTGGAGAAGGTCCTTTTGAAAATGGAAGCTGCTCGGATATTGTGAACATTAAGCCATGGCAAGTAAGAAATCTGCATGTAAAATAAGAAGTTAGAGAAATGCCTACAGCAAATATAGCTCAAAGGGTTAGCATTCCTCATTATGGAGAGGTGTTACCTCCTAAAAGTACAGAAGAGAGGATGGGATTGATTGCACTCAAATGGTGGGCCCTGTCCTCAACCAGTCCTCCCTTACTTCCCTGGATCAGTGCAGTGAAGAGGGGATACACAAGTGGTAAGGTGGTGGTTGCATACCCTGGCACAGAAGTTTCCTGGTCCTGATTGTGATTGAGATGACCTTGAAGGGGTTTTCTCACCTTGTAGTTTCACAGAGACACAGCCAGCTTTAGGCCCGGTTCACATGGCTTATTCAAGCCGTAATTGCGGGACAGATTTCGCCCGCAATTACGGCTTGAATAAGGGGTGGGGGCGCAGCTTCCCGGCCCCATAGACTTTCATTATTCACGGCGCGTATCCCGCCGGGATAATAAACATGTCACTTTCTCCCCGCTTGGTGTATTCGCAGAGCAGGGAGAGGAGACTGAATCCATAGTTCTCTATGAGAACTGTGGATTACTGTAATGGCTGGGACGGATTCCAGCCATACTGCAGTGCAGTACGGCGCGCAATACGGCTGGAATCCATGCCCAAAATAAGCCGTGTGAACGGCCCCTTAGACTTAATTCATTTCAGGCTGTGGGTGAATCTATAGCAGTGTTCTGCATATAATCTCCAAGTGCTAGCCTTTTACATTGAAATGACTGCAGGAGATATATAATCTGTAGTATACAAGACTACAGAGCTCCAAGGAGTAAAAATGCTACAATGTTACATACAGAGGGAGTGACTCACTATGGTCAGACATCAGCTTCCAGCTAATCGGATAAGAGAGTGAGGTGGTCGGTAACCAAGAGAAACGTGTGTGTACTCAGAAGAGATAAAATCTCTCCTCACAAAGCAAGATAAAAAAGCAATGTATTTGATAATTGTCTTCATTTACCTTTTCCTAAAAATACTTTAGGATAGCCTGGAGCAGGAATGACTGTTCTCCCTTCATGAGCGGATTCTCTAATCCTCTTCTTAATAACAAGGTGCATATCCGGGACCAATACAGTGCCATCTGTGTGATGCCTGACATGAGGTCCTTTAGCAGTCCCTGTATGTATAGGTTTTAAGTTTTCTCCTCATCACGGCCTAGGTGCCATACAGTTATGCTCTAGGCTGCAGGTATGTATAGGCTGTTTTCCCTCGAGGTTAATTGAATATGTTTAAGCTTCAGTGGAGCAACCATGGTGTATAGGTCTAGACAAACGAACATATCTCTCCCTAATGAGAAATGTTACCCCTTTTTAGCTATGTCTAGAGCCACTCATCCAACAAACCAGTAATCTACTCTGTACTGATGAAAACAGATGAATATATGGTTTGGCTTTTATCCTAATCACATTGCAAGACTCAGTGAGTCAGATGTAACTTGAGGAATCATCAGAATGCGAGCCAGCTCCGGAGTATTGCACAGGCAAATGGATCACAGGGCTTCTTTTGTAAAAACTTGAATCTTTATTATTTCTTATTTCAATCCATAAAAAAAACCTCCTTGTGTGAGGAAACAACACAAACAGATGAGAGACCTTCGGTGCAGGCTGGTTAGTGTGCTAACAGACCGACGCTTTTCGGGTCACATGACCCTTACTCATGGTACAGGTGATGCATACGTTAGCCCTATTTAAATGCACTGAATAAGTGACGTATATTCTCACACAACAATCTTATTAATACTATAAATATAAGAACAATAATTTAAAAAGATAACAACACATACATTAGCTCATATTAGTAATGATATTGAATATCCTGTCTCGTATTAAGCCCCTTCGGGACTCTGGTGTCTAAATGAAAGATCCACCATGCCTCTCTGCTTAATACCTTTCTTTGTAAGTCACCTCCCCTCTCTGGACTCAGAACACGTTTTATACCTATGACAGGTAGTGATTGTAAATTACCTCCATGTTCCTCTGCAAAATGTCTAGAAACTTCTGTAGATTTGAAAAGATCTAGTTTGTTAGCATCAGATAAATGGCGGCGTATACGTATTTTCAATGGACCGCTAGTGCAGCCTACGTATTGTACTCTGCACGCAGTACAATTGATCAAATATACAACGTAAGTGTTACAATTTAAAAATGTTTTGATTTTGAAAGATTTGCTATTACTATAGGAGGTAAAGGTTGCAGTTTTGTTGACATATTTACATGTGGTGCAGATTCTGTGTCCACATCCAAAAAAACCTATACTATTTAGCCAGGTCGGGGTGGTTCTTTCATTGGCAATGAATAGACTGGGTGAAATTTGAGATCCTATAGTGCGGGCCCGACGTGGTACAAATCTAATATTATTTAATAATGCTTTTTTTACCGCCTGGATGACAAAAAGTAAAGGTAAATGATTTTTTATTATTTCCACTATTTTACTATACTGTTTGCTATAGTTAGTAGAAAAAGTTATAGTTTCCTGACTGACATTTTTGTTTTTATAATTTTTCTTCAAAAAAAGACTTGATCTCTCTAAAGTATTCACTTTATTCAAGGCTTGATTTAACGTTTTATGTGTATAACCCCTGTCTCATAGTTTGTTATATACCGTCTTCTGTTGTAAATTGAACTCATCTGCCCGGGTACAGTTTCGCTTAATTCTGGTCAGTTCCCCTATTGGAATATTTTTCACAACATGAGCAGGATGACAGGAATCTGCTCTCAAAATGGTATTTCTATGCATAGGTTTAACGAATGGTTTGATTTCTATTTTATTGTTGCTACCCACCATTAATGTGACATCTAGATAGTTAATGGAATCTTCATTATGCTCAAAAGTAAAACGTAAACCCATATGATTATGGTTGATGTACTCTACAAAATTATTTATTAAATGTGTCTCTCCTATCCAAATAAAGATCAGATCATCAATGTATCTTGAATACCATTTAATGCACTGTGTGAAAGGGTGATCTGAAAAAAGGAACCTTTCCTCCCATGCTCCCATATAAATGTTTGCCAGGGAAGGCGAAAAACGCGCGCCCATGGCCGCTCCTGATGTTTGTCTAAAAAATTGTTTATTAAACATTAAAAAATTGTGGGTAAGTAAATATTCCACCGCTAGAATAATGAATTCTTGTTTGGCTTCTGAGAAAATGCTATACCTATGGAGAAAGTCTCGCAAGACCGGGAGGGCCTGGTCATGTGGGGTGCATGGGTATAACCCCACCACATCGCATGACAACCAGGACCCCCCGGCCGGCCAAGACTCACCTTCCAAGGTGTAAACAAGTTGCTTAGTATCTCTCAGAAATCCAGGTAAATTAACAACCAATAGTTGTAGCTGCATGTCAACCCACCGTCCAAGGCCCTCATTGAGGGAACCAATCCCTGAGACGATGGGCTGAAACACAGGAGGAAAGGCTCCCTTATGTACTTTTGGCAAGGCATGTAGTATCGGCATGATAGGTTGCACATTTTTTTAATTTTTCTGCAAAAGATTTTGAAAAAACTCCCATTACTACACCTTTTTCAAGAACTAATTCCAAATCTTTCTCACTGTCATTTGTTGGATCTTTGTGTAATTGTGTGTAACAATTTGTATCATTAAGCATGGACATAATCTCCCTTTTGTACAATTCACTGTCTAGGATAACAACTGCGCCACCTTTATCCGCCTGACGTACAGTAATTCTTTAATTTTCTCGTAATTTGTTTTAATGCATTTTGCTCTCGTACACTAAGATTACAGGTGTTATAAGTTTCAGGACTCTCAATTTCTCTGTAATAAAGGTCTATTAGATCTTCCTCTATCCTATCTTGAAACATGCCCATTGTGGGTAAATGGGAATTAATAGGGTAAAAATATTCATTATGAGTTAAGAAAACTCTATTATCCTCTATTCTCCTATCTATATCTACTTCAGTTTCACTCTCCAATTGTCTCAACTGTGTGATACCCATTAACGCTTGGAAATGAGGTATTTTGACTTCATATTCCTCTCCATGATATTTTTGATTGACATGCCTTGAGCTATCCATTGTTTGGCTAGATGTATGTTGGTGCTCCTTAAGCCACTCAAAATGATTTTTTAAAGTAATCTGTCTAACAAATTTATTGACGTCTAACAACGTCTGATAGATTTGAAAATTGCAGGTGGGCGAAAAACCTAGACCCTTGGATAAAACAGCAATAATGTCCTGAGATATAATCTGGCCAGAAAGGTTCACAACCGATGATAGAAGTTCCATATTCTCTGTCGACTCCCCATGCCTCCTCTTTGACCTCTGATGCTTCCGACCTGACCTCCTACGTCGTTTTTTGGAATCCTGTTAGGCCATGTTCACCCGGCTTAAAATGGGCCGTATTTTGGTCCGTCGTTACGCGCCGAAGTGCGCCAATTACGGGCCGAAAACGGCCCATGCATTACGGTAATTCACAGTTCTCATAGAGAACTATGGATTACGTCTCCTCTCCCCGCCCGCGAAGCCGCCGGGCGGGGAGATAATTGACATGTCACTTTCTAGCGGCGTATCCCGCGCCGCTAGCAGTGATTGTCTAGGGGGCCCGGGACGAAGTGCCGGCCCCTCCCCGCTCACTTCCCCCCGCTCCCCGCCCCCGCCCCCGTCCACACGGCATAATTGCGGGGCGTAATTACGCCCTGCAAATACACCGTGTGAACATGGCCTGATCAGACAATTGTGCTATATGAGTTCCGATGTTATCCAAATTCTGGCGTGCTTGATCTCTCTGAGACATGATTCTTTTTTCTCTCCAATTCCTGGAATAACGTTCGTCTTCAGAATCAGCATGAGGCGCTTCTGACAATTCCCCCGAAGTATCGGATGCAGACCGATCTGCGATAGAATTTGTGTCTGAGAAACTATGGTCAGACATCAGCTTCCAGCTGATCGGATAAGAGAGTGAGGTGGTCTGTAACCAAGAGAAACGTCTGTGTACTCAGAAGAGATAAAATCTCTCCTCACAAAGCAAGATAAAAAAGCAATGTATTTGATAATTGTCTTCATTTACCCTTTCCTAAAAATACTTTAGGATAGCCTGGAGCAGAAATGACTGTTCTCCCTTCATGAGCTGATTCTCTAATCCTCTTCTTAATAACAAGGTGCATATCTGGGACCAATACAGTGCCATCTGTGTGATGCCTGACATGAGGTCCTTTAGCAGTCCCTGTATGTATAGGTTTTAAGTTTTCTCCTCATCACGGCCTAGGTGCCATACAGTTATGCTCTGGGCTGCAGATGAAATGGGCCTGTTTTCCCTCAAGGTTAATTGAATATGTTTAAGCTTCAGTGGAGCAACCATGGTGTATAGGTCTAGACAAACTAACATATCTCTCCCTAATGAGAAATGTTACCCCTTTTTAGCTATGTCTAGAGCCACTCATCCAACAAACCATTAATCTACTCTGTACTGATGAAAACAGCTGTCTATAGATGAAGATATGGTTTGGCTTTTATCCTAATCACACTGCAAGACTCAGTGAGTCAGATGTAACTTGAGGAATGATACATTTGGCAACGCAGAGCCCTAGCTCTTTCCCATTGAGCTAATTGGAACAAATATAGCATTTCTAGGAGTTTCCCAGTGAATTACATTTACAGTATATCTTATTCATATGCTTAGGACTAAAGTGTATGAGTAAGGTAATACGTAAAGTGTATATATTAAAAAAAACACATTTGCCATTGACTTGAACCCTTACCCTTCAACAACAATGAAGCACTTGTCATATAAAACCTATAATTGCAGATACTTTAAAAAATAGCTTAAAAAACACTACATTTTTTTGGGCCATGTTGACAGCTCAATGGCTGGACTAGACTGAACCCAGCAGCAGGCAACTCTGCCTAAAAGCTACCTGGGAAAAAATTAACAGGTGCAGCTAATTGCTGAGCAGCAGCTCAAATACCCCACTGCTAGGGGAACAATTAGATGATAAAAAACTGCACATTAACTTAACACCTGTTCATACCAGCATGCAGAAAAGCCACAGTATAATGCATGGGGAGATTGCACAGATGCAAGAATACCAATAAAACAACCACTCGCATAGCAAAAAAAAAAAATGAATTTCAGCTCACCCAGTCCTCTCGTGATTATGATGGCGTCATGGTTGGTGGGTTAACCCCTTCCAAAGAAAATTGAATTTATAGCAAGCAAAACCATTTCCCAAAATCGAATCGAGGGAGCTCAGCCAGACAAAGTACCATTAAAAAATCATGCATTCCCTTTATTTAAATCCGTTAAAAATAACATGAATATCCAAAATGCACATGAGGAGTTGCATAGAGTGTGAAAACAGTTTTTACATCGGTTTACATAAGCAAGTTTTTCCGACGCGTTTCGGGAGACAGGGCTCCCTTACTCATGGCTCAAACAACTGCTCTGCCAGTGAACCGGAAGAACCCTAGATAAAGGTGGGCCCAGGTCACCTGACGCATAATAAGGTATATACAACATTAAAATCATGTAAATGCATAAAACCCTTATAAGTCGCCGGTGTCGGATATGATGTGAACCTGTAGACTGTAAAACTCTAATAGTGGTAGGAGATATCTTGTTTAGTATTCATCCCAAAGGGAGACCGGTGGGTAAAATAAAAATCCACCAGGATTCCCGGGAGAACAACTTTTTTTTGCAGATCCCCGCCCGTAAGGCTATGTTCACACGCTTAAAAATTGGAACATAATTTCGCCCTGTAATTCCCGCGTACTGCGCTCAATACAGGGTGAGATACGTCCCATCATTACGGTAATCCACATTTCCCTAGAGAACTAAAGGATTATGCCTCCTCTCCCCGCTCGGACAATACGTCGCGGGGGGAGATAAGTGACATGTCAATTACTAGCGGCGAACGCGCGCCGCTAATAGTGAATGTCCGCCGGCCCCACCGCCCCGCGGGAGCTCCCGAACACACGGCATAATTGAGGGGCGTAATTATGCCCCACAATTATGCCGTGTGAACATAGCCTAATGGAGCGTGTAACTTTTTCTATACCAATGACTGACTGCCTGAAAATGTAGATAAATCCCCTGCATGTACCACAAAAGTGCCACGGTACCGCCGACGATTTAACCGCTTAAGGACACGGCGTTTTTTTTTTTGTTGACACGTTTGTTTTTCCCTCCTCGCCTTCCCAGAGCCATAAAATTTAATTTTTCCATCTATATAGACATGTGAGGGCTTTTATTTGGCGGGACAAGATGGACTTTCTAATGGTGTTTCAAATGTAAATATAGAATATACTGAGAAACCGCAAAAAAATTACAAGTGGGACAAATTGTGAAAAAAAAACGCCATGTTTGCGGGGATTTTGCTTTTACGGTGTTCAATCTTCGGTCAATACAATGTGTTATCTGTATTCTACAGGTTGTTATGCATCCGACAATACCAAACATGTAGGGTTTCCGTAATGTTTGGTACCGTAAAAAAATTCCAAACACTTTCAATTTTTGAAATTTGCGGCGCGGCGCCAGTTTGTGCGACCAATAACTTTTTTTACTAACCCTATGGACGTCAGTGAGGCGGCATTTTTTTGCGGGCTGAAGTGTACTTTTTATCGCTAGCAGTTTGGAATGCATGCAACTTTTTTTGATCACTTTTATTCAGATTTTTTAAGTGACGTAAAATGACCAAAAAACTCAATTTTGGCATTTAGAATTTTTTTTCTTCCTTTCAGTGTTCAGCGTACAGGATAAATGATGTTATATTTTTATAGATCGGACTTTTTTATTGTTTAATTTTTTTATTTGTAAAATGGGGAAAGGGGGGTGATTTAAACTTTTAATACTATTTTTTTTGGACTGTAAAACTTTTTTTTTTTTTTTACTTTATCATTGAGTCCCCCTAGGGTGCTTAACCACTAGGTGGCGCGATTGTCAATACAGTCTAATGCATTGCATAGGCAATGCATTAGACTGTACCAAGATGGCGGTTTTCCCATTCCTGTCTGCGGACGGACATGAGAGTGACAGGAGCCTTCCCAAGGCTCCCCGCTGCCATGTCCGGGGGTCGGATCGCTGCAGCTATGCTGCGACAGTGCTGATCACCCTCAAGATCGGTGCGGAGCACCGATAGTCATTCATTCAGACGCCGCGGCTATCTTTGCCGCGGTATCTGAAGTGTGTAACAGACGGGTGTTAGCTGCGATTAGCCACTAACACCCGCCAGCTGTGCGGGAGGTGGGGGGGGAGGTCGCGAAGCATCTTAATTGCAACTGTTGTCTCTTTTTGATGTACATTTGATCATACTCACTCTATCTAAGTTTCTCTTAAAGGGGTTGTCTCACTACATTGATTCATCTCACCTCATTCCTGTTTTCTTGGTTTTATTTTGAATTCAGGGGCGTGTTTACTGTCTTCTACTAAGCTGCAGTATAAGCCAGGTCTGTAGCTATAGCAACTAGTGCTGGCGGCCTATCAGAAGAGATCAAACAGGTCTGTAGCTATAGTGACCTGAGGAACTGATGCAGCCCATACAAGAGGGGATATCTAGGAATAGGTAGGACACTGTTAATGGACATATATTGCAAAGTGACTTGTTTTTGCAAGATCTTTAACATAAAAAGCAATCCTTGTAGCGAGACAACCCCTTTAAGTCTGCATAATTCACCCAATGGATGACAGGAGGATGCCTGTAAGACAGAGTTCTTGGCAGTTTGTTTACTATAGGGCTTAACCTGTACTTTGAGTCCTGAGACTCCTGTCAATGTTAAGTCCAAATAATCTATTGAATTCTCATGACTATGATATGTGAATCGCAGGTTTTTTGTGTTACTGTTTAGGTAGGTGACAAATTCTTCAATCAAATATGATGGACCTTGCCATAAAAACAGCAGGTCATCAATATAGCTACAGTACCAAATATATAAAATATATATATATATATATATATATATATATATATATATATATATATATATATATATATATAATATATATATATATATATATATATACCTTAAATCTCTTATTAACGGCAAACAGTTACATGTCCTCAAAGGAGGACATGTATATGTTTGCCAAATAGGGGGAAAACCGAGCCCCCATCAAAGCCCCACAAATATGCAAAAAAAAAAACTTTCCGTCAAACATAAATAATTGTGATGAAGTAGAAAATTGACAGCCATGATGATAAATTCCTGCTTATGTATGGAGAAATAACTATTTGACAAAAAGGTGCAAAAGGTGCATAGCACTGTTAGGGATTGTTCGTGTGGAATATTGGGGTAAAGGCCAACAACATCACAGGTGACCCAAATGGCACCATCTGGCCAATCAATTTCCTCCATAATTGAGACTGTTTGGTATAACGTAAGTATCCGGGAATATGCACTACAAGGGGTTGCAACTGAGTGTCGACCCATCGTCCCAGCTCCTCATTGAGAGAGCCAATTTCTGAGACGATGGGTCAAAACGCAGGGGCAAATCCTTCCTTGTGTATCTTGGGCAAAGCATGGTATATAGATGTAATTGGGTTTTGCTGTACCATTCTGTCTGCTAAAGTACGTGTCAAAACGCCCATACATACTCCATGTTCCAAAATTCTAGATAGAATATTTTTATACTCAATGGTTGGATTGCTAGAAAGTGGCTTATATGTGTTTAAATGGAGTAATAATTCAAGGTTTAGGGACCTATATAATTCAGTGTCCATGACAATGACAGCACCACCTTTGTCCGCATTATGTATTATGAGATCTTGGTTGTTTTGCAACTCCTTAAGAGCTTTGATTTCACTAGTGGTTAAATTATTTTTCTGTAAAGAAATCAATGCGATCTTTAAAAATGTCCAATGTAGAGGGACGTGAGTGCAGAGTATAGAAATCAGAATTTTTTATGAAAAAACTACTACTCTCCCGAGAGTCCTGGTCACTAGCAGTGGTTTCACTCTGTAACTCATGTAATTGGACCGTTCCACAAAGTTCTCGAAATGTGGGGATAAATTGTTCATCCAATGAAGAGGTATTCCTTTGTTCTGTTGCACACTCTGATTCAGTCACTGTTTTTAAAAAATTATTGCTTACAGTGACAACAAAACGGTTGACATCGTAAAAGAGTCTCAAATACTTCAAAATCATTAGTACAAAATCCCATGCCTTTGGACAGCAATGGATTGATGGACAGGATTTGGCTTGAGAGATTAATAACTGGAGAACTTGGTTCTTGTTGTTCTGTAGATCCCAAGGCCCTTTTCCATTTCCGTTGACGTTTCCTCCCTCCCCCCTCCCACCCAGCCCACACTGTTTGATGAACGTGATCTACGTGCTCCTCGGGCTTCTCTCCGTGCACTGACTTCGGCTGGCCCCCCCCCCCGTAGATGTAAATTGTCATTTCTATTATCCGAAGACATATTCATATTAATGGAGCTGTCATCTGACAATTCTCCTGAGGTATTGGCAGATGATCTTTCCATAGTTGAAGCAACATCCGAGAAACTGACATTCCTCTGAGTCACAGCAAAGTAATCCAATTACGGAATATCCAGCGAATTATCCATCCACGAATTTATTGTATAAATAGTACTACAGGACAGTGTAAATGTAGCTCATAACGCCAATGCGTTTTGGACCTAACAAGGTCCTTGTTCACAGCATGCTTCATTACTCAAGACACAAATACTTATACACATTTTATAACCACGTCATAGTCACATGTCTGATGGGTGTCGGACAATTATGTAACCCTTACATAGAAGTTCACAAAAATATATGCTCTCAAAAAGTGTATGTTTAATATGTCCTCAATTTATCAAATATATTAATGTTTTCATACCAATCTTCATATTATATAACCACCAATTGATTATTGATATCAAATATCGAGTATCTAATGGTAGTTGTTAAATATACATCAAGGACACATCAAAACTCTATCGACTAGAGCAAAATGCAACACATGTTGCATACACATTGTGAAACTAGTGAATATACATAAGATCATTGCGCCTATTCATTCCTTTAGGATATCGGGTATCTATAGTCAAAATCCAATAAGCTTCACGCAGTCTTACCTTTTTATTCCAATTACCTCCCCGCAGTGGCTTACTCACTCTTTCTATCGCTCCACATCTTAATGATGCAATACTACCTCCATGTAACTCTACAAAATGTCTCGTGGCTCCTGATAGGTGAGCTTGACCATTACGGATTCCTGTGATGTGTTCAGCAATTCTATATTTAATCTTTCTGATTGTGCTGCCAATATAGGTCATATTACACATGATACATTGAATATAATAAATGGCATGATCTGTTTCACAGTTCATGTACTGTTTACATTTGCACTGTTTAGTGTTTTCACAGTTTGTAAACTTCTCGCCTTTAATAACCAATGCACAGAGATTGCGCCTATTCCCACCACACGGAAAAAAATCCTTTATACTGAAACCAGGTTTTATCTTTTTTACTGACATACATGCTAGGGGATATTTTATTAGCTATAATCATCCCACGTTTAGAAAGACATTTCATTCCTTTCTCCACATAATTCTTCAAAATATCGTCTTGTCACAAAATCTGTAAGTTTTTAAAAAAGATTTTTCTTATTTCATCAAAATCCTCGCTATAACTTGTGGAAAATACAATTTGTTTTATCTCTTGTGTCCCCCCTTTGGCCTGCTGGTTCACCAGGGCACATTGCGTCATGTTACTGACTTTATCAAAAGCCTGTTTTAACACTACGGGCGAATAGCCCCGTGCCAACAGTCTTCCATCACTTACTTCCTTCTCCTTCAAAAAATCACTATCTAATGAGCAGGCTCTCCTTGCTCTAATGTATTCCCCCGTAGGGATCGCTGTTATCGTATGAGCGGGATGGCTACTTGTTGCCTGCAATAGAGTATTACCGCAATGCGGTTTTCTAAAAAGTCTAGTGGTTACTTTCCCCACCTCTGGGGAACCTTCCAGGTCAAGAAATGCCATTTTGGACAAATCATATGAAAAGGTAAATTTCAAACTATGTGAATTACTATTAAGATAATCCACAAATTTAGGTATGGATGCTACATCGTGACCCCATATGAACAAGAGGTCATCGATGTAGCGCCCATACCATACTATTGCATCACCAAAAGGATTAGACGGGCCATACAGAATTTGTTGTTCCCACCATGCCATATACAAATTGGCAAATGTGGGGGACACAGAAGCACCCATAGGAGCTACCACCAGTTGCAAAAAGAAAGAGCCATCAAACTTGAAATAATTATATTCCAGTAAAAAGTTTACACTCTGTATAATAAAGATTTTCATCTCACTGAACTCCCTCTTAAGAGTTAAAAGATGTGCTCTTGCCATCATTGCTCACTGATGTGGGATAGTAGAGTACCAATTCACAACAGCACAACTTGGCCAGTTGTGATTGGTGTTCCATTCAAAACCTTGTAAGGCTTTCAACACACTCGTGCTATCCCTAAGATACCCCGGGAGGCGCCGAACTATAGGTTGGAGGCAGTCATTCACCCAACCACTCAGTTTCTTACTCAGAATCCCATTGCTGGATATAATGGGACGCAATTTCGGGGGAAAGATGTTTTTATGCGTTTTAGAGATGCCATAGAATATTGGGATGGTTGGGTTTTTCTTAAAAAGATAAGTTTTCTGTTTCTCTGTCAGCACTCCTAATCCCACTCCGTCTTCGAATAATTTCAACAATGTGCTTTGGAAAATTTCTGTTGGATCCATGTCCAATCTGCGATATGTGCTTTTATCATCCAAAGTTTCCAAAGCTAATTTTTTATACAACATATCATCCAACACTACTATCTGACCACCCTTGTCCGATTTTTTTTAATGATTAAACTGCTGTTTGCATTCAATTCAGACAATGCTTTTCTCTGAGTATGTCAAATTATTATTATTTCTAGTATTCCTAGATTTTTTTAATTTTTTACTGATAATTTTTAAATCCCTCTCCATAGCTGCCTGAAATGCGTATAATGCCGGAACTCTAGCTTGGAAGGGATAAAACTGTGGGTTGGAATACTTATGACATACATTCAAATTATCAGGCTCCTCCATACCCTCACTTTCCTCTTGTAAGTCTTTCAAAATTCTCAAAGACCTTTGTTCGGCAAAATCTAGACTTTCATATTCATTAAGACATTTTCTATCTACATCTGACACAATCTCATCTTGTATTGAAATTATTTTATCTTTATTATTAAAATTTCTTTTGACAGTTAAAAGTCTAGAAAAACGGTTCACGTCATGAATTGTCCTGAAAAGATCGAACCTCCTATTAGGGACAAAATTCATACCCTTATTTAGGACTGTTATTTGATTTTCATTCAAAATAGTAGGAGTCCACACCACCAAATTATCAGTTACCCCCGAGCTTAAGTTCTTTTCCGTGTAGAACCTTTCTTTTTTTGTTTTTGATTTATGCTTGCGGCCTCCTCTCTTCCTTCGTCGTATTTTGACTGTTCATCATTATTTTTCTGTGCACTCCTGGTATTAGACTTTCCCATATATGATGCCTCCGAGTCCGAGCCCCTGGAATCTGATCTTATATCAGACACATCAGTGTCAGAAAAATTCACACTCCGATTTGATGTACGGTATCTACGTCTGCCATTCAAGATGGACCTTGGGGTATACAATCTTTCTTGATGCCAGTCCTCCAAGTCCCTCTGGTATTCTTTAGTTTTATTAATCATAATGAGATTTTCCAGTTTTTCTATATTGCCCTTTATTTTATCTTGTAGAATCATATATTCTGGATCTGATTCAAATATATTTGCTTGGGTCTGTACTACTTTGATCTCTTCCAGTAAATTTTAACTTATTGCTTTCAAAATTCACAATTAGATTAATCAATTTCAGGGAGCACTCAGACAGCACTGCATTCCATTCATCCAAAAACTCCTTAGTGTTTGCAAATGTTGGCATCTTTCTTATTCTCAAGCCCCCTGGGATCATTCGTTTTTCTAAATACTTCTTAAGGAAATTGTGGTCCTACCAGACCTTTAGTTCCTTTATTTTATTTTTTTCAAGGATTTTAAAGACATTACGTATAACTTCCTTTTCCATAGGAGTTTCCTCCAAATTACAGAACACCTGCTCTAGTTTGGCCGCACGATCCATAGTGCTGACCTGACTTTATCCGTGTATTAAAAACACCACTTGTCCTGCATATAGTTTGGTCTATACACAGTCTTTCAATCTGTGAGGGGAGATCTTCTATGCAAAAAAGAATAATTCAGCGGATAACAGGGGGAGCCGCAGCTAGAAGACTGGCTTCTGCATTCTGTGAACTTCTATGTAAGGGTTAAATAATTGGCCGACACCCATCAGATATGTGACTTTATGACGTGGTTTTAAAATGTGTAAAAGTATTTGTGTCTTGAGTAAAGAAGTATGCTGTGAACAAGGACCTTGTTAGGTCCGAAACACGTTGGCGTTGAGCTACATTTACACTGTCCTATATAAATCCAAAAAATACATAGAGTTTATAGTAAAAAAATATACAAAATCTTTATTAATAGTATATAAACAAACAGTGTATATGGGTAGACCCTAACTAATTGCAGGTAAAAAAATTCCTAAATGTGCATGAGGTTAAAGTACAATCGGATCTAATTGTACTGCGAATCCCCACCAAAGTCAAAGAAAGTTACATACTAAAATACGTAAGCAACATAAGTGTGTATATAATGTTCCAGAGATAGTATACAAATCAATCTTAGTGTAAACACAAATAACATTTAACTAGTAACATGGGACAATAAACTGTCCAAATCAGTAGGGAATCCTACCAAAAGAGCACACAGAAAGATTATGCCCGCTGCCCCAACGTGCGTTTCGCGTCCCTTGCTTCTTCAGGGGATGTTAGTGAATCAACACTTATTCCAATAAATACCTCCAGTGAATTGAAAAACGCCTCCTACCGCGCCAATCATGGCGCGCGCGTCATGTTCAAATGGAGCCATCACCAATGCCCCGTTTCCGGCATTCCCGCACTACCACCCATGCGCGAAAGACAGCCGCTTCCGGGCATGCACACAGCGCGTATGGAAGCCGGCATTAAACTCCCCACACGGCGCGCGCGCACTAGCGCTCCCCATATCTCGCTATGAGAACGAATGGATCTAAACACTACACATAATCATTAACGGTAGGACACTTACTAAATAGATATTTATGTAACAAAACAAGTGAGGGAACGGAGAAAAGGATCTAAGCTAGCAAATAGGGAAAGACCTTCATACTCTAAACTTATCCTCAGAATAGTGCATAGATATTTAAACAATTCATATTAAATTCATTACATATTTAGAACTTCAGTTGTAACATCAATACATACATTTATTTCCACATGTACAGTACAATAACGTATATATGCACATTAATGAGGACATCATAGTCTTGCAGAGTAATGATGTTAGTTCTTCATCCCACATGCATGAATCCAAGTCGGTGGACATCAAAAATATTTCAACACTGGAAATATTATCAACAGATTCTATCTAGAATTGAAACACACACAACATAGTTAAAATTTGATAAAAAATAGTTGAAAGCACAAGGAGACAAAGCCAAACCCTTACATATATCCTCTAGGTAACCATATATGTCCAAAGGGCCCAATACCAATGGGGTGCAAACCAAATATCACAGAAATGAAGCGAAATTTAATTTCTCGTTCAAGCCCCGAGGGGCCATAGTATTGAGAGTTGTTATCCATCTAGTCTCTTTCTTCTCCAACGCACGCATCACATTTCCTCCTCTGACGCCCAAATGTACAAGGTCGATACCCCTAAGTTTCAATCCCCTTGGATCCCCATCATGATATTTAACAAAATGTCTAGGGAGAGTACGTAGCTGGGTCAAATCTTCAACCCCTCTAGCTGCCACTATATTTCTCACATGTTCTCGTGTGCGAATTTTTAATTCACGTGTAGTGATTCCAACGTAAATTTTCAAACATGGACACCTTGCAACGTATATTAAATTTTTAGTGTTGCATGTAATATAATGGCGAATATAAAATTCGCGACATCCATCACCTGTAGAAAAGACATTTGTTCTCAACATGTTGGGGCAGGCGACATATTTGCCACACGGAAAAAATCCCTTTGCAGGAACCCGACTGCTAAATGGATTTTGTCTCTGAATAACATAATGGCTTTTTACTAGGACATCACTCAAATTCGGAGATCTCCTAGCTGTCATTAGTGGGTACTCTGTAATTTCTTTAGCCAAAATGGGGTCGGTCTTTAATACCCCCCAATGTTTGGCCAGAATTTCACGTAATCTTGGCCACTGACTATTAAAGTTAGTAATAAACTGAGCATCATTAGACATAGACTTCTTTTATAGCACCAACAGTTGGTTACGGGGAGCTTTCTTCGCACGATAATATGCTCTCTTCATCACCCTATTACTATATCCTCTCTCTAGGAATCTTTCCTTGAGGTCAGTTGACTGAGTTTCAAATTTAGCGTCAGATGAGCAAATACGACGCATCTGTAGAAATTGCCCCACCAGAATCGCTTTAATTGTGGCTTGATTATGAAAAGATTGATGTGTGAAGTAACGAATTCACAGATGTCTCTTTCCAATAGACATCAGTGTCAATCACTCCATCCTGACCGACCTCAATTAGTATATCAAGAAATTACACCTTTTTCAGTTCTGCCTTGAAGGTCAGTTTGATATTATATTGATTCGCATTGAGACCGGTCATAAAAGTGGTTAACTCTGATAACGACCCATGCCACAAAAACAGGATATCGTCTATGTATCTCAGCCAGCACAAAACATAATCTGCCACTGAGTACATATCTTCATGAAAAACTTGTCTCTCCTAATATCCTAAAAATAAATTAGCGTATGCTGGAGTACACGCAGCTTCCATTGCGGTTCCCTGACATTGCACATAGAATAAATCCCTAAAAACAAACAAGTCAAGGACCAATTTGCATAAATCTGGATCCAAACCACTGGCGCGTAAGAAGAATTCTGCTGCCACAAGCCCATCATGATGCCGGATACTCGTGTATAATGACTCGACATCCGGCATCACCAGATACACTCCAGGATCAACATTGATCCCATCGATCCGCCTGAGCACATCCTTAGTGTCCTTTACATAAGATGGTAAAACTTCAACTAATAGTTTTAGATAATAGTCATTTATTTTGCATACAGGGTCACAGAGTACCCCTATTCCGGACTCATTTGGAATCCCTGGTGGATCGACCTGATATTTGTGTATCTTTGGGAGTAAATATAAAGTTGGGATCTTCGGATTCTTTGAGAGCCAACCTCTGTTGTCGGGTGAGATTATCACCACCATATCGACCAGAGAGTTTCTCCATATCCTCAGTCACCAGTTTTACAAAAATTTCTATCTGAGGGCACACGGACAAGGGGGGGAAAAACAGATGGCTTTGGGAATAAACATGGTGGAAATTTACCTGCTATAGAGGGATCTTGTTTTTGTAATAACTCCTCTAAAACAGCAAGAACAGCAAGTTTTGAATCGTCCCTTTCTTAGCATGTTATTTCTTTAGAGTTAACTTTCTTGCAAACAAGTGCAGATCTTTTAAGGCTGTAAAAAAGTTAAAATGATTAGTGGGAGAAAATGTCAATCCCAAACTCAAAACCTCATACTGAGCTTCAGATAGAGTATGTGAGGATAAATTAATCACCTGAAGTTTTTCTTTTAGTTTTTTTAGTAATCGATTCTTGCGGAAGAGGGGCAGTACCGTATCCCTTTTGGGGTACCCCCGAGTCTCCCCTTGGGCCCCAATATGATTACGTCGTACACATGTGTGATCCTCATACCACATTGTAGAAGATATCGATCCAGATCTCGAACGAGATCTATCCCTATTTTGTCTCCACCTGTATACACGTCCAAGTTGTAAATCTTTCATATCTCTCTGGAATTTTTTTGTTTTAATGTCACAAATCTCCTTTTCCCATTTACTGGAGTCCTTTTCCAGTTCTAAATTAAATTTTTCCAAATCATCTTTGGATAGTAAAGACTTCAATTTTGCTTGGACTTCCATCAATTCTGTCTCAATGTTATCCAGTGTGGTACCATTCGACTAAATTAGTAAATCCATAAATCCTGTGGAACAACTGTTAGCTAAATCTTCCCATTTCTCCTTAAAGGTCTCATCCTCTGACAGAAACGATAGAAGGACTCGGATTCTCAAGCCCCTTGGTATTAGGCCCCTCGAAACATATCTCTCCAAAACTGTTTTGTTCCACCATATTTTCACTCTTTTATGGAGTAATTCCTTCCATTTGGCTTTTATCTCCCTTGTCTCAGTGCCATCAACATCTAAAACCAAATTAGGGTCCTCCTTAAACACCTCGTTCAATTTTTGTACCCAGGATTGGTCCCGGGACCTAAAATCCATCACAAATATTACACTGGACACTGTCCTTTAGTACTATTTATACAATAAATTAATGGATGGATAATTCGCTGGATATTCGGTAATTGGATTACTTGGCTGTGTGTGAAGCTTTGACTGGCAGCCTTTCCGGGCACCATATCCTTATCCACGTGGAGAGATCGGCGTCTACATGAATTAATGGAGGAGCTCTGAAGTACAGAGGATTAGCGATATCGTCATAGGGGTAAGCAGCTGCAGTGACCTTGTTCCTGAGTCCTCTGTCTGCCCCAAACTCCATATTGTTTACGGAGGATGGATCATGTCAGGTAATCACGCGATTTCCATGTATACACCTGGTCACTTGAATAATCATTTGTATCTCGCTTAAATTTATTTTGTTTCACATTAATGATATGTTCTTCTAATTTTTTTGATGTTGGACTCCAACTTCTCCCAAGCCTGGGCATAAAAAGGCTCATTGCTGTGTTTGGTAATTTGATTTTTCGCAGCGGCTACTTGTGGCTTAAGGGAGGTAAGGATCTCCTGTTCCACAATAAGGCCCATTAATTCTAGTGAACATTTAGTTAAAACTTGATTCCACTTCATTTGAAAATTATCTGAATAAATAGTCGTAGGGACCTTCTTAAACGGAGCCCTCGCGGTATCATGGCTTTCTCAATATATGAATTTAACATCGTAAGGTCCCACCATCTTTTCATCTCTTTCTGCATGAGATTCTCTAGGGACCGGAAAACCTGTTTAAAGTTACCCTCGGGCTCTGCAATTACAGGTGGAGGATCTTAAATAATAATTTCGGCAACTTTCTCAATCTGTGCACATATTCGTCTGTGCCTTTATCAGAAGTTGCACTAGCCATTTTCCCCAAATATAAACAATATACAATGTATAGTGAGGCCGATATATGAATTGCAGAGGGGAGCACAATATCAGGTTAGATTCAAATAGCAAAAAACAAAATGAATATCGGCTCACCCAGTCCTCTCGTAAATGGAGTCATGGTTGTTGGACTTCCAAACCAAATTGAAGTATAAGCAAGCAATACCAGCTTCCAAATCGAACCGAGAGGAGCTCAGCCAGACGAAAGATCCATTAAAAATAATGTGTTTACTTTATTTAAATCCATTAAAAATAACCTGAATATCCAAAATGCAAATGAGGAGTTGCATACAGTGTGGAAAAAGTTTTTACATCGGCTTACATAAGCAATTTTCCCGACGCGTTTCGGGATACAGGGCACCCTTACTCATGGCTCAAACAACTGCTCTGCCAGTGAACCGGAAGCACCCTAGATAAAGGTGGGCCCAGGTCATCTGATCCATAATAAGGTATATACAACATTAAAATCACGTAAATGCATGTTTTCTGGTACTACAATTGCATATAAATAAGGCAATACAGAAGTACCGGAGCCCCTGTACCAATTAATACCTCATATTTAACATTTTTCCAGTATGTCATATTTTTTATCTGCCCAAGAATGCTGGGGAGCAGAGGGTGTTTGTGGTTTGTGTTGGACACCCAGAAAGTTCTGGGCAGCCTGCCTAATCTAATAGTATGGGCGTCACGAATAGGCTGTAAGCCAGCATGGTTCACCACACGTATCTGTATTTATGGTACCCTTCTGTATCGCCTTATTTATATGCAATTGTAATACCAGCAACCACCCCCCTCTTGCATAGAAGGCTGTTAGTGGTTGTCTTATCAGTATTTTTGCATTTGTGCAATCTCCCTATGCATTATACTGTGGGTTTCCTGCATGCTGGTGTGAACAGGTATCAAGTTAATGTGCAGTTTTTCATCTAATTATTCCCCTAGCAGTGGGGTATGTGAGCTGCTCAGCAATTGGCTGCACCTGTTAATTTTTATCAGGTAGCATGTAGGCCAGAGTTGCCTGCCATTGGGTTCAGTCTAGTCCATCCATTGAGCTGTAAATATGTCCCAAAAATTTACTGTTTTTTGAGTAAATGTCCCATTTTTGTATATTTTTTCTTTAAAAATAGCTTCATCATAAAATGGCCCATAAAGTTACAGCTCCCGGTCGCTATGACAGTGGTTTCTCGTTTGACCAATCCGGCCAAATGGATCTAAGTTTGATGAGAAAATTAAGGTTTGTAAACTGTATCTAAACAATAAAGCCTAATGGCTGTAGCCAAAACTGAATGAACCAGAATAGGCTGTAGAGAGAAGGCAGAGCTCTGTGCAATCAGCCACTATGTTCACACAATTGCTATCTAGCTCGCACAGTAATGGAGCACACAGATCAAACTTAGAGATAAATGCAAATAAGCGTTCAGCACTTACCACATTTTCCTTATATGTTTTTGATGCATTTTTTATGCTTTTTGTGCAGATAGGCACAGCAATTAATGCTGTACATTACTGCACAAAAAATGCACCAAAAATCACCACGTGAAGCATCCTCACAGCGCTGCTCCAGCCACTGTCTAATTAGGAAATAGTTCACCTGCTGGTGTGACCTACCCCCTGCTAAGTTCTCACAGGTTCGTTCAGCATTGGATGTAAAACTGTTATTTGTTAGCTACCTAGTAACATGGCTTTAACCCCTTCCCCCTGCAGCCTATTTTTTTATTTTTTTATTGTCACGTCCATTTTTCCCTCCTCTCCTTCCCAGGGCCATAAATTTATTTTTCCACCTATCTATACAAATGAGGGCTTTTATTCTGCGGGACAAGTTGTAATTTCTAATGGTGTTATTGATATCATCATATAAAATACTGAGAAACCGCAAAACAAATTAAAGTGAGGCAAAATGTGACAAAAAAGTACTTGCGCCATTTTTGTGGGAGTTTTGTTTTCGCGGCGTTCAATGTTTGGCATAATTGATGTTCTCTGTATTCTACAGGTTGGTACCCATCTGGTAATATCAAACATGTATGGTTTCCAATATGTTTTTTTACCATAAAAAAATTCTAAACATTTTCTATTTTTCACATTTTTTGCCGTAGGACCATTTTGTGCGACCAATAGCTTTTTTGTACTAACACCTACGGACTTGAGTGAGGGGGCATTTTTTGAGGGCTGAAGTGCACTTTTTATTGGTACCAGTTTGGAATGCATGCAACTTTTTATCAGTTTTATTTACATTTTTAGAGAATATGAAAGAACCAAACAAACAACGAAATTCTGGTGTTTGGAATTTTCTTTTCTACGGTGTTCAGCGCACGGGATGCTGTCTGCCTATTTGAAGATCTCACTCAGTCTCTATGTACAGTTGAAACCAGAATTTTACATAGGCTTTATAAAAAGCCCCATCTGCAGGTTTTTCTCAGGATCTGACATGAAATCAGAATAAACCTTCCCCGTTTTTAGGTCAATAAGGAATCAAAATTATTTATATTTTCCAAATGCAAAATAATGAGAGAAAAAGTTTTAAGGCATTTTTATTACTTTCTGCAAAGTCAAAAGTTTCCATACACTAGGGTTACTCTGCCTTTAAACAATTTGGGATCGCCCATATGATGATGTCATGTCTTTGGAAGTTTCTGATAGGTTTACTGGCAACATCTCAGTTAGAGACAAACCTGTGGATATATTTTATTGCACACCAGAAACACCCTGCTTCTGTGTGTAACATCATGGGAAAGTCTAAAGAAATCAGTCAATATCAGGAAGAGAATTGTGGACTTGCACAAGTCTGGATCATTCTTGGTGCAATTTCCAGATAACTGAAGGGGCCTCGTTCATCTGTACAAACAAATATACACAATTACAAACAAGATGGGATGTCCAGCCATCACACCGATCAGAAAGTAGGCGGGTTCTGTGTCAACTGTGAAACACAGTGGCAGCATCATGTTGTGGGGTTGTTTTGCTGCAGGAGGGACTGGTGCACAGAATAGATAGCATCATGAGGAAAGAGGATTATGTGGCAATACTGAAGCAACATCTCAAGACCTCAGCCAGGAAGTTAAAGCTTGGGCAGAAATGAGTCTTCCAAATGGACAATAACCTTCAGCTACTGCCAAACTGGTTACAAAGTGGATCAAGGAGAACAAAGTCAATGTTTTGGAGCGGCCATCACAAAGCTCTGATCTCAATTCTATTGAAAATTTATGGGCAAAGCTGGAAAGACCGGTGCGAGCAAGGTGACCTCCAAACATGGCTCAGTTACACCAGTTCTCTCAGGAGGAAGGGGCCAAAATTCCTACCAACTATTGTGAGAAGCTTGTGGAAGGATCCAAAGCATTTGACCCAAATCATACAGTTTAAGGGCAATGCTACCAAATACTATTGAAATGGATGGACACCTTTAACTTTGCAGAAAGTAATAAAAATGCCTTAAAAATTCTCTCTCATTATTCTGGCATTTGGCAAATATAAATAATTTTGGTTCCGAATTGACCTAAAACGGGGAAGGTTTATTCTGATTTCATGTCAGAGAGAGAAAAGCCTGCAGATGGGGCTTTATATAGAGGGGAGGGAAACCTGCAGATGGGGCTTTATATAGAGCGGAGGAGAAACCTGCAGATGGGGCTCTATATAAGGGAGGAAAGAACCTGCAGATGTGCTTTTTATACATTGTTTCAACCATATGTTTGCACACTATCTTTCACCTGCTTGAATGCTGCAAAGGGAAGTGAATTACTACTTGCTTGCATATAAATCTCACTTGGGCTCTACATACTAATTTGACTCTTCAAACTATTTCTTTTACAGCTAACCCCTGTAGTAGGAAAGCCGATAAGGATCTGGTCTGCTGTGTTTAAAAAAAAAAATGTTATAACCTCCCCAACATGTTTCACCAATGCTGTGGCTTCATCAGGAGAAAGAGGTTTGACCATTCGTCAAACCTCTTTTGCAGCATTCAAACAGCTGAAAGATCGTGCACATACCGTATATACATAGAGCCTGAGTAAGATCTATAAATAGGCAGATAGCAAATCCCTTCCCTGTGTAGCACTTAAAGGCCGTGTTCACACGGCTTATTCACGGCGGATTTGTGCGCCGTATTGAGCGCACAAATCCGCCGTGAATACGGGGCGGGACGGGGGCGGGGCCGGAGCGCGGCGGGGGCGCCGCTCCCGCCCCATAGACAATGCATTGTTTACGGCGCGTCCGCGCCGTAAATAATGTGAAATGTCACTTTCTCCCCGCCCGACGGATTTGCCGAGCGGGGAGGAGCGACGGATTCCACTGTTCTCTATGAGAGCAGTGGATTACCGTAATGACTCCGACGGATTGAAGCGCAAATCCGGCGCGGAATACGGCGCCAATCCGTCGGCAAATAAGCCGTGTGACCGGGGCCAAAGGGGTTTTGCCACGATGTAATGTTGACGTGAGATCCTCCGAAATGGGTATTTAATCCCTTTTCTAAATATGTGATTACAAAAAGTGAAGCCTCTGAGAGTTACAGCTTTCTTTACATGCCCTTAGTTACTTAAAAGTTTACATTAGACATGACCAGCAGCTGACAGAAGCTGATCTGGCCGTGCTTGCCTGTTTGCACTTCTTATTTGATGACAGGGAATTTGAAGGAGCTGGCCAGGGACTGTGGAGCAAGATCTTGTCTTTTGTATAGAGAATCTGCTAGTTGTAATGTGATTATTTGAGTAAACATTGCACAACGCTCCCTGCTTCATGGTTGTGTTCTCAACCCCCCTCTCTCTGCCGGTGAGGCAGCATGCTTTTATTTTCTCTTCTGAGCAGATTAAGAGGTAAGAAACTCACTTCTTGGCAAAACCCCTTTAAGCAGGGGATAGACAGTGAGCTCATTTGTATCCGTCTCTTAAGTTTGATCTGGGTACTCAGTTACTGTGTGAGCTAGATAGCAATTGTGTGACCATAGAGGTTGATTACACAGTGTTCTGCCCTTTGTGTGTGCAGCCTATTCAGGTTCATTCAGTTTTGGCTACAGCCAATTTGTTGCTTAGTTACAGTTTATAAACATTAATTATCTCATCGGACTTGGATCCACTTGGCCGGATTGGTCAAATAAGAAACCGTTACCATAAAGATCTGGAGCTGTAATTTTAAATAAATGGTAAAGCTATTTTTAAAGCATCTTTGATTAAAGGCTTTATATTATAAGTGCTTCATTTTTATTGAAGGAAAAGGGTTTAAGCCAATGGCAAATGAGTTTTTTTGTTTGCCATTACTATTGTGCCATCTTTTCCACGAGGCAGTCCACTCTAGACCCCTCTCAACACCAACACCAGGCAAAAGAGGTTACTTTGCTGCACACAAGGAGATAACTGTCACATCTGTTCACTCCAAACCTTTATAAAGCCATATAAAAACTTTAAATTCAATGGAAAACTATAAACATTGAATCGCTGTAGCAATGTTACTGGAATGTCCTGGGCCTCAATGCAAAATCTGCTACATGGCCACCATAGCCATTTATAATAGTGGTCGTATCAAACAGATGGTCTTTTGTTAATCCTACCTTATAGCAATTCCGTGGATTTTCCCCTTAAGCTTAAAAGCAACATCAGTGGCCACCATGGTCATGCAAAACTAGTCAATCCAAAAGTGACCTACATACCAGAGGCCAGGTAACTAGTCTACATGAGTACCAGGCACTATGAGGGGTAGCTTTACCATACAGTACATAGTTTTTGTACTTATGTTGTAAATTACCTAAAATTTTACGGGCTATAAAATCCATCATATTCTTTTTAAAGGTCCTCTATTATATGAAGAAAGTCCAAGTACAGCTACCCATTGGAAGGGATTTGTATTTTGATGACAATGGGGACCCTCCTCCAATATATGACATTGTCAACTGGCAAATGGACCTGGGAGGTTCAATGAAGCAGGTCAAGGTGGGAAATTTTAATGGCACAGCCAATCACACCGGAGCCCTCATTGTCAACATAAGTTCTGTACAATGGCCGTTCGGTAAAGAAAAGGTATGAAAATCATTAAAATGTGGAGGCAATAGATGTGACACAGACACATATACTTAGAAGTTTTCAAGAACTTATTGATTTTTTTTGGGGGGGGGTTGTTCGTTTTTAGTATTTTTCTTTTTTTTTTAATTGGTCAAAGATTATCTGTTAATTTGTTTCTAACTGTAGATCCAATTGCTGATACCAAACAATAGATTTTGTATTTTATTTTTTTCATGCTCAAAATGCGACAGGCTTGGGGGGCTTATTCCCATGACTCATAGGGCAGCCCATAAGCACCCCTTCCTCTGTAAGACCATGTAGGTGCCAAGGCTTGGTGTGGATATCAGGACTTAAAACAGGTGGTATTACAGTTATTTGTGGTGTGTTCGGTTGGGTTTTCAGCTCTATCTATAAACCAGAATAGTCCCTGCTCCCCTACTTTACTATTACAGCCTGGGGTGGGAAACAATGATCATACTTTAGCTTCAGCTGATGTCTATGTGCAAAATAGGCACCATAATAGGAAATACATCTAAATGACACCTAATGAAATTTCAATTTTCCAAATCTATAAACGAGGATATAAAATGTATGTTACGTAATTAATAGTGTAATTATCCATTTCATCACATCTAGGTGCCAATCTCTCTGTGCAGTGAAAGTTGTCCACCAGGTTCCCGAAAAGTTTCCATTTCAGGAGAACCTAGTTGTTGCTACAAATGTGTGCCCTGCTCACAAGGAGAAATTTCCAATCAATCTGGTGGGTTAGTTAAGGAGTTATGGTGTTTAATATAATTCTAACAGAGTCTGAATTGAAATTGTGATATAAAATGTGATATCTCTTCTTAGATGCAGCTGATTGTTTTAAATGTCCTTGGAATAGTTGGCCAAGTGAAGAAAAAGACAGATGTCTACAAAAACGGATTGAATACCTCTCGTATGAAGAGACTTTGGGCATCACGTTGGCATCCACCAGTGTTACCTCTTCTTTTGTCCCTATAGTTATCTTAGGCCTGCTCATTTGCTATAAGACCACCCCTATTGTCCGTGCCAACAATTACAACATTAGTTGTCTTCTTCTGATCTGCTTGTCCCTTTGTTTTTTGAGTTCCTTGGGATTCATAGGCTATCCCGAACATCAGAAGTGTCTTCTACGCCAAGTGGCCTTTGGCATGATTTTTGCGTTGTGTGTTTCGTGTATTTTGGCCAAAACTATCTTGGTTATGATTGTCTTTAGGGCTACTAAGCCAAATGGTGATTTGAAGAGATGGGCAAATCCCCAAGTTTCCTACTTGGTCATTTGTATGGGGACTTTGATTCAGTTCCTTATCTGTACTATATGGCTTATCATTTCTCCTCACTTCCCCGAATTTAATTTCACAGCTAAGGCTGGAGTCCTAATTATTGAATGTAATCAAGGTTCACCCACGGCATTTTGGTTTACTTTAGGATATTTAAGTTTCTTAGCCCTTATTAGTTGTCTTGTTGCTTTCTTGGCAAGACAACTTCCTGACAGATTCAATGAGGCCAAGTTCATTACGTTCAGCATGCTGGCGTTCCTCACTGTTTGGTTGTCCTTCATCCCAGCATCACTAAGTACAAGCGGCAAATACACTGTGGCCATGGAAGTTTTTGCTATTATGTCCTCAAGTTGGGCCATACTTGGTTGCTTGTTTTTTCCTAAATGTTACATTATTTTGTTTCATCCTCATGTAAACTCAAGAAGACACCTTCATGGGAAACATAAAATGCTGACTTAATTAAAAGAAAAGCTTCTCCCACAAATTGTCTGTAGTCTTTATAAGTATACAACATACATCATGTTAAAGAGGATCATACAAGTGTGTCTAGTAAAGAAGTTTAGGTTAGAAACCTTCAACATAAACTGGGCTACAACAAACCTGACTTTTATAATATGTCTTATAAAGCAAATGAGGGATGGTGGACAATGAAAACAAAGGGCAAGCCCTCACTGGGTTGCCAATCTACCAGACATGGACGGAAATGAGGCTGATCCCTTACATGTCATCTAATTGATGGTAGTCTGGCAGTAAGTGACTTGTTGGGACCGGGTGGGAATTAAATTTTTTAACAACAGGTCACTTACTTGCCATGACTGATGTCTGCAGTGTAATGTAGCATAGTGTCATGGTTGGACTCAATGGAGACAAAAAGTGGATCCTCTGAATCAACTTCAGAAGTTGGTTTGACCTGCGCTGGGGAGTGGAGTCTAAAGAGCCCCCCGATTTTCACCAGAGCCCCCCCACAAGTCAGGTTGGGCTTCACTGCAGGGAAATCCCAGGTTACTACCCCCAACATAGGTCCTCGAGGTGTATTCATAGCCCTTGGAGTTTTCATATTAACATTAGCCATTAGCTTTATGGTTGTTGTATTTTGTTGTTTACCTCTAAGTGAAATAATGCCAATCTTCACTGACATAAGCACATACATCCATTATTATAATACTTTGGATACCATACAAGGACTAAGTCAGTAATGCGTATCAACAACACAATCTACTCTACACTGTACCCCCTGAAATAATTATTCCCATTGTGCTCCATTTCACTCATTATGCTCACTGTGCCCCTTACATTAATTATGACCATCACTGTCCCTCCTCTTCTCGATTTTTCTAAACTTCATGAGTTTCTACATCTGCTTTGGGACAACCAGAGAGAACTGTTTAGTTCCCACCCCTATGCTGAGGAAATGGTGCAGCAATGATACATTCACTGGGGCTAATCTGCATGCTGTCTACCAAAGCAGAAACAGCGTAAAATAGGTGACATGTCACTTCAATTATTTTTTAGCTAAATAGCTAAAGTCTGGCTTTCCATTAGATATAAACATACAAAAACACTGAATTTATGTATTATGTTAGAGTGCATATCTGCTACATTTAGTATACATGAAAATCTGAGGCTTTTAGTACACATTATTGATCAAAACTGTGAGGGCCCATCCACCAATAGCAAAGTGGTTCTGGTTCAGATGGGAATCTACTCTATACAATCTCACCTCTCTTGGTGCCTCTCCAGGCCTCCATACTTTTAAAGGCATTGGGGTCCCAGCTACACTCTGTTCTGACTAAAAACAGCCTGAATGGATGGCTGGATGTTAAGACCAAAAAAGGAGGGGACATATCCTCATTTTAAAAACAATTTCCCCATTTCATAAAACCCCAAAAAGGTTATACCTAAAAAAAAGTGAAAAAAATGGCATAGGCACATGCTGCAATGGAAATGCAAACACACAGAAGTGAACCAGCAGCATTCTGCAGACACCGAGGCAGATGAACACTGAATTTGTAAAATTTTAAACAAAGTGAAATTTTTGATAAAATTTCGGGACATATGAAAATCTGGGGTTCTTGGTGCCCATTTTTAATCAGAAGTACATGGAGCCCATCCACCAATCGCAAGTTGCCTCAGTTCACATAGGGACCTACTCTATGCAATCTCACCTCTTTTTTTGGGCCTTTTTTCCCGGCCTCAAAACTTTGGGAGGGTGTCAGGATCCCCCGCTACCCCTCTGAAACAAATTAACTCCTTTTTGGTTTCAGCTATTTTCATGGGTTTTTCTTTCTTGTTTTTTCCTCTCCGCTGTCCAAAAGTCATAACTTAATTTTTCCATCTAAATCGACATATGAGGGATTCATATCAACCTGTAGAAAATAGGTATTTTTTTTACACTTTGCCCCATTTAGAATTTTTTTGCGTTTTCCCCGTATATTCCTGTGTTTACGGAAAAAATTTTACAACATTAAAAGACATCTTGTCCTGCAAAATTAAAAAGGGGCCCCATTTGCCTATGTAGGGGAGAAAAAATAAATTTTTGGCTCTTTGGAAAAGCCCGGGGGGAAAAAAAAATTTATTGAAAAAAAAAAAAAAATAAAAAAACTTGGCTGTTTAAAAAACGGGGTTAAAAAAATAGCGCTTTTTTCAAAGGGTTCCCATTTCAAAAAGTCGTTTTATTAAACTCTAATTAAATTTTTAAAAATTTATTACTGTTTTTCCCCCCAAACCCCCCAAAATTGGGGGGGGGAAAAAAAAAAAAAAAAGGGGTTTAATAAAAATAATTTGGTTTTTTTTAAAAATTATTTTTTTAAATGAGAGGGAAGGTTTTTTTTATTTAAAAAAGGGGTTTTTTTCAAATTAAAATAAAAAAATTTTGTTTTAATTTTTTTTAAAAAGGGAAAATTTTTTCAAAAAATAAATTTTGGGGTTAAATTTTAATTTTTGGTTGGAAAGTTGTTGTTTTTAAATAATTTTTTATTTGTTTGTTTCCCAATAAATTTAATCGAATTTTTTTTTCCAAATTTTTAACCCCCCAACCAAAAAGGTTATAGAACTTAATTTTTTTTATATGGGGGGGTTTAAAAAAGGGTTTTTATGGGGGTTAATTTTTTATTTTTTTAAAAAAGGGGGGGGGGGGGGGGGGGGAAAATTTTATTTGGTTGGGTTATTTTTGTTTTCTTTGATTTTAAAATTTTAATAAGGATAAACCTTTGTAATAAACTTTTGTTTTGGAAAATTAATGTTTTTATTCTTTTTGGATTTTTTAAGTCATAGGAATTTAATTTTTGGGGCTTTTCCCTCCTAGCTATCCTGCTAAAACATTGGGACTGATTTTTAAGTTCTTTAAACCCCCGGCTCTGTACTTGCTTTTTATGATAATAATAGGACTCAATTTTAAATCATATGTGAAAATTTTACAGAGCTGGAGTCACCTTTTCAGAGAGCAGTAACAAAAAAAAACCCCAAAATCTGAACTGGGTGTCCTCTTGGGTCCCCTTACGAGTAACCCCCGGGGAGCAGAACTCCCAAAAACACCCAAAACCCTTTTCCCCCTTCCCCGTAAATTTTTTTTTATTTTTTAAAAAACAAAATTTTTAAAAATACAGGCGGAAAAAAAAGTGAAAGCAGCCCGATCGGTCTTTTGCTGAGGTCCCCGGTCCACTTTCAGGGGTGGATTTCCCTTTGCTGACCTTTGGGTTCAAACCCCACCCTAGTGTGATGTAATGGGACAAAATGGGGGGAACCCAATTTTGGGTTCAAATGAAAATTTAGGGGGTTTGAAGGGAAAGAGGGGAGGAAAAAAAAGCTATTTGCCTGCTTTTTGGGGACAGCAGGACAAAGGAAAATATAAAAAATTCAAAAATTTAATGGTTTTAAAACTTTGTAAACCCTAAACAAAATTTAAAAAAATTCTCGAGAACCCCTTTTTAAAAACTAATTTAAATTTTATAAAATGATCGTCTTCAAAATAAGTCCCTAACCCTCCATTTTTTTAAATTTCCCCTCAGGTTTTAGGTATGGGTCTTTTGTTTTTCTTTTTCGGCCCCCCAAAAGTCCCAAATTTTTTTAAAACCAAATATTGATTTTCAGTGGGAAGAAAAACCCAAAATGGTTTAAAAATTTAGAATCGGGACCATTTTAAAAAATCTCTAAAAAACCAATTCCCAATTTTTTAAAAAAGGCCCGGGTCTTGGAAAAATTTTTTTTAAAAACCGACGCGCCCGCAATGGAAAAAAAACCACCCTTTCCCAAGGGTTTTCTTGGGGTTAAAAAGGGGGATCTCTGCATACTATTTCAAAAAATTATCCCCTTTTTATCCCCAACTTGGGTTTTTGCCCTTTAAACCATTTTTTTGGGGGAAAATTTGGAGATCTTTTCCCCTTTTTAAATTGGGGTCACAAAAAACCCCAAGGCAAAGATAAAAACAGGGGGGACAGGGGCAAACCCCAAAAAAACCTCGGACTTAAAAAAAATTTTTTTAGGGGGTGGTAATACCACCGTGGGTGAAAAATCCAAAACCCTTTAAAAAAAAAAGTTGGGCCCTTTAAGTTCAAATGAATTAAAAGCCAAGGGGAAAACTTAATAAGTTTTTCGAGGAACTGCATTTAAACTATTTTAAAATCACCAAACATTTAAATTTTTAACCCCCAAACACCCTTAAACCAAATAAAGCGAAATGAATTAGCTTAAAAATTAGGGGAAACATCTCGGGGGTTAATTAAAATTTTTAAAGGCAAAATTCTCCCTTTAATTTTCCCAACCAGTTTAAAGCTCCAAACCTGAAACGCTCATTACTAACCCCCAGGGGCTCAAAAACTCTGACTGGAGCCTCACTTCTCTTTTCTTTTCCCTACCTTTTCCCGACTGGTTTTAAAAAAAAATATACTAAGATCTAAAAAACCCCCAAAGGGCCCTTTTTAAAAAACTTAAAACCCCCCTTAAAGTTTTTAATAATTTTAGCCCCTTTTTGAGTGAAAAGGTTTTGAAATGAGATTTGGGTATAAAATTTGAAAAATTTTTAAAAAAATGTGGTTGTCAATTAATTTTTTTAAAAAATGAATTTTATTTTTATTGTATTTAAAACTTTTTAATTAAAAATTTTTTAAATTAAAAGGGGTTTTTGGGAATTGTAAATTTTGGAATGGTAAAAAATGGTTAAAATTTTTTAAAATTTGGGAAAAATTTAAAAAAAATAATTTGGGGGGGAAAGGAAATTTTTAAAATTAAAAGGGGGATGGTTTTTGTTTTTATGGTTATTTAAATTTAAAAAAAGGGGGATTTTTAAAAATGTTATTGGGGGATTTATTTGAGATATTTTTTGTAAGGGATGGGTTTTTAGGTTTTATTGTAAGGGGTGTTTGGGGTTTTATGGTGAAAATTTGGGGTTTTTTAGAAAAAAGGGGGGATTTAAGAATATGAAAGTGGTTTTAAGGGGGGGAAAATGGTTTTTGAACCCATAGGGGGGAGAAAAAAGGGTTAAAGGAAAAAGAAGGGAAAGGATGAGATTTAAAAAGGAAAAATGTAAAGGGAAATTTTTTTGGTATTTTTTAATTTAATATAATATTTTTTAAAGGGGAAAAAGGTGAATTTTAAAATATTTTGAAATGGGTGGGGGGTATATTTTGGTTAGGGATTGTGAAGTTTTTAAAAAACCCCAAAGGGGGAAAGGAAAGGTTTAAAAAAAACAAATTAAGGGGGCCCAAAAAGGGGGGGACCCCCCTACAGGGGGGAAACAAAAGGAACACACCGCTTCCCCGGGGGGACGAACAGGGAAAACAAAAAATTCCCCCCCCAGGAGGGGCTGCACAGGAACAAAGAACTCCGGGCCCGAAGGGACTGAAAAGGAACACAACTCCAAACCCGGAGGGGAACCGCACAAACACGAACTCCCCCAGGGGGGCACTGGTTTCAAGGGAAACGAACTCCGCCAGGAGGCACTGATACAAGGAAACGAACTCCGCCAGGAGGGATAGCACAGGAGCAAGACTCTGAATGCAGGAAACAATGACAACTACAAAGGGCTCAGGGGGGTTGAAGGGGAGTTTAAAGCAGGCCTTAGCCCAACAACAAACCCTTTTCTCCCGGCACAGGGCTGTTTGGTTTGGAGGTTTCCCCTTTTTTAAAGGGGTCACAGGAGAGGAAATGTTTTTATCTGAAAACCCCCCATTTTGGGGGAGTTAACTGTTGCAGCACTGAACCCCAAATTTTTTAAATTTTCCCAAAACCCCCAGGATCCAAAAAAACAGGCAGGGCAGAGGGGTTTTCATATTTTTGACAGAAACCCCCCCCCCCCCCCCTCTTTTGGGGCCCTCCTCTCTCAGAGAAGGCTTGGGAGTACGCAGACGGCCATTCCAACTGAGGACCCAGTTACTTTGCTTAGGACCAGGCCGAATAGCCACATCAGGAGCTGGGTCCTTCTTCAAAGAGAGAGACTGAGCCAGACATGGCAACTTCAGTACCACAGAGACAGTCAACATAGGGGACAAGCTAGTCCAAGGATGCTTTAGCTCATCCACGAAAGGAGGCTTCAAGGAGGTTGAGGGTAAAGTCAGAGCTTGCTGAGCTGGAGTTTCGTAAGCAGACTGAAACTGGTCATAGGATTTAAACAACACAGATGGTACAAAGTCTTCAGGATCCAACGGAGTAGAACCAGCAGCCTGAACATCAAGGCACAGGAAAATACTACAAATTCTATATGAACAGAGGATTTATACCAATATATCACTGCAAATAATGATCCCTGTTAAAACATAACTTTTACTAGACTATTTAAAATATTAATATCTAAACCCCTATATATTACCACTGCATACCTAAATGATACACATACGTGGCATTATCTGCCAGTGGATTAATAGCCACGATAAATATCGGCTACGCTTTAATGTCAGACAATATCACTACATTCGTGTATAAACTCCTTTTAATCCCAGCTATCCCGACGCGTTTCCCCCATACAATTCTAGGGTTCATCAGGGGATTCAAAATTTCTCTCACTGTGAAAAAAAGAATACGCTATATACAACGCATATACTACAACACATGTACTTCCAAATTAGATAAGTGGGACTGATACTTGGGCTCAAGTGCTGCCGGGTTTATAATGACGATAGTTCCCGCAGCCCCCTCTAGTAAAGCGGACCCAAGATAAGAGGAATCCCTCATATCATGGGAGCCAGAGTACTAGAGGTGCTGCCGGAACAATCGACATTATACCAGGCAGCACTTGAACTAAGAATCAGTCCACTTAATCTAATTTGGAAGTAAAAGTTTGTAGTTAATGCGTTTATATAGCGTATTCTTTTTCCACAGTGAGAAAAGCAGGAGAAAAAGGGAAGTTGGTCCAGGTAAAAGGAAAGACAGGTTCGGGCGCAATAAAAGCTGTTACTTGACATGACAAATCCTATAAATCGGGACGATATGGCAATGGGACTAGACAGATCAGAGGACAATGTGACCATTGCTGGTGCAAAGGCAGGTTCAGGCATAATCTGGGCTCGTGCTTGACACGAAGAATCACACAAGGAAGGAGAAGGTGCAGAAGTAACTGGGGTAGCCTCAGGGATTCCAGCAGAAGATGCAAGAGAAGTAGAGGAAACAGAGTCCAACACAGGATAAGAAGTATAAATATATATATCCACTGCACACCATAGTAGTAATCAAGTGCAAAAAGGGTATTTATTTACATATGTACAGGCATAGCTATTTAAGCTTTTGTCAAGGGTAAATGCACAAAGTTCAAAATGCATAATCAAACAAGTGTTTTACAAAAGACTATGGATGTCATACAAAAATCGAAGTTTCAGCGTGTGCCTTTTTCAAGAGACATCAAAGTAAGCGGAGTAACGGAGGCTCCGGTGAGCACGCTGGGGGTGGCCGGGAAATAAGCCAATGGGGGCTGTGGATTAGAGGAATGTGCGTGGCGTCCGGAGGCTGTTGCGCTATGCCGGCATAGTGTAGATTCCAAGGTTTTGCTGGACTTGAAATTTCTTCTTGCAGCACAGAATTTGGAACTTCCACCGACAAAACAGGGCTTGGTGATTTTGAAAACCAGACCAGGTTTGGAAGTCTTGCATGCAGGACAGGAATTATGGGTAGCAGGAATGGAAGCCTCACTTATTTTGGAATCTCTAGAAGCATTATCACCACAAAAAATAGGGGTCTCTTGGAAAACAGGTGCAGGGGATAAATTACATTTGACAGTTGTAGGAGGAGAGGCAGAGAAGACATCAAGAGCAGAATCCAGAGATACTGGAACCTGTGGTGAAGACACAGACACCAAATGAGACTTGGACTTTTGAATCCTAGAATGAGGCATAGAAGTTGACTTGGCATAACTACCACCAGGACTACACATGGGAACAGGCAATCCATGATTGCATGGTAGTTCTGTGGAGAGACTCGTGGTAATCAAGGAGGCGTGTTCAAAGGAAAATCTTTCTGTAGATGCCGATTCAGCAGAGGACGTCCCCTTAGTCCCTGTCCAAAGTATTCTGCAAACTGATGGAAGTCAGCAGGTTTATGGTGGACTGACCTTACGTCCCATGGATCCATGGCCTGAGTATACTGTCACGTTTCAAGGCTTTATTAAAGCAAACATAAGTATCCAGAAAACAAAAGGGGAACCCTTGAAACGGATACAAGGGAAAGTAGATCCTTGGAACTACGGAGGCAGGATGTATGGTCTCGGCAAATAGCTGTATTTAAAATCTCCTCCTTATGAACCCATCGCGGTCAGGGATATATGGTCTAGGCCGAGTTGCAGGAATACTGTCCTTAAGAAGTGCAAAGTCCAAAATAGCAAAGCCTAGGGGTCCCAGATCCGGAAGCCGCAGATGAGGATAAGGGGACTTGGACCACCACAGGACAGGAGGGACAGCACAGGAACGCGAACTCCGCCAGGAGGGACAGCACAGGGACACGAACTCCACCAGGAGGGACAGCACAGGGACATGAACTCCACCAGGAGGGACAGCACAGGGACACGAACTCCGCCCGGAGGGACAGCACAGGGACCCGAACTCCGCCAGGAGGGACAGCACAGGGACACGAACTCCACCAGGAGGGACAGCACAGGGACACGAACTCCGCCAGGAGGGACAGCACAGGGACACGACTCTGAATGCAGGAACAGGTCAGGAACATGACAGACAGGACCCAGAGGTCTTGAGGCAGTGAAGCAAGCCTTAGCCCAACAACACCAATACTCAGGCACAGACTGTTAGTAGGAGGTGCCTTTTATAGGAATCAGCAGGAGAGGAAGTGCTGCGCCTGGCATTAGCAAATTCAAACCTCCAGGATGGAACACACAGTTGCATGCAGGCAGGAGGCAGAGGAATGTGCAGATCGTGACATTTATTATAGCCTCTGGCTATAAGTTGCCTGATTAGATGGTCAGCTTCCTTTTCATAGTTTAATCTGTGTACAATTACGTTTAACCCTCATAAATTGACTTTTAGGTACATTCAGCAGCCACCTTGGAAGATGGCGTAAAGAGAGTCCACAGCACTCCACAGACTTCATGCAAATAGGTGAAGTTATTTGTGTTTTACAACAGACAGGTCTCCAGACTTCAGCAGCAGTTGAATATATTAGAGATGGGCGAATTTCTCAAAAATTTGGTTCGGTCACTTCGCCGAATTTTCCGACAAAATTCGTTTCGGTCCGAATTACTTCGGCACGAATCACGTTAAAAAAAAGCTATTTCCAGGCTGCCCAGAGCCTGCAGGGTGCTGTAGAACGTTGTGCCATGCTTAAATATGCAGAGGGAGCTTGGTTTTTGGGCTTCATACAATGTTGTGTTTTAGTAATGACACGCAAAATGACTGCCGCCGCTCTTAAGAACCCGCTTCACTATAAAATCCCCAGGGCATTTAGGGGGGCAAAACGGGGCCCAAAAAACTGAACCCGAAACGAAAGCCTGATAAAGTCATGGCAGAAAATGCAAAAAAAAACCCAAACTGAGAGCTAAAGGGGCAACATTAGTGACGAGTGGGAAAGGTTTGGACGGCGCCCCCCACAGCAGCATGAGGTCAGACAGTGGCACAATGACATTTTTGGAAGTGGCAAAACAGTACCAGGCCGCAGAGTGGCAAAAAGGGGACCCAGGGGTGGAGGTCCCCGGTTGGCGGGGCACCCATGGGGCCGGGCCCAAGTGGCACAAGGGACAAATTCTGGAGCTGGAAAAAAAGGGAGTAGGAAAAAGAGGGGTAAAAATGACCCCAGGTGGGGGGGCCGGCAGGAGCAAAAAAGCAGCAGCATAAGTCAACAGGGGCACAAGAACAGTGTGGGGGCCCCGGCAGCGCCACATCAGCAGAAATGGGGTCGACAGGGCACAATGAAAAAATTTTCCTGGAGGTGGCAAAAACAGGGGTTGGCCCACAGTGTGGAGGGCACGGCAGCACCACGGCAACTGCATGAAAACGGCAGGGGCACAATGACACAGTGTGGAGGGCCGACGGGAAATTCACAGCAGCAGCAGGGAGGGGTTCAGGGGAGGGGCACAATGAAAAATTTTGCAGGGGGCAAAATAGTATTAGGCCACAGACCCGGGCAAAAAAGGATGAGAGGGGAGGGTCAGGGGCCGGCAGCAGCATGGGTCGGGGCCAATTTGGCACAATACAAGAGTTGGGAGGTGATGAAAAGGAGAACAGAAAGAGGTCAGGAGGGCACAAAAAAATTCGGGAAAGGGGGGGCAGAAAACAGTACCAGGCCGCAAAAGTGGGACAATGACCCCTTTTTGGGATGTAAAGGCAACAGCAACAGCAGCAGCAGCATGAGCCCCTTTAGAGGGGCCCAAGGGACGGGAGTGTTGAGGGGGGTGGCAAATACCAGTCCCTGGTAAAAAACCGGGGGAAAGGCGGGAGGGGAAAAAAACTATCAGCAGATGTGTGGCTCGGGCCCGGGTTGGCGGGATTCAAAATTTGGGGTGAGGCGGGGTAGTTTAAAACCCAACTAAAACGTTTAAGGGTTTTTGGTGTGTGGAAAATCCTGGCCGATCCCGCCTGATTCTCTTGACAAAAGGTCAGTCTTTTCAACTTTTCCCCGTGGAAAAGGGGGTTCCCCTTTGGGGAAAACATGGCCCCCGCCGCATAAAACCCCGCTCTGATCCCCCAAAATTTACGGGGCCGGGCGGGGACAGTTTTCTCCACTTGAAAAATGGGCAAGTTGGGGGCCACAAAATTCCATTTGGGGCTGAAAGTAGTCCAGCGGATCTTCTAACGGGGGTTGGCAGAGTGCTGTCCAAGTAGGCCACCCTTTTGGGTTCGGGGAAAATGCTCCATGTCCTGCTGCTGCTGCTGCGGGGTAAACCTGCCCTCCTCATGGCGGGTAAAGGGAAGCTGCTCATTAGGGGACTCCAGACTTAGGTTACTGCTGATGGAGCGGGGTACTGCTCCTCCCCCCCCCCACCTGTCCCCCGCAGCCGCGGCAGAAAGTCCCGTGAAGCGCTGGGGAAAAACCCCCCGGTCAGACCTTTCAGAGGGGGGGACGATGCCGCACTTAGGCAGCGGCCAACCCTGATTACGGAGGATTTCCCTACCCGGTTTTTGGGTTTTTGGGTCTTTCCCCCTTCCAATAGGGGAAAAAAAGGGCTCCCATTTTGGCCCGGGTAGCGAGGGTCCAATAGGGTTAGAGCCAAAGTCATCCCCTTCTCCCGGTTGCGGATTTTATTGGGCCCTGTCACTAGCCAGGCAAATAAGCATGAAAGCGGGACATCGGGCACAAGTGTACCCCGAGGGGCCCCCGGGCCTCCATTTCCACTGAATCCCTGCCACGGTGTTTGGGGAAGTCTTTCTGCCTCGTTTTCCTCATTTCCATCCCCCTTTCCCCCATCCGGGCTCCTCCCCTCCTTTCCTCTCTTGTAAACCTGGGTTGAAATCCATTTCTTTTCCCACCAGACAAGTTTGCCCCAATGTTCCTTTCACTCCCCCTCCTCCTCCATTTCAGTCCCCACCGCTTCATGGGGCCCACGAGATGTGGGTCGCCACATCCCAGTCCCCTCCCGGGCCCAGATTTTTTTTTCCAGCATCTTTTCCCGGGACATAAGCATGGAAAAAATTTTTAATTAAAATCCCTTAGTCCTGGGGGACTGACAAAAAACTTTTGGGCCCTCCTAAAATTTGGCCCTTCAAAAAAAAAGGGCAGGTGTAAACGCATGAGGCCCTGGCTGACATCAAATTTACACAGGGGGAAGTACTTCTGCTGCCTGGACCCATTAAAAAAAAATCTTTAAATTTGGCCCCTTTCTTTTGTTCTTTCGGGTCGGTCCAACATTTTTCAGGCGGGAAATTTCCCAGCGGGTGGAAACATCGCATATCAGAGCGTTTTGGGGGGAGGCCGTTCTGCCGCGAAAACTCGAGGAGGTTTTCCGGGTTTGTACGAATTGGAAAAAGGGCTTGAACATTTCCCTTTGGCCATTTTAAAGAATGTTCTAAAGATCGGGGGAAAGGGACTTCGGGAAAACCTTTTTTAAAAACCCAGATTAAACCCACGTGCGCCATGAGGGCCATGGACCATCCCTCCTCGGTTTGCAGCCCGGACCACCATTTTTTCCTCCCTTTTTCCTTCACCTTTTTTTCCCCGGGATTTGCGGGGTTTGGCGGGGAAAAAAACCCCCCACATCGATTTCTTTGCTGCATGCCCGCGGAGCAGATTCCTCCCCTTTTGGGACTTCGTTCCCCCGAGCAACCCTAGGTGTAGAACTGCGGACCCCCGCTTTTGCCCTACACATGGGTATGAGGGAAAAGCAGTACTTTGGAGGTTTGAGATGGGGGTTTGGTGGTGGAGGAGGAGGGGGCGGACATTGGCGCAAGGACCCCGGGAAAATTTTGGGACAACTTTGGAGGAGAAAAAGCGGCGTCTCCCTTCCAATTTGGGTTGGGGTCCCGGGGCGGGAAGCACTTTCCACCCAGGGGGCCTTTAAAGGGGACATGTACGGCCTGGCCCGGGTTATTTACAGCTCCGGGAAGTATCCGCGCCTGCCCTTGAAAAAACCTTTGGGAAAAAAAAAAACCGGGATAAGCTAAAGGGAGGACCCACTTTCTGTTTTTACATATTTATAAAGTGTTTTGGACTCCCTTTTTGGAAAAAAAAATTAGGGTTTGGAAAAACTCCCATCTCGGCTGGGCACAAGCCTTTTATTTCCCTTCTGAAGGGGTGCAGAGCCCCACCTTTTGGGAAAAGGGAGGGCCCGGCCCCAAGTCCCAAAAAATTTGGACAGGACCCAGGGTCGCTGCTGCACCTTAGGATGGTTGGACGCAAAACTGTTGTCTTTTTAAACAATCGCCTTTTCTGAACGACTGCGGGCCCATGAGTAGCGGGGGAAAGCGGGAAGCATCTGGACCGGGGAAAAGGATGTCAAAGAAAAACCCAGCTGCCTTTGCAGGGGGTGGTGGACCTTGACTGGCTGAAATGGAAATGCTTTCCCCAAACGGGCCGCTGCTCCCTTGCTGCACCCGGGCAGGATGGACCCCCCACACTGAGCCATTTTTTCCCCCAAGGCCCCCGGGTTTGGGGGCCTGCATGTTTTTGGCCCGGGGGGCCGTTTGTGCCAACTTTTAGCTCCCTGGCCAGGGCTTATTTTTTCGGGCCCCCCAGATTTCATAAAACCCATTTTTCCCGGCCCCCCGGGTGTCTTACAAAAACTGCCCACCGCCCCGGGGAGCTGTTTTTTACCCCCCAAATTTGTTTCCCACTAAAGTAAACTATTTCCCCGGGCCGCTCCGGGGGCTGCCCCCCTGTGCCGTTTCCCTGTCTTGGCCCTGCAAGGGGGGTTTTTCTACCCGGGGGACTTGGGCTCCCGACCCCCACACTGCTGAACCCGCTACTCCCCGGCCACACCAAACCCACTTGCGGGTGCCCCGGCGGGCCTAAAAGCGCAAGCTGCGCCCCTCTTCCCCTTTTACATGAAAAACCCTTGCTTCCCCCCCGGCTCCCCAAGTCCCGGCCCCGGCTACCCCTTACCCTATTTGTTTTTTCATCGTCACAAACGGTCCTCATCACCGGTCTTGGAAACCGGGTTTGCCCCTTCACCACATGACCTCCCATCCCAAATCCACAATCCAAATTCCCTTTTGCCGCCGTACTGCAAGAAGCTGGGGATTTTGGGCCCCTTTCCCTTTCGCTGCCAAGTAGTGCTGACTGCCCTCCCCAAATTGTTCTTTCCTGGGCTAAAATAGGGGCCCGGCTGAGCCCAGACCACATAGTAGATCCCTGGCTGAGGGAACTGGATGGGACAAAAGGCGGGTGGGGGACGGGTGAGGGCCCGACCCGCGCCCCCGGGGCCAGCCAACAAAATGTTTGTGTCTAAAGGTTTTCCCCAACCCCTTTGGGCGGGGGGTTGTCGATGTCATCTGGGGGGAAAAAGGGGAAAGGGGAACCAATAAAAACCCAATCAAAAACCCCTTTGGGGTTTGCGGGAAACAACACCCCGGCCGCTAAAAATGCACGGAAGTTTTTTGGCCTTCACTGGGGGCCCCCTGCGGGGCGCCCCCCCTTTTGCTTTTGCTGGGACCTGGGCCCGTTTCAGAAAGGGTTTGTGCCACTTGCCACTCGCATTTTGCAGAGCCTGCCCCCCTCGGGCCCGGCCCAAAACTGTTTGTTCTAAAATGTAAAAGCCCAACTGTTTGGGTTTGAAGCTATCTTGTAATGAAAAAATATACACCCTTTTTTTGACTCCAAATAAACCCCTAACCAGTTTGGGGAAACCCCTTTGGGAAATAAAAAATTGCCCCTCCAAAAGGGCCCAGGAAAAAATTTTAACTTGTATGTGTCGTTTACAAGCACTGTGTGTTTTACTAAAGTAAAAAACACAAACAGGCTTAAAAAACCTTCGCTTGTTTAATTATGCTACAAGAAAAATGTAAAAATTTTTGGGTTTTTTGAAAAAGACGGTTTATTTTTTTTTTTAGCACAGCAGCAAAACAACGGGTTTTAAATTTAAAACCCCTTTGGGTTTTAAATGCCGCCCAAAAGAATTGAGCCACCACAAACTAGTAAACTTTTGAAACGTGTTACAATGGCGTATTTTTACGCCACACAACAAAAAGATAAAATTGTAAATTTAAACCCTTTTCTTGGAATTAGGCTACAAAAAAAAAAAAAAAATATTTTTTGGCGTTGAAAAAAACGGTTTATTTTTGTCAGCAAAACCCAGCAAAACAAAAACTTAATTAACCCCGGAAGTAAATTGCGCAATTTGAATTGAACCCCCAACAAACTAGTTTCTTTTTTAGCGTGTTACAATGGCGTATTTTCTACGCCACACAACAAGAGATAAAATTTTTAATTAACCTTTTCTTTTGAATTAGGCTAAACCAAAAAAAAAATATATAAAATTTTGGCCCTTTTAAAAAAAACGGTTTTTTTTTTGTTTTAGGGACAAACCCCAAAAACAACGCTTAAATTAACCCCCGGATTAAAATTTTCGCAATAGAATTTAGCCCGGGCCAAAAAAAGAAGGGGGGATTTGTTTTGTTAAAAAAAATCTGTTTCTTTAAAATTTTAATAAAAAAGGGAAAATGGCATAGATCCCACTTGGATATTGAAAGTATATGCAGTGCACTGGACGCACACTGGATTTCAGATCCAAAACCCCAAAAAATTTAGAAATAGAACATTTAGAGAACAGGCTCTTTAGGGCAAGCGGGACACCCCCAAAAATCGCTGTGTTAAAAAACCCGTTTTTTCAGAAAACGCCCATAACCCCCAGCAGAAAAATTTCCCCGGCAGTTAAAAGGGAAGGGGGTGGGGAGGGTCCCAGGGGTGGCGCATCGGTTTTTTTTGGGGGGTGGAAAGTACAGAATTCCCCCCGGTCTCTGATTGGCTTCATCTCTGCACATGTCATGCAGGCTATGCCCTTTTCCCCCCCAGAGTGCTTTGCCCCCTGTAACCCCCTTGTGCTCGCAGCCTGTTTTAAACAAATGAAAAGCCCCACTTCGTTCCCCCCGAATCACCCCAAAATTCGATTTTTGTTACGAAACGAAGTTTTCCTGAAATTCAAACGAATTCCACTTCGGTTTTGAATCGGGTTTCCCCCTCTCTAGAATAAAATACATTTAAACCCAAAAAAAAAAATGCCCGAACAAAATAAAGGGTTTTTGGTTTAGGGAAAAAGGGGCCCTTTCCCCAGATACAGCTGGAATTTAGGGGAAAATGGAGGAGGCTGGGCTTTTCCTGAAGAGGTTTTTCTTGCCCCCCGAGAGTCCTCACCCTTTCCCCCGGGGCTTGGGGAAACACCTTGAAAGTAAACACATCTTGCCTTTCCCTAAAAATGTTTAAAAAAACCCCCTTTAAAGGGGCCCCGGACGTAAAAGTAAAGTCCCCCCCAAAGGGGCCCTAAGGGGCCCTTTTAGGGGGATCGCTCTGCGACAACCCCCCTCCCCCCGCACAGCCGCCGGGGGTTAGCAGCTGATCGACGCTAACACCCGGCCGTTACAGCGCGAGCGAGCAGCGTCGCTCGTCTGCGCTGTTTTTAAAACCCCCTTTGACCGGGCCGCCCGGGAAAGATGGCGGCATCTGAATTTAAAGGGGGAAAAGCGGGGCCCCCCGCACTGGGTTTTTCTCGGAACGATCGGGGCATCCCCCCAGCATAGATGCGGCGATCCAATGCCTGGACCAAGGGAAACTCCTTTTCCTGGTTTTGGGCCCCACTTTTTTCCCACAGGGCAGGGGTGGGGGAAAACCCCCATTTTGGTTTCAGTTAAAGCATTGGGCTTTTGCAAAGATTAGGTGTATTAAGGATTTCAACCCCCCAAATGGTTTTAAGGGGAACCCCCTAGGGGGGAAAAATCAATGTTAAAGTAAAAAAGAAAGTTTTTAAGTTTCAAAAAAAAAAGTTAAAAACTCAAAAACACCCCCCCTTTACCCCCTTTTACAAATAAAAAAAAATTAAAAAAAAATTAAAAAATTTACACATATTTTTGGGATCGCCCTGTCCCAAAAAGTCCGATCTAAAAAAATATACATAAAAATTTTTTCCCCTGCGCTGAACGCCGTAGAAGAAAAAAAAAATTCCCCAAACCCCCAAAATTGCTTTTTTTTTTTTTTTATTTTAAAATCACTTAAAAATTGGAGTAAAAGTGATCAAAAAGTCACCCTGCATTCCAAACTCAAACAAAAAAAAAAAAATTTCCCCCTTCAGCCCGCAAAAAAGGCCCCCTAATGACGTCTGTAGGTGTTAGTACAAAAAAGTTTATTGGGGGCCCCCAAAAAGAAAAAGATGGGGGCGGGGTCAAAATTTTAAAAAAAGAAAATGTTTGGAAATTTTTTTTACGGTACCAAAACATAACGGAAACCCTACATATTTGGTATTGGCGGATGCGTATAAATCTGTAGAACACAGATAACACATAACTTTTACCGAAGATTGAACGCCGTGAAAGCAAAACATCCGCAAACATGGCAAAAATAAGTTTTATTTTACAATTTGTCCCACTTGGAATTTTTTTGCGGTTTCCCAGTATATTCTATAGTACAGTGAATAACACCATTAGAAAATACACCTTGTCTCACAAAATAAAAGCCCTCGTATGTCTATGTAGGTGGAAAAATAATAAAGTTATGGCTCTGGAAAGGCGAGGAGGGAAAAACAAACGTGTCAACAACAAAAAACGCCGTATCCTTAAGGGGTTCATGAAACCTGCTGAGAAGTGAAGTCTAAAATGCCTGATGTACGCACCACAAATCTGGTAATATCATAGCTCTCATTGAATACTATGATAAGCTGACGTTTTCCTCGCTGGACAGACCTTTCAGGCGCTTACGCGCCAGGGACAGTGACAGTGAATGAGATCCGGGCCAGAGCGCTATACGCTAGGTGAACCCGGTCTGAAAAACATTGATCTATAGATTTTACATTAAAAAGCTCAGAATAAAAACCATGTACCTTTCCTAAAAGACCCTGCGTGTCGGTGATATCATCCTGCTTATCCATACTGGTATGTTTATCTTGGACTTTGTATAAGAATAATACCTGCAGCAGTTCTCATTTTCCGCTATGTGTTTAATTTTAGTACAAAATATATTTTTTTTCCTTTTTGCGCCAAGCTTCACTCCTCTTTCACCAACACTGTCATTCTCTACCTCTATCCCATTGTCACTGAGTTTGTACAGGATCTGCAGGCGACTATTAAGATCATCAAAAACATATTTTTCTCTTCCCTTTTCTTTACTCTTCATAAAAAATCATTATCTTTTAATATTTTCCCATCAGGGACCTATGATAGAAGTAATGTAAGATCCTCAGTGCACACCAGCGTTGTAAATCAAGTGAATTATATTATACAGTGTGAAAAAAACATATACAGTCCATGTAATTTAAATATTGATAATTGTTGTTAAAGGATCCCAAGGACTTTGGTGATCAGAGAATGATGTGACGTTTCGATGTCTTGGCGACCTTACTCATAGAGGTCACCCATAGGGATCAGAAATGAGGATGAATTTGCAATGGCACACTGTAGGTGGAGTGGTATAGAGGGAACAGAACATGGATATGTAGTGGACAGTAGAAAGGGAGAGAGGTTCCAGCCAGTGGCTAGATGGCACTTTGAGGCATAAGTAACACAGAAAGTGCCGGCAGTCAGGGACCTAGGTTAGTACCTGGTTTTTCCATGCATTTCCCATAAAAACCCAGTAAAATCATCTTAAATCTGTGGATCATCTAAAAGGGAAACATTTAATATCCACGATTTCTCACTTTGGTTTCTATTAATATCTGCTTTCACATAAAACAATAAAATCTTATGATCAGAAAAAACATTGGTTAAAATGTCACAACTTATAGACAGGACCTGCTCTGGAACTGCAGGTGGAGTTGCTCCAGGTAGTGGCGGTTTCTGCAAAAAAAACATTTCTATGACATTACTTATACACATCAGTCAAGTTACAATCAGAAATAATATTGCTTAGTATCTTAGAAGTCTTACCTTAGTTTTTACTGAGGATTGTGTGAACCCGGTGCTCCCCTTTTAAAACACAACTAAAATCCCTCCCCAATTACAAGTGGCTTAGAGGGGTTGAAAAAATGGGAACGTTTCAGGGCTTTCATTTTTTTCTGGGGAAACCATAAAAATGTAAAAACTGCCACTTAAAACCATTCATTAAAGCTTTAACCAATAACATTCTTCCAGTAAGATCTCATGGATAAAAACATTTAAAACATTCCCTTAAAAAGAATGGTGACCCTGCTGATCTGGATCCAATTGATCCGGAGTAGATAGATGGCTCGTGTGACCAATCATCTTCATAAAGAAAATACAGTTGCGGTCAAACAGGGTAAATAGTTTAAAAGAGCAGCCCGTCTTACCCTTGCCTTGGCACCCCTCACTTTGAAGGAGACTCCTTTTAATTCTGCATATAACATATGTGACGGTATACACAAAGAGTGAACAACGTTATACTGCCCAGTCTGTTTAAGAGAGCTTCCTCCACACTCTCATATAGCAAAATATTTCAGAAACAGGCTGATTCATCTAAAATCTTCACATATTTATTGTTCAACGTCATAAAAATCACCAATATTCAAGGCAAAAGGATTAAAGAATACTTGCAATTAGTGGAGCGGCAGTTTCTCCTTCGTATAATCGTACAATTTGATTTAAGCCCACGGAGTCCAAGGTATGCAGCTTCCACTGCTAACGTTCAACTGAGGGAAACTTACTGATCGGCTGTTGCAACATTTCGAAGTAAGTCCCTCTTTGTCAAGCATGTGTGCACACCGCAAAGTGCTTCTTAAATAGAAAAACAATAACCATTACTATTACAAAGTGTATTAGAATAACATCTTATCATTTAAAAACAACTGAAACATATACTGTTTACAGAAAAACGGACAAGTTAATTTTGCTCGTTTAAGCCTTTTTGGGTTTTAAAGGTTCAATTTTAAAAAAATCCTTGGTTTCATATTTAAAACAAGTTTTTTTCATTGAGTCTACCTGTATAGGTGCACTTTTTTAAAAGAACACCATTTTAAATTTCAAAACCTATGTGTCCCACAGAATTTCCCCAAAATTTTTTTATCTACAGGGTTCTGTTCAGTTTGAATTATTTCACTTTTATTTTAAAACGTATGTATAACAGATTTGTGTTCATTGAGATGTAATTTTATAGGTCTAGATGTTTGTCCTATGAAAATGAAAAAGTAAGGATATCCGGTGACGGGTCCCAGCCTCGTTTGATCCCGGGAAAGGAACCCAAAGTCGGTTAGCAGTAAAAACAGGTACTTTATTACTTCATATGAAAAAAATAAAAAAGGCATTAAAGATCACGCCCCCCGCGGTAAAAAAAAAACGAGGGTTTTTCGAGTCTTAGACTTTGCTATGTGTGTATGTATGTTGCTGCCAGTTTTAAAAACACAGCTAAAACCCCAAAACCGTATGAAAACGTTATACATGTCATAATGGAGACTATAACGGTACCAACCCCCAAATATCTCCAATCATTAGTTTTATATTTATATTTTTATTTTTATATTATTATTTATATATTTTATATAAATAATTTTGTGTTTTTGTTTACAGTTCAATAAAAGAAAAACTGCATAGTGTCAAAATTTCTATTTTTTATTTAAGTAGCAATGCATTCATTAAATTTACGTTGGTATCTATCAATATATATACAACATATCTGTGCGGTAATTAAGACCCTCTGTCTTTAGTGCCCAACTTTAGAATCCATTAGCCCCTTTTTGTTTAAGATTTTTGGGGCCAGTTACCCCCTGTATAGGAGGAATTTTTTCTATTGGTAAAATTTAAAAATGTTAGTACCCCGGTGGGGTTCTACAAAGTGTTTTGCTGCCCCTGACTTTTCGCCGCTGTTTTTTGTGCTGGTACATGTTTCATAATGCGTGTTTTAATTTTCCTGATCGTGCTTCCCACATATCTTTTCTCGCACAGAGTGCATTCAATTACGTAAATGGAATGGTGACTATTACAGTTAATGAACTGTCCGATTTGATATTTTTGTTGTTTGTTACTATCCGAAAATTCTACCATTTTCATAGCCATTTTGCACACTCCACATCGGGTACCCCCACATTTAAAGAAACCTTTCTGTGATAGCCATACTTTATTTTTCCTAGTCTGTTCGCTTCTATGTACATTAGGTGAGATAATGTTCCCCAGTGTTTTTCCCCTTTTTGGTACAATCTGAACTCCTTTTTCCAGGATAGCGGTAAGTGTTTCATCCTGTCGTAAGATGCTAAGATTCCTTCTAAAAATTGATTTTATTTGATTAAAGTTTCTACTAAATCTAGTGGTAAAGACAATCCTTCTGCCTTCTTGTTGTTTATTTTGAGCCTATTTTCTATTTTCAGTAATTTTTCTTGTGTTCTCTGTCCCACTCTGTTCTTAGATATGTCTATATCACCTTTTTTATAGCCCCTTTGCATAAGACTAAGGTCAATCAAATTTTCCGCCATTCTGTAATCTTGGTCCTGTGTCCAGATACGCCTTGCTCTGACAAATTCCCCATACGGATAGCCTTGATAGTACTAGTTGCATGGCAACTGTTGGCTCTAAGTATGGTGTTCCTGAGTTTGGTTTGCGGTATAGGGTAGTGATGATATTACCTGTTTCTATCTGCCCCCTCAGATATAAATCCAAAAAAGGGACACCATTTTTGTCCCAGAGCCCGTAAAACGCAAATTGAAATGGTTTTGATTATTAATCTAGAAATTGCAGTATGAGTGCCACATCGCAACCCCAAATGAGAAAGAGGTCGTTGATGTAGCACCCATACCACAAGATGCAATCCACAAAGGGGTTATCCGCATTATATATGGCATGGTATTTCCACCATGCCATAGTGATGTTAGCCAAGGAAGGTGAGAAAGTGGCTCCCATTGGGGCTCCTACTAGTTGTAAATAAAAGATGTTCTCAAATTTAAAATAGTTGCCCTTCAATAGATATTCAACTGCCATTAACAGGAATTCTTGTAGACAGATATCATATTTACTGTATTGTTTCAAAAAGGTTACTGCTACTAGCGCAATATCGTGAGGTATGCAAGAATATAATCCTATAACATCACACGTTACCCATGTATATTGCTCATTCCATTGTCTACTCGCCATAGTTTTAAGCAGCGACTTTGTATCCTTAATATAGCCCTGTAAATTTTGGACTATTGGTTGTAGATACTTGTCTACCCAACTGCTAAGGCGCTCATTGAGGGAGTCATTACCTGAAATGATGGGGCGTAAGCCTGGCGGAAAAACATCCTTATGGACCTTAGGGGCCCCATAAAATATAGTTATCACCGGATCTTCACCCAAGATTAATTTTTTTTGTTTTTCATTTAGAACACCTAAACCTACACCTTCACACAATAGATGTTCTAATTTTGCCTGGAAACTTTTTGTAGGGTTTTCTTTAAGTCTATGATATTTATAAGAATCATTCAAGACTTCAAAGACCTGCCTCGTATACAGACCAGCGTCCGTCACAACAACCGGCCCACCCTTATCAGCCATTTTTATGACTAAATTGTCCATATTCTTTAACTCTTTAATGGCTTTCATCTGGGACCATGTTAGATTATTAGTAACATATTTATTGTCAGACCTTATCTTGATATTTTTATTATGCAACCTGAGAAGATCACGTTCCATAATATTCTAAAAGGCCTCCAAGGCCGGAACTCTAGCCTTAATTGGGTAAAAACTGGGGTTGGGCATGCTGTGATGGACGCTAGGCTCTGATGGCTCCATATGTTCCATATATGTGTTTGTTTCCAATTCTAGTTCCTGTAGATGTCTAAGTGCCATTTGCTCTTTGAAGTGCAAGTTTTCAAACTCATTACACAGGCAGTCCCCAGGTTACAAACAGGATAGGGACTGCAGGTTTGTTCTTAAGTTGAAATTGTATGTAAGTCGGAACAGGTATATTTATTAAATGTAATTCCAGCAAAAACATTTTTGGGATAGAACAGGGAACCGTTTTTACATTTGTTCTGCTGTAGGGTGCCATTTTTTAGAAGATTTCACCTAACGTTCTGTATCTCATGTGCAGCTGTGGCATGCTGGCACTTGGTCATGATGGGGCATGACACAGTGTTGAATGTCAGCCATGCCCCATAAGTCTCCGTTTGTAACTAGGGGACGTATGTAAGTCGGAACGATGTAAGTCGGGGACTGCCTGTATATATATTTTTCTATTGGTTGCACCTCCTCTCCATCCTTATCTGTGCTGAAAAAATGTTTTTTTTTAACCGTCAGTAACCTCACAAATTTATTTATATCCATGATAGTGTTAAATAGATCAAAATCATACATAGGTGCAAAATTTAAACCCTGACCCAAAACTTCCAACAGGGACTGTGTCAAAATGGTAGGAGTCAATACTACTACTTGTATCTCATCATTGATTATTTGGAAATCCGTTTGCTCTGTGCAAATGTCCTTGTGAATTTTCGTATTATGGCATTGTCCCCTTTTATTGTTCCTTTGCCGTTTTTTGATGATTCTTTATTATTTGGGGTGGATTGCTGCACCACTCTATCTTGTTCCTGTACTTCACTGTCCGTGTTCACACTGTCCATGCTATCAATTTCAGAAAAACTAATTGATCTTCTCCATTTCTTCTTTAGTATGGATCTCGGTACATGTTCTTGTTTGTCCTTTGCCCATGTGTATACCCTATTTTTACTATAGTCCTCCATATCTCTGGTATACGTTTTCTTTTTATTTTCCATGATAGCTTTTTCTATCTTATCTAGTGTCTCCTTCCGTTGTGCTTGGGCAGCACTAAACTGTCATATCTTTGTATTCATTAACTTGAGTCTCTAAGGGCGACATGTATGAATCTCGCCACGTCGGGGCGCACCTTTCCGCCAGTTTTCCGGCAAAATCTGCGCCTGATTTATGTCAGCGCCGGGGCGCGCTCATACATTCCATGTAAAGTCCGCCGCGCCTCGCCAGAGTGTGAGGTGCAGTGCAGGACTTAGGCGCAGTGCGGCGCTGCGCCTAAGATTCGCCGACCGAGGTTGCGCTCTCATACATGTTGGGAAATGTTCCCTGCGCCTCGCCATTGTGATGGGGACATTGGGGGGACATGGGCGCAGTGCGGGACTGCGCCTCACATGTATTCCGATTCGAGACAGGCTGGAAAACAGCGAGAAATCATTAAAGATGTCCGTGCGGAGAATGAATAAAAATATTCAGCGGAAAATATTATCAGAAAAGAGCTCAAACCTCAAACAAAAAAAATAATTAACAAAATAAATCACTTTCCATTATCCTACTTCAACAATTAGGATATTGGAAATTGCCGGGTAAATACAGTAATTCAAATTCTGAAAGCTATTCTCATTGGTCGGCATAAACCAGCCACTCAGAATAGGAGCGACAGTGACCCATTATATCCTATGGAGAACGATTGTCTAATCAAAATCAAAGGCGGGACTGTTCAAAATACAGTAAAAATGCTGAAAAGAGCTGATTGGCTGAGCTAGCGGGGGCTCTTAGGCCCAATAGCACAGCCCAATCCATGGGAATATGGAAAAGTGACAGGGACCCATTTTAACCTATGGAGAAGTTTGGACCAATCAAAATCATACCCATGCTGCACGAGCGGAGCGCCGAGATTTCTCTTGAGATCTTCTTCTATATGCTTCCTCGCATGTTCCGTTCTCGCTTCACTTCGCCTCCGCCGGAGCATTTAGACCAAAATCAACTAGGTCTGCCTGTCGGAGCTGCTGAGCGCTGCACTGCGCCGCACTTTGCCGACTCGCCATCGTACATGCCTCGGAGTTTTCGAGTGCGCCGCGTCCCGCCCCGGAACGCCTACACCACGCCCATTGCCCGCCCCTTCATGTGAGGCGCAGCCGAAAGTGGCGAACGCTGCGCCTAACACCACATCCCTGCGTCCGACAGGGGGATTCGGGTCGGGAGGCTCAGGATACGCCAAAAACAGGCGAAAAGCCCGATCATACATGTCGCCCTAAATCTTTAATCTGAATTTCTATTTCTAATAGTTTTTCTGTTTCAAATTCCAGTATTGGTTTCATCAATGCCAAGGAACATTCTGATAATATAGTATTCCATTTTGCCACAAAACCCTCTGTAGCCTCAAATGAAGGTAACTTTTTTTCAACGCAGACCACTGGGAATTATCTTTTTCTCCAAGTAAGTATTAAAGGGGTTGTCTCGCTACCATAATTGGGTTTTAATTAAAAGACCTTTAAAAAAACAACCAGCTTTGCAATATATGTTCATTACAAATGTCCTACTGATTTTGAGTTATCCCTGGTTGTAGGAGTGCATCAGCTCCTCAAATCACTATTGCCACTGAACTGTTGATTTTTATCTCACTGGCTGCCAGTCCTGGTGACTGATCTGCTTCTGAATACAGGTTGGAGCACAGAGCCCCTCCCACACAGTATGCTTCTGTAGGGAAGGGAGGGGGAGGGCTCTGGCTTCTGTCTGTGTGGATTAACCCTGTGTGTGTCTGCTCCCTCCTGCTCTCTACACAGATTGAGGAGAGCAGAGGTGAGGCTGATCAGCAGTGAAGTGTGTTACTATAATCATGATGTGTCTGTGGAGCTCTGACTATACTAATAGAACAGATCAGGGGGGCATGTGAACGGTTCCTATCCCTCCCTGCTCTGCTGTATTAGTGACACATCGTGATTATACGGGCTTCGCTTTGAAGTTCTCCAGATACTTCACGCTGGTTTGAGAGGAGTTGTGTTTGAAGCGCTGATGGAATACTAAATAACTAGAATGCACTCAACCATTAAGTTGAGGATAAGAAATTTATTCATATACAAGTATTACGCGTTTCGCAGAATCCTTTCTGCTTCATCAGATACATACATTACGAGTGTCTGCGGCCAGGCTTATATAGATACATTTGGAAACGAGGGTAAATGAGTTACAAGTATCAACAACCAATCACATGATGTAAACATAGTAAAAGCTTGTAAACAATGTACACATGGATGATCTGTAAACAAAATACACGTGGATATTCAATTACTTGTATAAATAAGAAAACATAGTTAATAGCAGGGTAAAAACACTTTAATAAAATTAAACTATTTTTTTTTTTTATCATGCATATATATAAAAGATATATGTATATATAAAAAAGGATTAAAAAATAATTTTTTAAAAAATAATTGTATATATGCCTAAAAAATATTTAAACAATAAGGATGTACTCTGGAAGGAAAAGTATTTTATAAAAATGTGCATAGATAGATGGAGTTTGTCTTTTTTATATATATACATGAATACAAGAATTTAATTTAAAAGCAGGAAACCTATGATTAAAATATAACCCCCTAAAAATGTGAATAAATAGAGGTATTTATAAAACAGTATCTCGTATTTCATTGAGCCCGTGAGGAGTAATTGTATTTAATTTGTATATCCAATAAATTTGTCTTTGGCTGAGAACTTTGTGTCTATCTAGTATTTGAGGGCTGATAAAATCTATTGGTTGGATAGTAAAATCGGAGTTTGACTGTTTGTATTGACTGAAAATGGCGCGGTAAACTGTATACTAACCTGCCATGTGTTACATCATACCTGTGATTGATTAGCCTTCTCGAAAGTTTATTAGTAGTTTTACCTACATATTGCACACCACAATTACAAGTAATGAGGTAGATGACAAAAGTGCTAGTGCAGGTAAGGTGATTTTTAATTTTAAATATTTCACCCGTTGATGTAGATTTAAACTGATCGTTACCTACGATTTGTTTGCAGCATTTGCAGATGGGATGGCCGCAAGGGTGTGACCCCACTGGTTTAGATGTTTCTGCTAACTGTAAATCTTTGTTTAGAGAATGCTGTTTTAAACGAGAAGGTGCCAAAATATTTTTTAGGGTGCGTGCTTTACGGTATATGAACTTAGGGTGGTCAGTAATAGTTCCTTTTAGACCCGGATCCTGCAATAAAATATTCGTGTTTTTTTATTATTTTTTGAATCTCTTTAAACTGAGAAGTGTGAGTAGTAATAAAACACAGTTCATATTCGTTGTTTTTATCTTTTTCATCTCTCGTACTGGTTAGAGAGGATTCTTGGCTAAGCGATGCTGCTTTTTTGTATGCTCCTTGGAGCAAATTTTTAGGATATTTTTTCTGTATGAATTTTTCTTTGAGGGATTCAGCTTGTTTTAAAGTCTGTTTCTTTTGTGCAATTTTTCTTAAGACGTCTAAACTGACCAAACGGAATATTGTTTAGCCATTTCTTCTGATGATTTGAATTATATGTCAGATAGTTGTTGGAGTCCGTAGGTTTGAAGTGGGTTTTGGACACTAGTATACCATTATCCACATAGAGATCCAAATCTAAAAATGTAATATGTTCTTCATGAGCAGTAGCCGTGAAGGTAATGCCCCAAGAGGTTTGATTTAAGAATTCTACAAAAGAGGGACCATGCCAGATTATGAGGTCATCTATGAATCTCTTATAATAAAAAATATATTTATAAAAAGGATTTTTGAAGCTGGTGATAAAACAATTTTCAAAAGCCCCATAAAAAGGTTCGCTACTGAAGGTGCCACTCTAGTGCCCATGGCTACGCCTACCTCTTGTTTAAAATGCGTGTCTCCATATTGAAAAAAGTTGTTTTTTAAAATTAATGCTAAACCCTGGATTAAAAATTCTTTAAAATCAGGTGAGAATGTAGGTTCAGTGTCTAAAAATTGTTTGACAGCTGACAATCCTATTTCATGTTTAATATTTGAGTAGAGTGCTGAAACGTCTAAAGTCGCCAAAATTTGATGTTCTTCCCAAGTAATTCCTATTAGATCTTTTCACTTTATTTTGTAGAAGTACATTTCTTTGTATGTTTTTAGCTTGTCTATATCCTTTTTTAATAGTACGACAACTATACCCTCTTTCCATAAATCTGTTTCTCAAATTATGAGCTTGTTTTTCGAAGCGATCTTCTGTGGAGCATATGCGCTTAATCCTAAAATACTGACCCACCGGGATGGCAGATATGGTTGATGGATTATGCGATGAAGTTGCATGTAATAAGGAATTCACTGACGTTTCTTTGCGAAAAACATCTGTTTGCAAATATCCCTCACAATCTCTTTCAATATTAACGTCCAAGAACTGAATAGATTGAGCATCGCAACCAAACGTTAAATTGATATTCGGCATTAGGATTTAAATCATTCATGAAAAGTTCAAGCTCACTGACAGAACCCTGCCAAATGAACAGGACATCATCGATGTACCTAAACCAGCACTGCACATGGGAGGCCGCAAGCACGTCACCACAGAAAACTTGCCTCTCCCACATCCCGAGAAACAGATTTGCATATGATGGCGCACACGCGGCCCCCATGGCAGTGCTGTGTTTTTGAAGATAGTAGTTATTCTTGAACACGAAGAGATTGTGAGTCAAAATGAATTCTAACAATTCCACAACTAAATCACATATATGAACATCCCAGCTACTCATCTCCAGAAAAAAACGCACAGCCTTAATTCCATCTTGATGTCTTTTACAAGTATATAGAGATTCGACATCTGCTGTTACAAGGAGCATATCCTTCTCCATTTGTATACCATCCAATCTTTTTAAAATGTCAGTGGTATCTTTTATGTAAGAGGGTAAACATTCTACCAACGGTTTTAAGCAAAAATCAATGAATTTGCAAACTGGATCACACAAGCTCTCATTCCCCAAAACAATGGGTCGTCCTGGAGGATCAGATGGATTTTTGTGGATTTTTGGCAACAAGTATAGTGTAGGAATTTTTGGAAATTTCACTATTAAGCCATCAAAAACTTTTTTGGGAATGGTACCATCATTAAAAGCTCTTTCCAATATTTGGAAGAGATTTTGAGCATAGGTATCAATAGGGTTATGTGATAGTTTTTCATAAGTATCCCTATTGCGCAACTGACTAAATGCTTCACGTTCGTATTTATCAATAGTACAGAGCACTATATTTCCTCCCTTGTCCGCAAGCTTAAATACCACATCAGTGTATGCAGATAATTCTAGTATAGCTTTTCTCTGTTAAACTGATAGATTATCTCTAGTGATTCTACCAGGAATTTTTTCAAGATCTGCAGTTAACATTTTAACAAAAATATCAACCTGCGAACAAAGGAGGAAAAACAGTGGACTTCGGGTGGATGTTTTTTGGAAATTTACCTCGATCAACCTCCTCCTGTTCATAAAGTAAATCCTGCAAGGACTGTAAGGCCTGTTGCTCGAGTGGACTATCAAGGTCATCCCCAATACATCTTGATGCATGCAATTTGCGTAAGATTAATTTTTGTGAAAAAATATGAAGGTCCTTTAGGACTGTAAAAAAGTTGAAAGCATTAGTAGGGGCAAATGTCAGGCATCTGATCAAAACATCCTTTTGTACATCAGATAACACATATGAAGATAAGTTTATTACCTCCAATCTATTTTTCTGTTTTTTAGATTCATGATTCGGGGAAATGTTTTTCCTTTTTCCAAATTTATAACTATGACCATGAAATTGACCACTCCTTGCGAGACTGTCCTGCTCAAACAATCTCCTCTCCTTAGATCTACTATAATGCTCGATAGACTTGGTAGAAGTGATGGTACTGTATAGAGTTCTGTAAGGTGTGTCATATTTTTGTTTTTCTCAAATTATACATTCTATCAGATTGGAGATCATTCAAATCCCTCTTTAATTTCTTTCTTGTTAGCCACAATTTCATTTTTCCAACAAGAGAATTCTTTGTCTAAGTCTTCACTAAACTGTTATAACACTTCTTTGGAAAGATCCTTTTTTATTTTTAATTGAATCACATCAATTTCTTTCTCCAATTCAAACAAAGATGTTTCATTGGATTGTATCAACAGTTCAATGAAACCTTGTGAACGTTTGTTCGCTTTTTCTTCCCATCTAAGTCGAAAGTTCACATCATCTATATTAAATGATGGAAAGATTTGTACTCTCAATCCCCTTGGTATTAAACCAGGGAGAGATATTTCTCCAAAAAGGCCTTATTCCACCAAATTTTACAGCATTTGTGAAATAGATTTTTTAATTTCATCAACAATTCCTTGGATTCATTGTCACCCATTAAAATCAAGTTAGCGTCGTCCCGAAATACGTCATTTAATTGCGTGAACCACGTTGGGTCCCATGCTCTATAGTCCATACCAGCTTTTGAACCAGAAGCTGTGAAATACACAGAAAATATAATTGACACAAACAAGACTCCAAAATACATTGGACCAGGTGTTTCATGAACACACATTATCACCAAAGAATATCAACGGGTAATATCACTTAAGAATACTAAACTAAACCAAAAGAAAAAAAAGGATTCAATACCCAAACAAATAAAAATATATAAATCTTTATTCATAATTCTAAAATACAAAGAAAAAAGTACAAAGAACAAAGAGCATACATCAGAAAAATAACAATAAGGACGACAAACTAACAAACGGGACAAGAAACAAGCAGAGTCACTAGTCAATATTATTAAATATAGCTCATAATTTGTCACTAAACATGATTACATAACTGTCTATAGCTGCAACCAAGACATATAATGAAAATCTCAGAGTTGCAATAACAAAAAAGTCAATTACCCATAGTGGAGGACTCTAAACTTGCTTGCACTTGAACCCCAACGCGCGTTTCACCACCGCTTCTTCAGGGGGTGTGTCTATATGTCCCAAAACCTCCATATATAAGCCCACCTCACATGATGATAACTAACCAATGAATAAGCTCATATTATTTTAACATGATCCAAGAAAATAAAAATACACTATCAATAATAAATTATATATAGACATAATTTCACTTCAATTTGTATCCTGTTTCACAAATTTCATGTTCTCCGTTTTACTATAATTCCCATAGAGGGTAGCTATCAATTTGATTGGCTAGCTTTAGCCGAGCCCCTTGCACCTCCGTCCAATCAGGTTCCATCACTGTATTTGATTTTCACACAGGCGTGAACCCGCCCCTGTTTCATCGTCATTTTGCCATGATATTTCCCAAAGAAATGAGATCCTCCTGCCTTTGATCCATTTGAAACGAGTCCCCTTTTTCTGACCAATCAGCATAGCGCATACCAACGCACCTCTGTACAAATTCCTTACTAGGACTTGCAAATGTACAGGTTCGACATTGTCTTAACCCACATTTGTGAAAGCCTTTGCTACTTAACAATGTAGACCTAGCGATATTAGATTTATAAGAATTCGATGTAAGTATGTTCCCTATGGTTTTTGCACAACGAGGTACAATAGTGCACCCATCTAATATTTGGTCCTCACGCAAAATAGATATTTTGAAACAATATTTTTTATTGCTTGAAATTGTTTGGTGTGATTTAGCACTAGTGTGGGTAATGTTTTGAAGGCTTCTTGTTTATCATTCTTATAATATAGTAAATCTTTTCTATTTTTCCTCTCTACCTTTTGTATTGCATTGGTTAATAGCTCTTTTGGGTAACCTCTGCTTCTGAGTCTAGCACAGATTTGATCAGTTTCCATTTTAAAGTCTATCTCTTGACTACAGTTCCGTTTGGCATATGTAATTTCCCCTGTGGGAATAGACTTACAAGTAGACTTTGCATGGTAACTGTTAAAATGTAATATAGTATTCCCTGCACTTGATTTCCTAAAGGTTTTTGTGGAAACAGGATAGTTAGAGCTACCAGTTAATTGCAAATCCCAAAAATTGATGCTATGTTTATGGCATTCAAATGTGAAGACAAGATTAAACGGATTATTGTTAAAATAAGAGATGAGAAGGTACGGCACATACATCGCCCCCCCTCCCTCCTCCCAAACCATGAGGAGGTCGTCGATGTACCTGCCGTACCACCTCATGTGAGACAAAAATGGATTTTCTGTGGTGAACAGATACTGTATATCTCCTCCCACCATGACATTACCAAGTTTGCCAGGAATGGGGAATATTTAGCTCCCATAGACACTCCAGTCAATTGTAGATAGAACTTCTGGTCAAACATGAAATAATTATGGGACATAAGGAATCTGACTTACTGCACTATGAATTGTTGCAATTCCAAAGAGTAATTACTGTATCTACTTAAATGGTACGTTAATGCCTCAATTGCCACTACATGAGGAATACTAGTATAAAGAGATTGTACATCACTGGTAATCCACATAAACCTGTCAGACCATGTTATATCTTGAACTGCAACTAGGACATCTCTAGATTCTTGCAGAAAACCAGGAACCCTTTTTACTAACGGCTATAGCAGGGTGTCGACCCATTTACATAGTATTTCAGAAAAGGAATTGATCCCTGAGACTATGGGTCTCACAGTTGGTTCGAATAAGTTTTTGTGGATTTTGGGAACTCCATACATGACTGGTATAACTGGACTATCACGTTTAATAAAATCAGCCTGTTTGCGGTTAAGAGTGCCCAGATATATGCCTTCCTCAACTAGCTTGTACAATTCTGCAATAAACTTAGCTGTAGGGTCATTTTGGAGACAACAATAGGTCTTAGTGTCAGATAATAACTGCTGTATTGCTTCATAGTATTTATCTTTATCCATTACCACTACCATTGCTACTTTATCAGCCATTCTGATTTCTATATTGTCCAGGGATCTAAGATGTGACAGTGCAGCTTTTTGTTTGGTGTTTAAATTAAACATCCCTCCCTTGGTTACATTGCTGTGTAATATTCTAAGATCTCTCTCAACTAAAAGTTGGAATCTGTCCATTACTAGAGTTCTTGATTGTATTGGATAGAAATCTTGATTGGTGACCATGGAATTATCAGCTTGATTCCTTATTGTATTGATGTCCCTGGATTCTGAGGTGTCCAATTCTTGTAGTGTCAAAAGGGATATCTGCTCCTTGAAAGACAACCCTTGATAGATGTTAACATTCATGGGTTCACCCAGTCCCTGTTCCTGTGACATATCCTCTTGCCAAAAGTGTTTTTTAATTGTTAATGTTCATACAAATTTATTGATATCTTTGATAGTGGAGACTAGATCAAAATTTTCTTTTAATGCAAAAATTAATCCTAGACAGAGGAAATCCTCTTCTTTTGTTAATGTGACTGACAAAATATTATGATCCCCTATTGTTTGATGTGCACTCGCATATCTTCCATCCTCCATGTTTGCATTCGTGTTGAACCCGCCTCTGTGCGATCGTTTTTTTGAACAATTTCTTTTTTTGTTGTTCTTACCACCATGCTTGTGGTGTATACCACTTGTTCCAGTATCACTGGAGGGAGAGCAATCTTGAGATGTATCTTTAGATGTATCCTTGTTAGACTCCAAAGAATCTCAGTCAGTGGAGCCGAAACTCACTTTTTTGTTTTTATTGTTGTTATAACGAGACTTCTGTTTAAGGTTGGCTTTTGGTTGATCAGAATATGAGTTTCTGCAACCCCATTCGTAGACTTGGTTGAGAGAGTAGTATTGAGTATCTCGATGAAATTTGGATTTTTTTGGTTTCCATAATAGTTGCTTCCAATTAAGAAACATTATTCTTCATCTTCTGAATTTCATCAGCATATGTAGATAAATCCTGAAATTCGATTATGCCAGTTTCTAAGTCTTTGATTTCTTGGGAAATTTGTTGTAACTTAGTTTCCTAATATTTGGTTATGAGTTGCATTAATTTTAGGGAGCAGGCGGTCAAAAGTTCATTCCACTCAGACATAAATTGTTCACTATAAATTGTGGTAGGGATTTTCTTCAGCCTGAGTCCCCGGGGCATCATATTTTTCTCCAGATAATTTTGGAGCGTCATTTGGTCCCACCAGATTCTTGTCTCCTGTAATGAGTGTTTCTCCAATGCGTTCATCTTTGCAATAAAATCTAAATATCTCTGGCTTTTGTCTGCATTCATGTCAAAAACTTGAGACATTTTTTAATGTCTGGAGTTGCGATCATATAATGACATTGTGAATGCTATAGGCAACACCACTCTTGCCAAAATATATGCTGTATTAATAATATGTGCTGAGAATGCTAGGAAGGGTCTGGCACAAACATAGCTGGTGGTGCACGGCAACACAAATAAGCTTGTATGTACTCACATAAACAGATGTAGTGAGGCCAGCTCCATCCAAGTGTGCACTATGCCTGGAAGTCTGCCCAAGCCGGCAGCACGGAATATGCAAGTAGTCCAAAGGTTTGGAAATCCAGCACGATCCCGTAGTTTGTAGTATAAAAACATGCACAAATTTATTGAAGTATCAACAATTAAAAGCAAAAAATCAGTGCGCACATGATCCCAGCGGCAAAGAGTGGAAATACTAGGTACAAAACGCTGACGCGTTTCGGGCTAGAAAAACATGCTCTTACTCATAGCGTTGACAGGAGAGACTGCTGTGTGCTACATATTTATAAAATGTTTGGTTACATTAGATTTTAAACGTGTGGAAGGGCTATTCATTAGTGTTGAGCGATTTTTATCGACAAAGCTGAAATCGGCAAGGTTTTTATGGTGATCGAAATTTCCAGATCATTCGATAATTAAGGTTAAATCTGAGCATCATCTATTAAGATCGCGCCTTTTTCGGCGCTTCCAGAAATTTTTGGCGGCCAGCAAATCATTTTTATAGAATAGAGCAGGGGGATGTGTGTGCGACGTCAATGGGATGTGTATGGTTGCGATTGGCTGGAAAAATCACATGACCTCGTTTTACATAGAACAGCGTTTCCGTTTCAGCCTCAGGGGTCTCTCAGCTTCTCATAGGGAAAAGGACGTGCGCTCTGCCTGTGGCCACACAGCGCAGCGAAATTAGTCAAATTTCTGCACAGAGAAACCCCCCCCTGCTATTAGTTTGGATCCTTCCAATTTAGTTAGATTAGAGATTTTAACATTTTATGTAGTTAGCTAGAGATTTTAACGCCGCACCCACCGCGGTAAAGTCCCGGCGGAGGGAGCGGGGGGGGGGGCCCCCGCGGGCGAACACAACAAGCTCTATCTATAAAGAACATGGATAAAAGTTCACCAAGACTTAGTGTAGATATTGTAGTGGAATATCTTTTTATTAACAGTTTGCTATTGAAGTATTTCCTGGATATTGGGCGTCTGAACTTATATTGGATAAACATCATTTTAGTAACTGCAGGTCTCTTGTTAGCTGCAAAATCCACTTTTATTACCCAGTAAAACATTTCAGATAGGTGTTCAATTTTACCCATTACACCTGTGACTGTTTATATTTCAACCTTGCACTTAAATTACAATCCAGCAATCTTGTAGTCAGCACTCACCCAAAAGGTTGTTTGTTGCCAAAAATACCGTTATCGTACGAAAACATCACAGTTACGTGTTTTTTGACTTTTGCGCACCCAGTATGTTCATGACGAAGCATCTACGTAATTCTTAAAACAGCAATTCTATATTCACCACAGGTGAATTGAAAGGTGCAAAAAATACCATTTATTATATCAAAACATAACATATACGTGTTTTTTGACTTTTGCGCACCAGAGTTATTGACGCAGCATCTACGTAAATCTTAAAACAGCAATTCTATATTCACCACAGGTGAATTGAAAGGTGCAAAAAATACCGTTTATTATATCAAAACAAACGTTACATGTTTTTTGACTTTGCACACCCGATTGTTCTTTGACGCAGCATCTACTAAATCTTAAAACGCAATTCTATATTCACCACAGGTGAATTGAAAGGTGAAAAAAATACCGTTTATTATAATCAAAACATAAGTTACGTGTTTTTTGACTTTTGCGACCCAGTACTGTTCATTGACGCGCATCTACGTAAATTTTTAAAAACCAGCAATTCTATATTCCCCACAGGTAAATTTGGAAAGGTGCAAAAAATACCATTTATTATACCAAAACATAACAGATACGTGTTTTTTGGACTTTTGCCCAGTCCAGATTTGTTGATAGACACCTTGCAGTTAAATTTGAATCCAGCAATTTTGTTTTGATTAGAGGGATTGAGAATAGCTGTGTTGCCGTCTTTTAATAAGAGACTTTCCAAAACTATTCCATACCTTCTCAAATTTTTATATTTCTGGACATGGAGCGAATGCAGGTGGTAAGCGAGCAAAGGGGGGGGTTTAGCACATGGAGGTAGAGGTACGAGAGAAGGGTGCTCCTTCCAGTGCTGGCAACAACCCCGCATGCCAGCGGATCGTCAGTTGCAGGACCCTCAGGCCTGTCATCGCTGGGTCAGGGCCCTGTGAATCTATGAACCGAGACTCGTCGCCAATCTGTCCTTCAGTGGTTAATGCAACCTGCTCTAGCAGTCTTACCTCCTCGTCCTCCCAGTCACGGCCACAAATGTAGTCATCACATCATCAGCATCCGTCAACATGAAGCAGCCCAAATGTCCAACTCGGTACCCACCACTGTGGAAAAATCCATTGTCTGAAGACCTCTTTGATGACAAAATGCGTTGGGGTCAGAAGGATGTTAAAAGATCAAGAGATGATTTAGTCTGCTCTGACGCCCATTACTGATCCCATCAGAGGAGGTAAAGGAAGCCGGTCAATCGGCAAAAATCCCGGGCGGTCGGCAACGCCTTGCAGTGCCCCTTGCTTGTAGCCGCAAGCTTCTGGATGCAGAAAGTCGGGACGACCAAGTCACCTGTGTTGAGATGATGAGATGACGACATTGCGGATCCATCCTGGTCTTTTCCACAGATTTTGCTTGCTAGCGCTTCATCACGGGACGAGGAGGAAGACGATGGGGTAGTGTCAATACGGGTCCCGCCACAAAAAGGGAGAGGGCGGTCGCAGAAGCCCGCTGTTTATGATTCCGCCAGCCACGGTCAGCGCAAACCCGCTCCTCGCTTATCGCCGTCAAAAAGGTCCAGGACCCTTTTCAAGCCTGGGCCTTCTTGAGCAAGCCTCTGATTCACCCAGCGATGTCATTTTGCCGCCTTTGCCGTAAACGCATAAGTAGAGGCAAGAACCTTAAGTGGTTAACCCCCACCAACATGATTAGTACATGCAGCGAATCATGAGTTGAAATGGAGGGAACACTTGGCCAAAAAAAGGCCAGACCGACGCCGGGCCTCCAACCACTGTCACACCTCTGTTCCGTTTTCCTCCTCCTCCGCCACCACCAAGCGTTTTTCCCGCTGCCCCTGTCTCTGAGTCATGATCAGGGATAGCTCCGCTTCAGCCTCCACCGTCGCCGAGTACCACCACACCACCGAGACCATCCTACCCCTTCTCCTTCGCCAGTTTTGACGCCTGCACGCCGTACAGCGGCCAGTCTAGCAGCCAGCCTTCGTCTTCCAGGTTTGGGAACAGAAGAAACACTTTAACCCAAACCATCCAAGGCCAAAAGCCTGGCAATGCCGACATTCAGGCTTTTGGCTTTGGAAATGTTGCCTTTCCGTCTGGTGGACACAGATGGGTTCCGCCACGTCATGGCCCTCGCCTGCCCCCAATACCAGATGCCGAGCAGGCATTTCTTTGCCAGAAAAGCCGTCCCTGCCCTGGCCAGCCACGTGTCATCTAAAATTTCAAGCGCGTTTGTTGCATCTGTGTCCCGGGAAAAGTCCATCTACCACCGACACATGGATAGTAAGCACGGCCAAGGCCGCTATATCTCTGTGACAGCTCACTGGGTGAGCTGGGTGGATGCTCTGGGGGGGACGGTGGCTCTCAGGGTCGGCGCAAAGCTCTTCAAAACCGCAGGATAGTGCAGGGCTCTTTCCCCAAAGGTCCTCTGGTGGCATCACGTGCCAGAGACACCAGGCCGTGTTGAAATTAATCTGCCTTGGAGACCGTCCACACACAGGTCAGAGCTGTGGACGGCTCTAACAAAGAGGGCCGAGCGCTGGCTGGGTGACAAGAACCTTTGTGCCAGGCAAGGTGGTGTGCGCTAACTGGCGAAATCTGCTGGCCGCCCTTAATATCTGTAGGCTGGGACATCCCTTGCCTGGCACATGTCATAACCTTGTCGTCCAGAAAATTTTTAAAGAGCTACCCGGGTCTGGACTGCCTGGAAGAAGGCTCGAGGTCTGATTTAGCACTTCCGCCGTTCGAACACAGCTACGTCCCCCCTGGCTGCGTTGCAGCGCAGCTCGGCCTCCCCGTCACCGTCTCATTTTGACGTGGCAACACGCTGGAATTCCACCCTCCACATGCTCCAGCGATTGTGGCAGCAGCGCAATGCCATTACGCAGTACGAAGTGACACATGGCCTGACAAGCAGCGGTACAGACCTCGGGGTGTTGAAAACCCCCGAAGTGGAGGGAGGTTTAAAGAGCTCTGCACCATCCTTGCCAGTTTTGAAGAAGCCACCAAAATGGTCAGTGCGGACAATGCCCTTGTCCCGCATGGCATTGTGGTTTATCTTAGTTCTGGAACGATGTTGGACACTCTGAAACAAAAGGTCCCCCAGCGATGGAGGAGGAGACGGACACAGATGCGGACACGGAGCCTTTCTCTCCGTCAAATCCACAAGGCCCGACAGTTTCACCATTTCATCGGTCTTCATTAGGGAGTGGTTCGGGGCCAGAGCTAGTGAAAAGGGGGCACATCGCTCTCAGGGTGCATCATCTCAGGCAAAACCAGGGCTGTGTTGAAGCTGTGCGGAGGCAGCGGAGGAGGAGGAGGGGAGGAGGAGGAGGAGGTATTCCCAGACACCAATGTTACCCACGTCCCTGCCCTTTGGGAAAAAGGTTGGCGCGACTTTGAGGCGGAGGAGGAAGATGAGGAAGATCGTTTGCTAGTGCCCCTCGACCCCCGAGGCTTGGGAAAATCAAGGCTCCATCTCTCACATGAGTGCTTTGGGTGCTCCATTTCTCCAACATGATCCTCGCATTAAGGCCATCAAAATGAACAACAGTTACTGGGTGGCCACCCTCCTGGATCCCCGGTACAAAACAAAAATCAGACTTTCCTTCCACCCACCCCAAATGAGAGTAAAATGCAGGAAATGGAGACCTTGCTGATTGATCAACTGGAGACATTCTGTTGCGTCGCTTCACGTTCCCCAAATGTCACGTGGAACAACATCAGCGACGTGACAGCAGTAGAGTGCCAAGTAGGCGTAGCGGCAGCAGCAGGCAAGGTGGCAAAAAGCCTAATGGTGACCTCTGGCAATTCTTTGTTTTACCACCTCACCAACGCATGCAATGCAGGGCACACATCCAACACAAAAGAGATCAGCTTAAGATCATGGTGGCACGACCCATCTGCGTCTCAACAACCCATGTTTTTGCTGTGTTCCGACCAATAGACTTCTGGGTATCCAAAATGGACGAATGGCCCGAGCTGGCTCGTCACGCCATAGAGGTGTTGTCCTGCCCAGCAGCCAGCGTCATATCTGAGCGGACCTTCAGCACAGCTGGGGGGAGTCATTACAGACAAACCATCCGGGTTTCCACAGATAATGTGGATCGTTTGACTTTCATCAAGATGAATCAGCATATATCTCTGATGATGTTGTGCCCCAATTGCCGAGGTCACCGATTAGTTGCCGGTCTACTTTACATTCCTTTTCAAAAAGAAATGGTCCTCTTGAAAACTTTTTTTTAAAATGATCATTTCTTACTGCAATTTTTATTCTCTTTTCCCAACAGTTCATTTTTGAGGTTTTGCTGTGAGGAGACTGTAAAAGACAGCAAGGTTTCATGACAACACCGTATTCCATTTACCCTTTATTTAAGAATTTTTCGCATTGTCAATGGTTTTGAGGTCATGTTGCTGTGAGATACAGCAATAATCATGGTCCTTTGGAACAGAAATGTGACTTCTAAGTGGCATTTCTCCCTCACAATTTTTAAAAGTGGCTGAGAAGTCATATTTATAATTTTTTGGGGTCATGTTGCTGTGAGATACAGCTATAATTATGGTCCTTTGGAAAAGAAATGTGGCTTCTAAGTGGCATTTCTCCCTCACAATTTTTAACAGTGGCTGAGAAGTCATTTTTATAATTTTTTGGGTCATGCTGCTTTGAAATGCAGCAATACTACAGATCCTATTATAAAAAAATGTTGTTTCTAACAGACATTTGTTCTTCACAATTGACCAAAGGGGCTCAAGGGTCATGCTTTGAATTTTTGGGGCATTTTGCTGTGACATTCAGCTATACTACAGGTCCTATTCTAAAAATGTTGTTTCTAACAGACATTTGTTCTTCACAATTGTCAAGAGTGGCTCAAGGGTGATGGTGCTGTCAGAAACAGGAATAGGTAGGACACTGTTAATGGACACATATTGCAAAATGACTTGTTTTTGCAAGATCTTTAACATCGCTATCAATCCATATTGAGACAAACCCATTTAATACAATAAAAAAAGAGAAACAAAGACATGGTGGGATTCCATCCTATTTTAAAAATGTGTTTTCTAGAATTAAAGTACTAAAAAACTTGCATGTACAAAATAGCTGTTAAAAATTTCCTCTGAATTGTACAAGGAGGTACAGGAAAACTTGACCAGATGGGAGGTTATTCAGAGAACATGGAGTATGGAGCACAGACGAGAACAAAGTACAGAGACATTTCCTCCACACGTTGAGTAAAATGAGAAAAAGAATCCCGATAAAAGGGCCCTGGGTGTAACAGGAGCGTTAACCACCAGTATTCCAAGTGAACTCAATTGGTCCACAACTCATACGGAGGGGCAAGCGCTACCCAGGTATTGACTGTGTAACAGAGGAAGGCTGGAGTTCTCACACTTCGCTTTTCCCCACTCTGCTTTTAGCACGACAGTTTTCGTTGCTGCGTTATCAGGGCATTTTAACTTGGTGTTAATAGATGACGGACGCCAGCCTGGCTTTCACCGCACCCCCTGTAACCCGGCCCTAGGGCATGCTGTGGCCCAGGACAGGTATAGTCAATGTCCAGTGAAACTAAATGGTGGTTGAAAGACTCCTTTTTCGGCACTTTTTAATGTGGGGTCATGCAGGTTTGGGCTCAAGCTGTGGCCTAGGACAGGTATAGTCAATGTCCAGTGAAACTAAAATGGTGGTTGAAAGTCTCCTTTCTCCGGCACTTTTTAAATGTGGGGGTCATGCAGGTTTGGGGGTCATGCTGTGGCCCAGGACAGGTAAAGTCAAAGTACAGTGAAACTAAAAAAGGTGGTTGAAAATCCTTTTTCCAGCACTTTTTAAATGTGGGGGTCATGCAGGGTTTTGGGGGTCATGCTGTGGCCCAGGACAGGTATAGTCAATTGTCCAGTGAAAAATAAAATGGTGGTTGAAAGTCTCCTTTCTCCGGCACTTTTTAATTGTGGGGTCATGCAGGTTTGGGGCTCATGCTGTGGCCCAGGACAGTTATAGTAATGTCCAGTGAAACTAAAATGGTGGTTTTAAAGACTCCTTTTTCCGGCACTTTTTAACTGTGGGTCAGACAGGTTTAATGGGCCCTTCTGCAGTACAGGACAGATAATATTAGTGTCCAGTTCAACTAAATGGTTGTTGTAAGAATCCTTTTTGCGGCACTTTTTAAATCTGGGGGTCATGCAGGGTTTTGGGGGTCATGCTGCCCTTCCAGGACAGGGATATTCAATGTCCAGTTCAAGTAAGATGATGGTTCAAATCATACTGCATTCTGGCGCTTTTTTAATTTGTGGGGGATGCAGGTTTAAGGGTCAGGCTGTGGAAACAAGACAGGGATTGTGAATGGTCTGTGACTTTTTTTCTGTGACTTTTATAACCTAAGTGTGTTGCCTAAGATGTAGCACGTATCCATTTGACTGTTGTGGATGTTAATTTCAGCTTCTCCAGCCTTGTTTGGGTGTAATAATGAAGGTGTTGTTGCTCTCCCATAAACTTTAATGGTAATCGCTCATAATCGATGCTCACTATCGAAAAACCTTATCGATAGCGGCCGACTATCGACTATCGATCGATCTCGATAGCCAACGCAATCGATCAACACTAGTCCTGGACTGTATAGGATAAAATGCCTGATTAGAGATTTTAAATTGTACTGCCGAATTAACCCAAGGTATTGCAGCCTAGTTATTGGGGGCATAAGAATCAGCAAGTTCTTCTAAGCATACTAAGGACAGTTGTTCTTTGAAATCGAAATTACGATATTGATTTTCACTAACAGGTCTATTAGACAGTGAGAACATATCATCAGAATCACTATAAAAATGGCGACGTACAGTTAAGTCTCTAATGAACTTATTTATATCTTTTAATATAGAAAAAAAGTTCTTCTCCAAAGCAATATTTAGACACAAAGATAACACATGAATTTGGTCATCATTTAAGTCCATGTTAGACAAATTCAATACATCTCTTGTGGAGCTGGCGGGTCCGTACTGTTGTTGTATCTCGTTTGCATTCTTTGGTTTGGTTTTGTATTTTCTGCCCCCCCTCCGAGGATGCCGTTTCCGTTTTTTGACCTCTTTTGATTTGACTGTCTCTTAGGTTTTTTATAGTAAGACCGATTCATGGAGGAGGTCTCTTCAGAAGTGTCTGTGTTGGCATCTGATAATTCAGAATCCAAAGAACCAAAGCTTACATTTTTTCGTGCTTTGTTGGACTTAGGCCACGAATTGGTTTTGTATCTCTGTTTGAGAATTGATTTAGGGGTACTGGCGTCCGATACCCAACGTCACCATTCATAGACCTGTTCATGGGTGTAATCAAATGTGTCCCTTTGGAATTTCGTCTGTTTCGTCTCCATGACACTCTCTTCAATTTTACACACGTTATCTTCATCCATTTAATTAATCTGAACCGAGATTTCCTTCAGCTTTTTTTCCTCATATACCGTAATTAACTCCATTAATTGTAATGAACATTTAGAAAGTATCGAGTTCCATTTTTCAACAGTGTCTGGAGAATAAATGATGGTAGGGATTTTTTTGATACGGAGACCCCGCGGGATCATTTCTTTCTCCATATATTTCTTCAAAGTGGTTAAATCCCACCATAAAACACCACAATTTTTTAGTCCAGCTCAATAGCTGGACTACAGTATATATGTTAATGGTCACGCACACCTTTAGGATAGAGAGGGGAATAGCCGGGTGCAAGGTGAGACCGGATTGTCAAATCCACATATAGTCAAAATTATGTTCACCGCACACCGATAGATGATAACTAGAGTATTTATTAGTGTTTTACAGGGGCAGATACATAAATGCACCAAATTTCAAAAAACAAATCCTGAACAGATGTTTTACAATAAGTAATATATAGTGAGAATTTGTTTCCTTAGGAAGTAAGAAAAGGATGTCATAATGGACGACGTTTCGGCTAATAGCCTTTTTCGAGAGACATCTGGAATAGGAAAGACAAGATAAGTGATGGAAGGTATAAAGTTGCAATAATCCATGAAAACAAGAGAGAAGATAAGTAGTAGACCAGTGTAAATGAAGGGAAGTAATAGATGACCTAACTAAAAGGGGAGTGAACAAAAGGGAGAATAGACTAACAAAAGAAAAATAGACAAGAAAATTTTTTTTTTGAAAAGAAGGAATAGAGTAAAAGAAATGAACAAAGTGTGTAGATAGAAAGAATAGCACATAGCATAATGTAAGAAAGGTGTCATAAGACTTACCACAAGGGGTCACTAAGGAGGAGGAAATGTTTTGGAAGAAGTGTATCTATGCAGTAGGGCTAAGGGATAAATATAGAGAGGTAAGTAAGCCAATATTAGCGATATTGGGGGAATAGAAAGGAATAAATAGAGCCAGTGGTGACAATTACCATAAACATAAGGAGCGTCCCCTGGGATAGCAGCCGCTGGAGGCAGTAAAGACCGGCCTGGATGAGGCTATAAGTAGAGGGTATAGAAGATAAACAATAAAAACGGGCTGCAAAAGGCTAAAGAAGCTAATACATAGGTGGTATAGAGGTAGTATTACATACCAAGGTATGGAGGAATAGCGGCGGGACGTCCGGAGCCTTTAGTGAGGCATCAGCTAATGCCGATGTCTCTGGCGTCCGGATATACCCGGTGCGCAGGCGCGAAATGATCGCGCATGTGCATTACGCCAAAGGAGGACAAAAAGGTAAAGGGCAAAGAATAGTCGAGTGCGCGTGCGCCCGAAGTCGCGCAGGCGCAGAGAGGATGAAACGGGAACAGAAGAAAGGAATGAATGAAGGATATCTAAACAGAGGAAGCGGAAAGTAAAAGTGAGTGGGTGTCAAGTGGAGGGAGAAGATGATAGGGAAATATATAAAATAAACATAAATATAAAGATAAGGGAGAAGATAACGGAAGAATGCTAAACATAGAGGCTAAAACATGTAAAATGTAGATTCTAAGAGGGACATACAGAGAGGACAACGATGACAAAGATGACAGAAAATGCCATAAAGATGTAGTCATGGTATCGAGGAGGATACCTAGAGTAGGTTACCGTGATAAAGAAGAAGATAAGTAGATATAAAGTCCATACAGTATCCGTATCATTTGATCTAAAGACAAAAAAAAGATAAAATACATGGATAATTATATAGACATAAAATGACATTGCAATAAAAATGTTAACATAGGTATTGGATAGGACTCAAGAAAGACATGGTATTGTTAATAGCGCATATCGTATTCTCGATTCAGACCAGAAGGCTCAAGTGTCCCCAATGTATATATCCAGTATCGTTCTCTTCTAAGTAGGGTGGCTATCCTGTTACCACCTCTACGAGGTATGGGAACTTGTTCGATTATTTGAAAACGTAATTGCGAGGGTTGATGTTTGTGAAGTGTGAAATGCGCCGGGATGGGAAGAAGATTCTCTTTGCACCGTATAGTTGATTTGTGCTTTGACACTCTGTCTTTAATCGCTTGGGAGGTTTGACCCACATATGCTTTACCGCATGGGCATTTCAGCAGGTACACCACAAAATTGGAGCGGCAAGTGAAATAACCTTTAATAGGAAACCTTTGTCCTGTTGATGGATGTGTGAAGAATTCACCTTTTGTTACAGATGAACATTGTGCACAGTTAAGACAGGGGAACGTGCCTCTCTTTGTTGTGGTGTGAGTGAGCTGTCTGGTAATGGGGCGCATGGGACCAACATCTGCCTTGACTAACCGGTCACGTAAATTTCTGTCTTTTTTATAGCACTGGAGAGGGAGATTCTGAAAAGCCGTTATTTGTGGATAGGATCTCTTTAGGATGGGCCAGTGCTTGCGTATGATATGATGAATTTTAGGCATGAATGGGTGATATTTAAGTACCAGAGGTATACGTTCATTGGTGTGTTCAGGAGATCTGAATGTTCTATCATTGGAACCTATTGTAGTAGACATATTAAGTAGTCGTGTAGGGTATCCTCGTTGTTGAAAGCGTGTCTTCATCTCATTAAGTCTCTCTTGTCTCAAGGAGGAATCTTGGACAATGCGATTAACCCGTGTGAATTGAGAACGGGGTAGAGAGAATTTAGTGTGTCTGGAATGGTTGCTTTTGTAGTGTAATAGACTATTGCGGTCTGTGGGTTTAATGTGGAGATCCGAGGTAAGATGTCCAGTGGTATCTGACAAAATAGTAGTATCCAAAAAATCAATTCTACTAGTGTTATGGTGTATAGTAAATTGCAAATCGGGAAGAACGGAATTGAGAAATGAATGAAAAAGAAGGAGAGAAGAAACTGAACCTGTCCAAATGCAAAAAATATCGTCAATGTAGCGTAGCCAGAGAGTAGAATGTTCTATGAATAAAGGATGATTATAGACGTGATCCTGTTCAAACATTGCCATATATATATTGGCATAAGGGGGGTGCCACGTTACTGCCCATGGCGGTACCTTTTAGTTGTGCATAAAATTGACTCCCAAATAGAAAGAAGTTATTCTGGAAAATGAGTTGAAGTAGGTCTATACAGAATTGTTTAGTTAAACTCGAAAATTTGTGCAAGTCGAGAAATCTGGATACAGAGTCAATACCAAGGGTATGGTCTATTGAGGTGTAAAGACTAGTAACGTCCCATGTTACTAGTATATGAGGTTGAAGGACTGGAGAAATAGTCCTAATTTTGTTAAGGAAATCTCCTGTATCGAGGAGAAAAGAGGGTGTGGATCTGACTAGAGGTGTCAGGATTTTTTCGAGAAAAACTGCAAGAGGGGAGAGGATAGAATCTGTGGAGGCTACAATGGGTCGACCAGGGGGTTGTGTGGGATGTTTGTGTATTTTGGGGAGTATGTAGAAGACTGGAGTGATGGGATATTGGTTAACAAGAAACTCAGCGGTTTTGGTATCAATCACTTCCAAAGTCTTGTAGTGTTCGGTGAGATTCATAATCTGAATTTTGATAGAGGGGGTCGGGTCTCTATCGATTGGTTTGTACGTTGCGTGATCAGATAGTTGTCGTTGTATTTCTTTAAGGTACATGTCCCTATCCATAATCACTATGGCCCCACCTTTATCAGCTGGCTTGATTATTATATCTTTGGCTTGCTGAAGGACATTAAGGGCATGTTGTTCGTCTATGGTTAAATTTGATCGGTATTTGAATTGTCCCTGTTGAATTTGTGATAGGACGGAGGTCATGTCTTGTTGGACTAAAGAAATAAAAGTTTCAACCGGATGGTGTCTAGACGGTGGGGTGTAATTGGACTTGGTGCGTATATTTAGATTAGATAACGAGAACATCGGTGTAGATTCTTGTGGTCTAGTTTCTCTCTCCGGTAACAGGTTAAAGTGAGTTTTAAGTCTGATTAGACGAAAAAATCTATGTAGATCTTCGTCTAGGGTAAATGAATCAAAGGGAGCGGTAGGGCAGTAGGACAAACCTTTACTCAAAAGGGAGGTTTCAGCGGGTGTAAGGTTTCTAGAGGAAATGTTGTATACTAAAAGGGATAGCTGGACTAAACTGAACCCAGAAGCTGGCAACTCTGGCCTTTATGCTAACTGGGAAAAATTGACAGGTACAGCTAATTGCAGAGCAAAAGCTCACATACCCTACTGCTAGGGGAACAACTCGATGATAAACTGCACACCAACTTAACACCTGTTCACACCAGCATGCAGAAAAGCCACAGTATAATGCATGGGGAGATTGCACAAATGCAAAAAAAAAAAACAATAAAACAACCACTCACTCTCAATGCATGAGGGGGGGGTTGCTGGCACCCTCCGCTCCCCAGCACTGTTGGGCAGATAAAAAATATGAGGTATTAGTTGGTACAGGGGCCCCAAAACGCAAGCTCGCAACCGACGGCAACGGTCCTCATGTCTTGCGAGTCCCTACACTAACAATTTAAAGAAAAAACATACAAAAAAATCCCACCATACACGCACACATTTCCTGGGTCATAAATTTTTCCATATGCTTCAATTTGTTGGTAATCAATGTTTCTATGGCTAGTGTCCATTATTGAAAAATTTTGCGGCTCTTTCTTGCCTTGCCTTGTTTGTATGTCTGTATAATTTGTTTATTGTTGGTTTATCTATGTGCTTTCTTATGTTTTTATTCCTATTGATCTGGCCTCTTCTTACAGATTCCCGGACATATAATTTTTATTAGTTTATATATATTATTTCATTTTTTTGAATTCTTTTCCTTTTGTTAATTTGCCGCTGTGCTCTTTTGATCTTGACCTTGATGCGCATGCCCGGATTTTCAGTGCCAGTACTTGACCTATCTTTGGCACTGCGCATGTCCGGGTTTCAGTTCCTCACGTGATGTCTTTGCACATTGATCATGTGATTTATGTGTTTTCCGGTTTCCGGAATGTCCGGTGGTTGCAGCAGCCAGAACAATCGGGTGAGACACTGATTTTAATTAAAAGTTATGTATTTAACTTAGAGAGCTAATTGCAGTACTTTGCTATGATTAAGGGCACGTAGTCCCAGAAACGCGTTGGCAATTCTGCATCCCGGCACAATAGGCTTATTGCCTACCATGCCATTGCATTTTTTAATGGATCTATGGATATGAATAAATCGTGATTTTATCTAAATTGTGATCACCCATCTTCTCGCTGTCCCAATCTATTCTTTGTTGTGGACTTTACATGCTGCTGGGCAGGGGACTTGCGCTGTGGGTGCAAGCTGCCTGGAAGATTGGTGAGCTGACTTTCTCTACTATTTTTTCCTGTGTGATTGCACAGTGATAGTTTATATGTTTGTACGAAGATGTCAAAGATTTGAGACCACAGGTTTTGAAAGGGAGCAAATCAGCGACTATGTAAGTGGACTGTTACGGATATCAAACATCCGTACAGTATTTCCTGACACAGTGACACAGTCCCTCAGATCTCACAGCACGTTGTCTCATTATATCATTAAACATTATTATGTATTCCCCTAAAGCAAATAATCTACCGGGAAGGACATGGGACGTAAATGGCGGCTTCCAGCATTAAAATGTGTAATTACCCAATTCCCAGGACAGACAAGAAGCACTCGCATAAAAAGTGAGTGCGCGATGGTAACGGCAGAATGTGGGGTGAGGTGAGTGCGACATACACCAAGGTCTGAGCATAAGATATTCCCAGAAAGTGCTGATGTATCTAAGCCTGACGTGTGATACTGTCTGCTCAGCAGGTGTACCCAAAGCTATCAGGTGTCATACTGTCAGTGTATCTGAGCTTATCATGTCTGTCTGCTGTGCCACTATATAAAAGTCTATCATGTTGGATATGGTCTTTTGAACTAGTGTATCTAAGCCTGTCTGTTGTGGCAGCGTAGCTGAGCCAGTCAAGTGTGATACACTATGTTTTACTACTGTATGTATGCCAATTAAGTGTGATCTAGTTGGCTAATCAGTGTATCTTAGTCTATGATGTGTGACACTGCCTGCTGTCCCACTGTATCTAAGCCTATTGTGTGTGGTATTGTCTACAAATCAGTGTATCTGAGCCTATCGTGTGATACTATCAGCTGATCAGTGTAAGTCTGACATGTACAATGGTATGTTGAGTTATTCTATCTAAGCCAATCCTGTGCAATATTGTTTTGAGAGAGTGTATCTAAGCCTTTTATGTGTAATACTGTCTGCTGAGTTAGTGTATCTAAGCCAATAATGTGTGATACTGTTTCCAAATTAATAAGTTAGCAACAAATTAGTCTCAATATCTCTTGGAACTTGGCCTGCAAAAGCAAATTTGTCATGTACTTGATTGAATGTGTCTGTAAAGCCCAACATGTTGGTCGCACGACCCAGACACTACACGCCAGACTGTGCGGCCATTGTGAATATATTGAGGAAGAAGACAGAGCGGAGCCCAACATGTGGCTGACTCTTACAATAAGGATTTTAGTTCTATAACAATTCCCCCGATGGATTTCCCTGTAACCAAAAGAAACAGATTTCAGTTGCTACAAAAGCGAGAGGTTTCCTGGAAGTTCAGGCTACAAACCCCGGGGCCTGAATGAGATGGTGGAAGAGATTTACTAGAGGTCGCAGCAATGTTACCGCTCTGTTATTACCTGCAGTGTCCTTACTACAGGTTACTATTTGTATCGTGCATTTAACATATGTTACTATTTATATAGTGTATCTACCTGCAATGGTTATAAGGATTATTTTGATTGATGGATGTCAGGTCCACTCCTCTTGAGACTGTGATCACTCATTGTCAATCGTGTTTTAATGTAATGGTCTTTCCCGGCTAATCCACCTCCCGATGAAGCGCGTCGACTTTTAACACCTTTTGTAAATTTAAGTGATTTCTATGTCACCTTTATGTGGTGATCATTTTATTGAGTCCATGGATGTGAGCACCAAGGCCGAATTGCTTTTTCTGTAGTGTTCCTCCTTTTAAAGTGGTGAATCTAGTTTATATGTGGTATCTAATAGTAAATAAGGCTGGAAATAGTCACAGGTCCATTGAGTCCAACCTATAACCCTGCAGTGTTGATCCAGAAGAAGAAGAAAAACCCTATGAGGTGGATTCCATGTGCCCTATGCAAGAGAAAAAATTCCTTCCCGACTCCAAGCATGGAAATCAGAATAATCCCAGAATCCAGTCCCCGCTACCTGTAAAATTATATTTTTCAAAATTGAATTTGATCAATGACTTAACCATCACAACCACATTTCGGCTCCAGGCTCTATAGTGTCACTGCTCTTAGGGTGTGTTCCCATGGCGCAGACAAAACACCGGTTGGATTTTCGGACCAGTATTCTGTCTTTTTTTGGCACGTGGGGGGAGGGGTGGCAGATTTTGTCCGCGGTTTAGCAGATTCATGCCGTCCTCCTTCCCACCCACCGAAAACCGGGCAGAAGAATGAACATGTTCTAAGTTTTTCGGAACACCGTCGATGTCAAAAACTGTCCGGTGGATAATCTGTGCAGTGTGGACCGCCGCACCAATTTCCTTCAGATGTAGAGGACGCCCCATTGTCGTTGTTAAAGACCGAGGTGCAAAGAGATCAGGAGATCCGTGTCCTGTCTGATCACATGTTCAGACATGGTAATTAAATATTCCACAAATCATCTTTTTTCCAAGCTGAATAGCCCCAAATTTGATAACTTGCTTTGGTTCTGCAATCCACCCGTTCCTCTAACCAACTTGGTTGCCTCCTCTCTAGCTCCACTATGTACTTCCTTTACATTGTAATGGGCCTCATTTATCAAAACTAACAGTAAAACTTCCTGTTCTTGTTGCCCATAGCAACCAATCGCAGCTCTGCTTTCATTTCCTGTCCTAGTCTCTATTACCCCTAGCAACCAATCAGAGCTCAGATTTCATTTTTATAGTGCAGTTTGAAAAATGAAAGTGGTTTCTGGTTGCTATGGGCAACAGACTTGTACAGGAAATGAAAGATCTTTGGTTGCTATGAGCAACAAGAACAGGAAGTATTCGATAAATGAGGCCTAACATTCCATGTGAGGCCTCAGCAGAGTTCTGTATGGAGGCAAAACCACGTTCCATTCTTGAGCATTTCTGCCTCTTTTCATGCAACCCCTGATCTTCTTTGCCTTGGCAGCAGCTGCCTGGCATTGGTCACTGATTTCAGGTTATTGTCTACCAATATCTCCAAGCCTTTTCAGCCGTAGCTTTCCCGAGCATCAAGCTATGTAGCACACAATTGTACATTTTGTCTCCTCAGCCCAAGTCCATGACCTTATATTTACAATAGAAATACAGTGCGGGTGCGGTGAGTCCATCAATAGTCATACGATATGTCATCATTGGTGGACTCATAACAGACATCGTACATTCCTACCCAAACCCACATTATACTTATCTAAATCCCCCTATAATATTCTATTATCCTCCTCTGTGTCCATTATCTCACAGATTTGCATCATGTGTAATATAGTCCACTGACCAGTGTATCTAAGCTTAGCAGTTGAGAGTTTTTTTTTAGCAGATGTATCTAAGCTCATTATGTGTTACTGCATTTTGAGATTGTGTATCTAAGTCATGTGTGACTTTGTCTCCTTTACCAGCCACTGCTAAGCCAATCGTGTGATAGTCTGCTGAGCTGGTGTATATAATCTCATTTGTTGTACCCAGGTATCTAAGCTATCATGTGTGATACTGGCAGGATGATGAGTAGGCAAAGGTAGGCGACCGCCTAGGGCTCTAATTCATCCCAGGCAGAAATGGGGTGCAAATAGGTATGGAGTGGACTGAATTTTACATTGGAAGGGGAGGGGTGGGGCGCAACATGTCTTATTTGCCTAGGGCACCAGAATACCTTGTCCCATCTCTGGATACTGGCTAGAGTATCTCAGGGAATCTACTGAAGCCCCCTAGAAGTGTAAGGTGTGAGATCACCCAACAAACAGTATGGTGTTACATGTATGTGATATGTTCATTTATGTGTATGCATGGTTTACATAAGAGTTAAGAGTGGTGACTAAGCATAAGGTGGTGTCTTAACTACAAGCCGGCTGTGGCTCAAGCACAGGCTGCTCCTATTTTCTGAATTTTTTTTTAAAGTTTTGCCCCCACCCCCTCACCTTACAGGAGGCGTATATTTTTTATTCTTTCTGTCTAAATAGACTTCCTCTGTATGAGAGCTTGTTTTTTTTGCAGGGAAAGCTGTACTTTTTAATGGTGCTATTGACCATAACTTATAATATACTGGGAAACCCCAAAAACTTCTATGAAAAGAACGCAATTGCAATGTTTTTGCAGGGATTTGTTATGTAGTTAACTTTTAAGTTCAAAAATTTGTTTGATCTTTATTCTGTAGGTCAATTCTGGTGAAATCAAATATATGGTTTTCTTTATGGTTCAGTACAGTGAAAAAAAAAAAAAAAAAAAAAAAAAAAATTTTTAAATTGTCGCTGAAATGTCATTTTCTGTGACCAATAGATTTTTTTTAGTTTTTTAGTCTATTTTGCTAATTTTTTGCAGGCTGTAGTGTAGTTTTTTTTTGTACTACACTGGGATACATGCAACGTTTGATTACAATTTTTATGGGACATGAAATCATAAAAAAAAACTCCTGTTTTTTGGTGTTGAGAATCTTTTTCTTCTATGGTAGTTAACATATGGGATACGTTTTCATATTTTATTGCATCGGACATTTAGGAATGTGGTGATACCAATTATGTGTGACTTAATTTTTTTATTTATTTTTTTTACTTTAACCATTAGTATTTCTAGAGTCCTTGATCAATGAGGGACACAATTGTTTGTCCTATATATGGCAGTATTATTTCACTGCCATCTACAGGCTTTTCATTCATTACTAATTACATCCTGCCATAGGATGTAGTGATAGGTGTACCAACATGGCAGCTGTGGAGGCCTGCATAAGACCTGTGTATTCCATGGCCACCCCACTATTGTGCCGTGTGGAAGTCTAACCTGTTAAACAGCAGGGAGCGGAGTATGCTCCGACCACAGCTGATAGCGGTGGTTGCCAGCTGTAATAAACGATTGACACCTGCTGCATACATCTAAATGCATTAAATCATTGTGGACATGTGGTTGGATGAATATAGGCTGGGGTGCATCTGTGTGAAAGGCGTGTTACTATGAGAGAGAATTTCCTCCTTCCAAGCCACTCTCGCCTCTCATCCAGCCAACCAGTAAGTTCTACACTGCACTGATGAGGGGCAAATACCCCGAAACAGCTGTCTGCAGATGGACTTAACTGGTTTGGCGCACATCCCACATCTCCTGCGAGCTACATGTGAATTGAGGATAAATACATCCAATAGAGTGCGCTGTGGAGCTCCTCAGCTCTTTTCCCATAAGCCTTTGCTTTATGCAAAACAGTCAGTGAGGTCTGAAACGCGCATAAATCCTCACACTGACCAATTTATTGGTGGCTCTCCCTAAGGAGAGATTTTTTCCCCTATGAGGGGGGTGGGGATCCTGAAGAGATGCCTTTTCCTGTCTCATCCTTTCTTTCTTTCACCAGAAGAAATAGCAGAATCATCCCTCCTTCATTTTATTGTATCTTTGTTTGTTTGATGTTGTATAGCTGCTTAGGACCAAAAAATACAAGAATCCAGCTCAATCCACCAAATTCACACATGCATGGAAAGCCGTTCCAGGACACGGCAGTACGGACAATAGTGCAAACTAATTGATCCAGCACGTGATGATAAATCCTCCATAAAATGAATTTATTTTTATTTTTTTTATTAATTACATAAAAAAATTGCTTCAGCATAACGCAGTAACTGGAGATGGCAAAGGTGTGGAGGCACAACAGAAAAATTGCTAACGCATTTCGAGCGGGAATCAACCGCTCTTACTCATAGCATTGCCTAGGCTAGGATATTCAAGATATACATATACCCCCATTCAACAGGTGAAATACATAATTAGTTCATCTAAAATTAAACTTTGATATTGTAACTTACCCACTGAGATGCTATGCATAATGAATCCGCCGCCAATCAGCGCAACAAACGGAAATGACATACTGTCTAGCTTCTGGACATGCTCAAAGGCAGATTCACTCCTATTATTGGAATGACCAGCTTGGCGTGGCTCATGCACTTTGTTATACATGCACATGATTGAAATACCTTAAAGGGGCTGTCTCACTACAAGGAATTTTTTTATGTTAAAGTTCTTGCAAAAACAAGTCACTTTGCAAAATGTATCCATTAACCGTGTCCTACTTATACCTAGATATCCACTCTTGTATGGGCTGCATCAGCTCCTCAGGTCGCTATAGCTCCATACCTGGCATCTACTGCAGCCTAGTAGAAGACCGTAAACGCCCCTGAATTCAAAATGAAACCAAGAAAACAAGACTGAGGTAAGATGGATCAATGTAGTGAGACAACCCCTTTAATCATATGCCGCATACAAAAAAGGGGTAAGTATGTGTATATATAATATATATAACAAAAAAAATATATGGGGAAAAACGAAAAAAATAAAATAAAATAAAAACATGAATATCTTCTTACCCTGTTGGGTTTTGGGAATTACTAAATTTAACCTTTCTGTACAATACATTTGCTGCTATGTTTTACTTTGGTCACGCCTTCTAAGCCCAAGTGAAGAGTAGTCCTCTGCCCATGGTTCTCTTTATTCACCTTCACCTTTTTGGTGAGGTTGTACATAACCTTTAAGACTTGAATTTGCCAAGTAATCCTATAAAGTATATTGATTAGAGTTCCTTTCACGGTAGTCATGTGAGGAGGAAATTTGATGGATTGTCCCTATGAGGAATGCAGCAATGGGCTAAAAAGCATGAAGTGTTCCTGCCTTAGATCTCCTTCCAAATAGATGTGTACAAGGGGGTAAATGCTACCATTGGCTTCCTTCAGACTATAGCTAAGCTATCTGAAAGTGGTATATGGAATAATGAAGAACATTGGTTCATAAGTCGGATCTCTGTTTCCTTTTCTTAAGTACCATACATATAATTCATGGTGTTTAGTGTATGGTAGTAAATCCTTCCTGTGTCCAACTGGCGAGAAACCATTTTGCAATTCAGAAAATGTATCTAAGCCTATCACATATGATATGCATGCTAAACTGGTGTATCTAAGTCTATAATACAGTGAACCGCTGGCAACAAAAGTGAGTACACCCCCAAGTGAAAATGAAAATATTGTGCCCAATTTTGCCATTTTCCCTCTATGGTGTGTTCAATTTGAAGTTATTCTCCTCTGAGAATCTGAAAAAAAGAATTGTTGCTCTACTTGAAGATGGCCTAGTCTATAAGAAGATTGCCAACACTCTGAAAGTTAGCTGCAGCATGGTGGCCAAGACCATACAGCGGTTTAACAAGACAGGGTCTACTCAGACAGACCACCATGGTCAACCAAAGAAGTTGAGTGCATGTGCTAAGCGTCGTATCCAGAGATTGTCTTACCAAAATAGACACTTGAGTGCTGCTAGCATTGCTGCAGAGGTTACAGGGGGTCAGCCTGTCAGTGCTCAGACCATACGCCGCACACAACATCAAATTGGCCTGCATGGCTGTCATCCCAGAAGGAAGCCTCTTCTAAAGATGGCAAAGACAATGCCTACTAACTGGTTGCTGAAGGCAATCAGACTAGGTACATGGATTACTGTAACGATGTCCTGTGCTCTGATGAGACCAAGATAAACTTATTTGGTTCAGATAATGTCAAGCAACTGTGGCATCAAGCAGGGCGGTGCGAGTGTCATGGTTTGGGGCTGCATGAGTGCTGCTGGCTGTGGGGAGCTACTGTTCATTGAGGGAACCATGAATGCCAACATGTACTGTGACTTAAGCAGAGCATGATCCCCTCCCTTCTGGGCTGCAAGGCAGTATCCAGCATAATTACTCCAACCACCTCCAAGACGACCACTGCCTTGCTAAAGAATATGTGGGTAAAAGTACTGGACTGGCCAAACATGTCTCCAAACCTAAACCCTATGGAGCATCTGTGGGGCCTCCTCATATAGAAGGTAGAGGAACGCAAGGTCTCTAACATCCACCAGCTCCGTGATGTCGTCATAGAGGAGGGAAGAGGATACCAGTGGCTGCAACCTGTGAAGCTCTAGTGACCTTTATGCCCAAGAGAGTTAAGGCAGTGCTGGAAAATAATGGTGGCCACAAAAAATATTGACACTTTGGGCACAATTTGTCCATTTTCACATAGAGGTGTACTCATTGTTGTTGCCAGTGGTTTAGACATTGATGGCTGTGTTATTTTGAGGGCACCAGATTTCGCCTGTGATACAAGCCGTGCACTGACTACTTTACATTGTGTCACAGTTAGTGTTGAGCGATTATTATCGACAAAGTTGAAATCGTCACGGTATTTACGTTGATCAGATTTTGTCGATCACGCGATAATTTAGGTTAAAATCTGTGCATAATCTATTAATATCGCGCCATTTTCGGCACTTCCTGTCATTTTGGCGGCCAGCAAATCAGCTTACAGAATAGAGCAGGGTGAGATGTGTGTGCGACGTCATGACTGGGATGTGTATGGTTGCGATTGGCTGGAAAAATCACATGACCTTGTTTTACATAGAACAGCCCTTCCTGTTCATGATCAGTGTGTGTCAGCGTCTCATAGCAGTAGGACGTGCGCTCTGCCTCTGTCCAAACAGCTCAGCGAAATTATTCTATTTTTTCACAGAGACAGCTCTACTTTTAGCTGTGATCCTTAGAACTTAGTTAGATCAGAGATTTGCAGATTTTAGGTAGTTAGGCAGAGAATTTTAAAGGAGCATCTACCGCTGTAAAGTCACTGGGGGGCAGCGGGGGGAGGGGAGGGAGGCCGCGGGCGAACACAGACAAGCTCTATAAAGGATACTGGATATTGTACAGCCAAAACTTTGTTTAGACATTGCATTGCCTTATATTAGGATACAGATCTTTTCTAGTAACTGCAGGTCTATTTGTTAGGTGCAAAACTCCACTTTTATTATCAGTATACATTTCAGATAGGTGTTCTTTTTCAATTTTGCCCAGTCCAGCTTTGTTGATATAGCCACCTTGCAGTTAAATTTGAATCCAGCAATTTTGTAGTCACCACAGGTTGATAGGTGCCAAAAAATACCTTTTATTATCCCGTATACATTTCAGATACGTGTTTTTTTCACTTTGGCGCAGGCCAGCTTTGTTGATAGAGCCACCTTGCAGTTAAATTTGAATCCAGCAATTTTGTAGTCACCACAGGTGTATTGATAGGTGCCAAAAATACCTTTTATTATCCGTATACATTTCAGATAGGTGTTTTTTCACTTTTGCCCAGTCCAGCTTTGTTGATAGAGCCACCTTGCAGTTAAATTTGAATCCAGCAATTTTGTAGTCACCACAGGTGTATTGATAGGTGCCAAAAATACCTTTTATTATCCGTATACATTTCAGATAGGTGTTTTTTCACTTTTGCCCAGTCCAGCTTTGTTGATAGAGGCACCTCAGATTTTGAAAAAGGTGATTTCTGTGAGGTTAAGTAGTGTCAAAAAGGGCTCCAGGGCTGGACACAAATTGCACAATTTGAGGCTTAACATTTTCTGGGGCTGGAGTCACTATGGGGTCGCATCATTTGATCTCCAGGGGAGTCTGTCCCTAATCACTGAAGAAGGATTTGGAGGAAAAATGAAACCATTGAATTGATTGGCTGAATCAGTCTCAGAAGCCAGGAGGGCAAATGTCTTCTCAACTAAGAAGTGTTTTGGGGATGATTAGGACATTTTTATTACTTATGGGGTGTGCGGACGAATTAACACATCTACACGTGTAAAAAATACCTTTAAAAACTGCAGGGAGGGGTGTATGTTGTATGTTATCACACTTGGAAAAAAAAGCAAAATGATAATAATGTAAAACTATAAATAAAACTTCCCTAAATAAATTCTGTAAACAAATGTCAGTTACCAAAAAATATACTAAATGAGAGTCACTGTACAAAATAGCATAGTGCCACTTTGTGATCTGTGGGTCAAACAGGTTTAGGGGTCATGCTGTGGTACAGGACAGGTATAGTCAATGTCCAGTTCAACTAAAATGGTGGTTGAAAGACTCCTTTTTCCGGCACTTTTTAATCTGTGGGTCAGACAGGTTTAAGGGTCATGCTGCATTCCAGGACAGGGATATTCAATGTCCAGTTCAAGTAAAATGATCAAATAATACTGCCTTATGGCACTTTTTAATTTGTGGGTCATGCAGGTTTAAGGGTCATACTGTGGTACAAGACAGGGATAGTGAATGGTCTGTGAGTTTTTTTCTGTGGCTTTTATAACCTAAGTGTGTTGCCTAAAATGTAGCACGTATCCATTTGACTGTTGTGGATGTTAATTCCAGCTTCTCCAGCCCTGTTTGGGTGTAAGAATGAAGGTGTTGTTCCTCTCCCATAGACTTAAATGGTCATCGGCGTTAATCTATTATCGACTATGGGAAATCTTATTGATAATTGCCGATATCGACTATCGACAAGATGACGATAGTCAACGTCATCACTCATCACTAATTTTGACGTTTCGGTCAGTATGACCTTTTTCAAAATGAGTCACTGAAAGGTAAATAACATACAGTAAATGTGGTGAAGTGAACATATTTATGACAAACAGAAATCAAATGCTATCTATACAAAATTCAACTACTCGCTATAAAATTTACAGTATATACATATATACACACCGAAGTATTATATAAGGGCATTATATAAAGGCTTTGTGGGGCCAAGATATTAGGGACAAAGTGTCAGCAATATAATGCACAAATATATAATAGGTGTACATTGGCATGGTACAGATTACACAAATGCCGACAGACAATGGGAAAATACCATGTTAGGGTCAAAAACAACAAGGTTCCATATGTGCAGTATAGTATATATATATATATACACACATAAAAGGGTAGTCTTCACAGACTTAGGTAATTACTGAAAAGATCCTGAATGGCTATGCATGTAAAAATATAGGAGACCTATTGTACCCTAGAAGTCCCTGAGGAAGAAAACGAATGCTTACCCATGAGAAGAATATGTAGACACATGGAAATTGGGCCGTAGCCCAGAGGAAGTGGAGCTGTCAAGATGGACTGGCAGGAGCAGTGTCTAAAGTAGGGCCGGCAGCGTGCGCTCGGCCGCCGGAACCGGAAGTGAGCGCAGTCTTAAGTCGGAGAGAGGTACGGGCAAGTGGCGCATGCGCAGATGTGTAGCCACACCGTACAGGGAGAGAACTAAGTAAGAGGCACGATCCAGAGCAGCATAGAAAAGGCTATGTTATTGTGGATAGAAAAAACTGAGACTAGAAGGGAGTATATAAAGGGAGGAGAACTAACAGAGGGGAATTAATAAAAGTAAAGAGTACTACAGAGGAAGAAAGAGGCAAGAGGGGATTAATATGCAAGAGATTATTGCAAAATAAGAGATGAATAGTAACAGGATAAATAATAAGGAATAATGGGAAATGAAATAGAAAGCAATAAGAAAAAGAGAGAGAAAGGGGAAAAAAAAGGGAAAGAAAAGGAGGAGTATAGAGAAGAGGAAATGGGGAAAAGAGAGTATATATAATAGGGGGAGGTATAATAAACCAGAAGGGAATAAAGCTATCCTATGAGGGACAATGACAGGTTGAAGCGAAAAGCTAAACAAAACCTTCACAAGGGAAAAGGGGCTAAGATAGAAGGAAGAGAAGAAAAAAGAAAGAAAAAAAGGGCATGGGAATATATGATGTCTCACCCTGTTTTCATTCTCTGCTCTAGCGTTGCTGTAAATAAGAGAAAAAAAGAGAGTTAGTAACAGATAGTTAATCAAGAAAAAAGAAAGTCACATTCCCTATTTAGACCCTTGGGATGTAAGGTATCTAATTTATGTATCCATTTTGACTCACATTCCTTCAGCCTACGTATATGGTTCCCTCCTCTACGTGGTATTTTTACCTGTTCCAAAATCTGATATTTCAATTGAGCAATGTTGTGACCTGCCTCTTGGAAATGGAAAGGGATGGGGAGCCAGGTCTTATTACAACGGATAGTATATTTATGGCTAGCCCGCCGATCTTTCATGCGTTGTGCTGTTTCTCCCACGTATATTAAGCCACATGGGCATTTTATTGCATACACAACGAAGGAGCTATCACAAGTAAATGGACCGCCAAGTTCAAACTTATGACCTGTTCTGGAGTGTCTAATGGCGCTACCCTTTGTGACATTAGAACAGTGGCAGCAGTGAAGGCACGGAAAAGTGTCACATCTGGGAGAGGATAGAGTCCCCTGTATATGTTCCCTTTTTAACGGGCCTATGTCGGCTCTAACCAGGGTATCTTTGATATTGGTAGGTCTTTTGGAACAAATCATTAAGGGTTGCTGGAAAACCTCTATAAGGGGATAGGCATCTTTTAGTATGTGCCAATGTTTCTTCAGAATGTTGTGAACTTCTGTCAATCTGGGATGGTAAGTATTGATGAAAGGTAAACGAGTGGAGGTGGACACCCTAGAGTTAACATTACATAGGTCCGGGTTTAAGATATGGTCTGGGTATCCTCGGTTCCGACATTTATCTCGTATCTCCTGCTGTCGGGATATCCTCAGATTAGGATTAGAGACAATCCTTTGGACTCTCATCAATTGAGATTTAGGCAACAATTTCTTAATATGTGTAGGGTGACAGCTTTTATAGTGGAGTAAATTATTCCTGTCCGTGGATTTGACAAACAGATCAGTGCTTAAAGTGTTATCCTCATTTTTAATGACTATGGTGTCAAGAAAACTGAGTTGATGGGAATCAAATTGCACAGTGAATTGTAATTCGGGCCAAATTGAATTGAGCCAAGATGTGAATTGTTGTAGTGTGGCTTGGTCCCCTTCCCAAATGCAGAAAACATAGTCAATATATCTTTTCCAGATTTTAACATGTTGTCTAAATAGGTTGTTTTGGTAGATAAAAGTATCCTCAAAGTGTGACATGTATGCATTAGCATATGATGCGGCCATATTTGACCCCATTGCAGTACCTTTTATTTGAGCATAAAACGTATCACCAAATAGGAAATAGCTGTTAAGAATGTCAGTAAATCAATACAAAAAGAGCGATCATCAGTGAAATCAGACATATTCAACAGAGCACGTATAGCTTCAATCCCTTTCGAGTGTTCAATCGACGTGTACAAGCTGCACACGTCGAATGAAACCAAGAGCGAATTATCCAGGACTTTTCCAATGGTGTTTATAATGGACAAGAAATGGCTTGTATCTAGTAGGTAAGATAGAGTAGTACGGACTAGTGGGGTAAAGATTTTTTCCAGGTATTGTGCCAATGGGGAAAAAATAGAGTCTGTCGACGCTACAATTGGTCTACCCGGGGTCTATCTAGACCCTTATGTATTTTTGGTAAGATGTAGAACACCGGGGTGATGGGGTGTTAGCAGGAAAGAATAGGTGGGTTTATCAATGTTGCCTTGGACAAGAAATTGATCAAGTAGTGTTAGGATTGAGGTTTTGATTTTAAAGATAGGATCTCCAGTCAGTGGAGCATATGTAGAAGTATCTGATAGTTGCCTTCTAACTGACAGATTCATCACGACAACCGCACCCCCCTTATCTGCGGGTTTAATGATGATACTTTTGTCATCCTTTAGTGACTTAAGTGCTCTAATTTCATCGGGGGTAAGATTACTGTATGATTTGGTATTAGCGGGGTTCTTAAGGAAATTATCTACCTCTCTTCTGACTATCGAGATATATGTCTCGATCGGGTGATGTGTCCTAGGGGGACAATAAGGACTGCTCTTTCGTAGTCCTAACTGGTAAATTGACATATGATTTGTCTCGGGATTAGTAAAAGTCATGGTGGGATCAGCAAATTGGGCTTTAAGTCGCAAGGACCTAAAGAAGGTATGCAGTTCCTGTTGTAATTGAAATGTATTAAGGGAGGGGGTAGGGCAGAAAGACAAACCTCTTTGTAGCACCTTAAATTCAGATGGTAACAGGACCCTGGAAGAAATGTTAATTACAAGGTTGTTAGTCACAGTTGGTTGCTCACCTGCGACCGAGTTGTCAGTCCTATTGATAGATTTGCAGGATCCTCTCCCCGCCCGCTTAGTAGGTCTCGACCTCTGTAGACTTTTTTATGTTTGGCTAAAAAAGGAGCTCTGCCCGAGCGTTGCCCCCTCTCACTCTCTGACCCGAAACTGGAGTATTCCCGGTTGGCACTCAAGTTGTAATTGTTGAATCGTTGAGATTGCCACTGGTACACCCGTTTGTTCAGGTAGTCTTCTGTGTCGCGTAGAAATTTCGTGCGTTTTCTGTTTTCCAATCGTTGGCGATGTTCCTGTATAGACTTTTAAATCTTATTTTTGAGGGATGTTAATTCCTCAGAGGATAAAGTAGAGGACAGTTGTTGTTCAATATTAATGATTTCTTTTTTAGTTTCAACAATCGACTCTTGTAAGTGTTCTATGGTCAGAAGGATGAGGTCAAACGAGCATTTGTTGAGGATGCTTTCGAATTTCTTGCAGTAGCTATCGTTTTCTTTAAACAGGGTTGGTTGTAAGTGAGATCTTAGGCCTCTGGGTATTCTGTTAGCCCGATAGTATTCTGCCAATGTGGCACAGTGTAATTCATGTCCAACTAGGCGTTTCAGGGTTTTCTCCCATTCACGAGTATGATGTTCTTTAGCAGGAACATGTAGAAATTCATTCGGGTGAGTAACTTGATCAATAATGTTTCTGGCTTCTTCAGGGTTCTATACGAAAGTGTCCGCAGACATTTGTGTGATGCGGTGCCTCTTCCAAGAGTATGATCCACAAATAAGAGAAGGCTGGCACTCGCAGGCGGATATTAGTTTCTTGGGTGCTAGTCAATGAACCGAACAGTCTTTAGAGATTTGACAGCACACCAACTGAGATGCAAAAATTTATAAATTTATTTCAACACGCTCCAAAACGATATATACAAGCGTAGTGACAAATTGGTTGATTTTGACGTTTCGGTCAGTATGTGTAAGGGTATGTTCACACAGTGTATTGTGGCGCGTATAGTATGCGCCGCAATACGCCGGGTGTTTTGCAGCGTGTCTTTCCAAAAGCACGGAAGGGCCGGCAGGGCGCCGTCCCTATAGACATTCATTGTTAGTGACGCGTATTCGCCGATAACAATTGACATGTCACTTTTATCCCCGGGCGTACAAAACGATCGTATTGTAAGCGTGGGGGGACTATGCGTAATCCATAGCTTTTTATGAGAGCTATGAATTACTGTAATTGCGCTGCGCATTTTGTCGCGTATAACGCGCAATACACAGCGACATGCTTGCCAAAATAAGCCGTGTGAACATACCCTAATGATCACGCATGAAAGCTTTTACAATTTTAAACCCTTGCGTGCTGCTTACGATGCAGTACAGGTTGAGCTCCAGACATAGCAGATGTGTCTAGATGAGTATTATTATTTTCTTTTGATTTAAGTGGCTGATTAATTTCTCTAATAGACAGTACAGGTTTAGGGTTATCTTTACTGATTCTATCTCGTTAGTTTGTGTAATTTCTTATTGATAACATCCAATTCATTTTTCTTTAAATTACTTAGAATTTTTTGTTCAATAATTGAAAACTCTGGATTTTCAGAGTATTGATAGGATTTCATATGGGTCTCAATCTCAGCGGAGACAGAGGCACAGCTGTTCTTCCTGTTCTCAATTAGTAATGACATTAGGGATTGTCTCACTACACTGATTCATCTTACCTTGGGTCCTGTTTTCTTGGCTCTACTTTGAATTCAGGGGTGTGTTTACTGGCTTCCACAAGGCAGTAGCAGCCTCTCAGGAGAGATCAAACAGGTCTGTAGCCATAGCGACCTGAGGAGCTGATGCAGCCCATACAAGAAGGGATATCTAGGCAGTAGCAGCCTCTCAGGAGAGATCAAACAGGTCTGTAGCCATAGCGACCTGAGGAGCTGATGCAGCCCATACAAGAAGGGATATCTAGGAATAGGTAGGACACTGTTAATGGACACATATTGCAAAGGGACTTCTTGCAAGATCTTTAATATAAAAAGCAATCCTTGTAGTGCAGTGTTTAACAACTCCAGTCCTCAGGACCCACCAACAGGTCATATTTTTAGGATCTCAGAATGCACTGACAATAATGATATCACCTGTGCAATGCTGAGGAAATCCTGAAAACCTTACCTGTTGGTGGGTCTTGAGGACTGGAGTTGAGAAACACTGTTGTAGTGAGACAACCCCTTTAAGTTTAAAGAATAATTATCCAAAGTTTCTGACCACTTGGTATCAAATACTTCATCTTTTACATGAAATGGAGATGGCTTAAAGAATTTTAAACCTCTTGGAATAATTTTCTCCTTTAAATACAACATCAGAAAACTAGAATTGATATATTGAAAACTTTCAGATAAAAGAATTTTCTCTAAATTACGAGATATGCTGTAGAAAGTGTGAGTCTCTTCAGTAAAAAAATTTTCCACAGGCATACTCACCTGTTCCTTGGTTGGAATACGGGATCCAGTGATCAATTTTTCCATCAATTGATCTCTAGTAATAGGTCTCTGCTTTAAATAGTCCATCTTTAGGTGATATTAGATTCGTTACTTGTAGGCTCTTATTTGCAGTGCTCCAAAGAAAACAAAACAAACAGGCTGCGATTTATATCCTAAACATTGTCAGAGGCTCCACACGCAGGTTGCAAAATGGAAAAAGGAGAAAAGCAGATATAGTGTAATACTGTTAAATATAAAAGTAACAGATAGTCATTGCTCACCGGTACCAGTACCCTTTGAAGCATCCCTCTTAGGGTATCTTCACGCGGCCTATTGTGGCGCGTATAGTACGCGCCGCAATACACTGGGTGTTTTGGAACCACACGCTGAGCAGCACGTAATTCCAAAGCACCGGGTGCGGCCGGGTGCCGGCCCCGTAGACATGTATTGTCAGTGGCGCGTATTGATATGTAAATTCCCCCCCCATGCGGACAATACAATCCTATTGTACGCGCGACACGTAATCCATAGCTCTCTGAGGACTCCCTTTATATCAGGAGTCATCCGGATGATCTGGGACAATTGTCAGGTATGCTGTATATTAAGGCAGTGTATTTAAGCTGACTGTACTGTATTTAGTACTGTCTGCTAAACTACAACCGCAGTCAGGATTTTCCTCATCCAGTACAAAGATTTAATTCACCCAGTATCTAAATTCTCTGGCCAAGACAAATTGGCTTGTTGGTGCCTCTACGACACTAACCACCTTATCTAAACAAATTCTCTGTGGTTGTACAGCACTCTAGTCCTATTTGTCCACAATGTCCATGACCACCAGGATGAATGAAGCAATGCTTGATAAACTCTCCATTTAATGAGTCAAAATGTTGCTTTTAGATACTGGGATTTTACTATAAATAAACACTGATGCTGACACCATCTTTGGATTTACTAACCACCTGATGGCTTCCTTACACCTTTGACTTAATTGGTGTATCTAAGTCTTCCATGTATGAATGTGTCTCAGAATCACCACACAACCCCAAGAGAAATGACCTCTGCTTATTTTATTCCAGGCATCTGCTTTTAACACTAAAAACTTCCCGATATCTTCATCATCTATGATCCTCTCTACCCCGGACATCACGGTTCTTCCAGATGACGTGGCTCCTGTTCCTGCTCTATATCTTGCCCTTCTGTGATTGCACTGACTATAGTTGTGGACTGACCAGCAGCGAGCTCACAGGCATGTCCTTGGATGGGCAGATAATAATCGGGGTGGTGGTGCCTGTGCACGTGGACAAAATCTCCCCAAAGAACAACTACAAGGAGCGCCCGGTGCCCGCCATCTGTAAGACGTAAGGCTGCTCCTTACCTAGTGTTTGAAAAGCTTGGTAGCATTTTAGGTTCACCCATACTTGCTAACCATCCTTTTAATTTTTGTGAGATTCCCACAAACTGGGGTGAGAAATCGGGGTATGCAAACCCACCTTAGAAATGGGTATTCCAGAATGGATTTAGGGTGTCTCTGGGTGAATCAGGATAGATCACCCCAAGAGTAGGGCTTAAATCTTCTAGAATCACTGAGTATGGGTTGACCACTATTATATTAAAGGTGTCTCCCAGTCTTATGTGATGTTCAAATCAAAGACATTTGCAAGTCCGGGGCATGGCTAAAGGGAGTTTAGAGATAGCAGCTTTCACCCATGACCTGGTGACTGAGAGGGCTTTACGACTACTCTACTTCACAAAAAACCAACATGGTAGTTAGGGGTCATGTAACAGACTTTACATTAGAACCATGGAGCTTCATTTAATGCCTCTATCTCGAGCTAAATCACATGAAGCTTTCAACTCCCATACAATGTGGGGCAAATAACAGGGAGAATAGCTGCACAGTTCTCTCCATAGAGTGGGGTAGAGCACTGTTTGTCTACCGGATCTGATATTAACCCTTTCAACCACCCTGACGTATGGGAACGTCATGGTGGTTGTAAGGAGATGTGTAACAGGATTGCAGCGCGACCCTGTTACACAGCCGCCGGGTGTTAGCGGCTTATTGCAGCTAACACCTGCCGCTTGCAGCACGGGGGGGCGGCGCCACCCGCCCGCTCTGTTTAACTCTTTAGACACCGCGGCAAAGATGGCCACGGCATCTAAATGAATGAAAAACAGTACTGCGCACAGTTTTTCAGCCCGATCGGGACATCAGCGATAAGATCGCCGAGTCCCGATGGGCTAACATGGCAGAGCCTTGTGAACGCTCTGATCGCTGCTATGTTCCCGTGCCATGTTCCCGTTTTCCCCACTTCCGTCCCGAAACAGGAAGTGGGGAAAACGCCATCTTGGTACAGCCTAATGAATTGTCTATGCAATGCAGTAGACTGTATTGACAATTGCGCCACCTAGTGGACAAGCACCATAGATGGGCTCAATGTTACAGTAAAAAAAAAAAAACTTTAAAAGTGTAAAAAAAAAAAAGTATTAAGTTCAAATCACCCCCCTTTCCACATTTTACAAATAAAAACAATAACATAATAAAGTTCCCCATATTTGGTATCGCCGCGTCCGAAAAAGTCCGATCTATAAAAATATAACATCATTTATCCCGTACGCTGAACACCGTAGAAGAAAAAAAATTCCAAACGCCGAAATTGTTTTTTGGGTCATGTCCTATAAAAATTGGAATAAAAGTGATCAAAAAAGTCGCATGCATTCCAAACTGCTAGCAATAAAAAGTACACTTCAGCCCGCAAAAAATGCCGCCTCACTGACGTCCGTAGGTGTTAGTACAAAAAAGTTATTGGTCACACAAAATGGCACCACGGCGCAAATTTCAAATATGAAATGTTTGGAATTTTTTTACGCCACCAAAACATAATGGAAACCCTACATGTTTGGTATTTCCGGATGCGTATCAACCTGTAGAATACAGATAACGCATCATTTTTACCGAAGATTGAACGCCGCAAAAACAAAACTCCCGCAAACATGGCGCAAGTACATTTTTTTTCACATTTTGCCCCACTTAGAATTTTTTTGCTGTTCCCCAGTATATTCTATAATAATATGAATAACACCACTGGAAAGTACATCTTGTCTCGCAAAACAAAAGCCCTCATATGTCTATGTAGGTGGAAAAATAAAAAAGTTATGGCTTTTGGAAGGCAAGGAGGAATAAAATTAATAGTAAAATTATATTTTTTGTTTGTTTTAATGGGTTAAGGTAAAGTGTTTTCCTGCTCTATCCTCTGTTTACCTGATCACACAATCCTCTTGACTGAAGGGTGCTCAGAGGTTAGTATGCCCCCAGGTTTGCCATGTTGGCACTTCAGGTTAGAATGGGATGCCTGGGACCCACTGGTGAAGTTGATTTATGGAGCTCACCAGTGCAGTTGATTCACCCACCCTACAGCTGCTGCACATGGCTCTTGCACTCTGCCTCTTTCTTTCTGCCTCTCTTTCTTTGCTTTTCTCACTGACCTGCCATGTCCAGGGGCCCATAGGGTCCACAGTTTCCCCTGCTCCACTGTGGACAAGTCTAAGCCTGTGTGCTCCTATTGCAACCTGCCATGTGCAAAGCTTAATAGAATCATGGTGATACAAAATATGCAATCATGACCCTAGTTAAGCACCCAAGGTGGACTAAAAGGTAATTTAAAAAAAAAAAAGTATTGAAGGTTTTGAAAATTATACAAGTAAAATATATAATTTTTAAGGTGAGTTTTTAATCCCCCTAGAGCAGGACTGGGACAAGGTATTCTGGTGCCCTAAGCAAATAAGGCACATAATCTTTCCCCATTTATGTTCTAAAAAAAGACAATAGGAATAATAAATGTAATTGGCTGGTAGAAGGCCGATCTATTAAAATCTAACTTTATTGATCCCAGTATAACGTTGTACCATGATAGCCATAGAAAGTAGAAGAGTGAAGAAATCAGGTGATAACTTTTAGAGGCTCACTCAGCCTCTAAAAGGTATCACCTGATTTCCTAACTCTTTTATTGATCCCAAACATAAAAAATCCCAGTACTCAAATTACGTATATTTGGACACTTTGGTTCCCAAAAAATGGAGCATAAAGTACTAAAAATAAACCCCTCCTGTGTTCCCCAAAATGTTAACTATAAAGCCTACAGTTTATCCCTCTAAGCACAAGTCCCCACAGAGGTTCATCCGCAAAAAAATAAAGTTATTAGCCTGAAAAAATGGTGACACAAAGGAAGTTTTTAAAAAAGAAACAATCATTCTGACCCATAGAATAAAGCTACAAGGTATTTTCTACTGCATGGTGTAATCTACAAATATGCAAGAAACAATGGCAAAAGCCTTTATCCCAATTGATTTATAGTACTGATCTTATATGGGGAAGGAGGACTTTTGGGGCCCCCTTAGGGTATGTGACAGTGGGCTCATGTAAGCAGCAACAGGCAAAGAGAGGACCATTATGTATGGTGAATCTACCCCCCTGGGATGTATGACCCCTACTTGAGATGTATGTTCATCCTAAAATTTTGACCAAATCCCAAATATTCCTAACTTTTGTAAGTAGTCTATTTGGAATCTTACAGTTTATTATATTAATCCTTGTGAGGTGTATTCCCTACTTAACCAGATCCCAACCATGTTGCCCCCACCCCTGCTGACCAGACACCCTTTTTATTGATTTATTTTTTAACAGCTAAAGTGGTACTGAAATTGTTTTGTATGGATGTTTATATACAGGTAATATAGAGTTTTAAGGTTGTCAGGGCAGATCTTGGTTTGGCCTGTTAGGGCCGGTTCACACGGCTTATTCAAGCCGTAATTGCGGGACGGATTTCGCCCGCTATTACGGCTTTAATAAGGGGCGGGGGCACTGCCCACCGGCCCCATACACATTAATTATCCACGGCGCGTATTCCGCCGGGATAATGAACATGTCACTTTATGAGAACTGTGGATTACCGTAATGGCTGGGACGGATTCCAGCTGTATTACAGCGCAAATCCGGCGCGCAATTCGGCTGCAATCCATGCCCAAAATAAGCCGTGTGAACGGCCCTACAGTGTGGTTTTTTTTTTGTTTTATTTTACATATTGTGCCCCCATATTAGCACCAGATACTGGGGAAATGCACTCCATGAAGAAAACTGCAGAGCTGATCTGGGTCTGATGCTATAAATGTGTATATACAATGATCAGGAAGGCAGGGACGATAATAAAATAATCCAACACTGCCCTTTCAGTGAAGAGCTTGGATGCTGCTGACAGCCAGTTCTCCACTTATGCAGCTGCACAATTAGATCTAGAACATCTGTGAAGGGTAAGATGTTGACCTCCTGGATGCTTATAGCTAACATATAGTCAGCATTTGGTCTAATCATGCCATATATCATCTTTCCAGAGGTTTGGGTTTAGCATCCTACTGTTCTACATGAACTGTTTGACAGAAAGTCCAGTAGTTCTGTGTCTCTCCACATAAGAAACATCTGTGTCAAGCCCAGGAGACCATGTGACAAAAAGAGAGATATTTTAAGGGCAACCTTTGAAGCTACATCTCTTTCATCCTGCCTCCCAAGACATTCAACATGAGATTGGAGACAGAGGAAGTGCACTAAGAGTGAGGTTGAAAGGAAGACTGCACAGCAAAGAATCATGGGGATTTTAGTTTTAAAGGGCAAAGGGAAATGCTTTTTGCTTTTAATCAGGAAATATTGCTCAGCTGTGAGAAGGGAGGCTCCATCCACTACAGGAAGAGCACAGGTTAGCACAAAGTTTGCCAGACATTCCTTTTAAGAGAATTTGGAAAAATAATTAGTTTTTTTTTTAGTTTTTTGGGGACTAAAACTGCTTTTTTGTGTAAACTTCACAATTGGCATTATTTAACAGAGGACCAGTCCTCCAAATCTTTAGTCATCCCTAAAAAGTTTGGCTTTTCTCTATTTCTCTTATGTTCCAACCAAACAAACCTATAGACGGACCCTAACAGGTTTTTGTCACCAACCAAAGCAATTCTTACTTAATATTGTATTACTACTTAGCTCCTAAATACAATGACTTTAGCTACGTCTTTTCCATTTTGTCCTCAGCTTCAGATTGGAGAACTACCAGCGTGTCCAAGCTGTGCATTTCGCTGTGGAGGAGATTAATGAAACCCCCAATTTTTTGCCAAATGTTACCCTAGGCTTTCAGATTTTCGACTCTTGTGCGGTTCTTCAGAGGGCACTGTCAGGAACTCTCCAGTTGCTGAGTGGATCTGGAGGACCTCTGCCTAATTTTCGATGTGAGCAGGACACCCGACTGGCTTCAGTAATTGGACATTCTATGTCTACATTCTCAATATTACTAGCTCATGTCCTGGGGCTATACAGGTATCCACAAGTAAGTGCTGGGGCATCCATGACATTGAATGTCCATATGATTTTTCAATAAATTAGCATTTGCTTGTCTGCTAAGTTGTTGTGATCTTATAGGATTGCTAGGCCTGTTCCTCTGACTATATATATATATATATATATAGTGAACGATTAACGTCAGAATCGGGTAGCTGGCTGGGCTTCAACAGATAGACACAGGGACACGTCACTTTAAGGGGTTGTCTCGCTACATCGATTCATCTCACCTCTGTTCTGTTTTCTTAGTTTCATTTTTTAATTTAGGGGTGTGTTTACTGGCTACTAAAGGCCTGCAGTGAGCAGCACCAGGTCCGTGACTATAGCGATCAGCGCTGGCAGTATATCAGGAGAGATGGAACAGTTCTGTAGCTATAGCAACCAGTGCTGGCAGCCTATCAGGAGAGACCAAACAAGTCTGTAGCTATAGTGACCTGAGGAGCTGATGCAGCCCATACAAGAGGGGATATCTAGGAATAGGTATGACACTGATAATTGACATATATTGCAAAGTGACTTGTTTTTGCAAGATCTTTAACATGAAAAGCAATGTTTGTAGCGAGACAACCACTTTAAAGTCCAGGTCCAGGCAAACCTGTGTTTATTTCATCGAAACAAAAACACAGCCTTAACTACAGGCACAAAGTATGAAACAAAACCTGCTCGGCTGAGCTCTTACTAAACACACGAAGATGGGTCTAACTACATCACAGACACAGTAAGCGACCCTGGGCGAGCTTCAAACACAAGTAACATGTGCTACTCACACCATGGCTTCATCATTACACCAGCTGCCATCACAGGCCTGTTGAACCAGGCTTTATAGAGCCTGACACCAGCCTCACCTGGTGCGTGGGAGTGGCCACCCACCCTTCGCTTTGACCACTCCAGTAAAAACTGATCCAACCAAAGCGGACTGGAACCAGTTATAGTAATATGTCAGTAACAGTGTTACTGACACACAAAAACTGGCGGCTTTCCTTCACCGAGCCCAGGCTTCTTGGTGACACGCATGGGCAAGGCAGCATAGGAAAGTAGTCTAGGGGAAATATACCTTCCCTCAACCACGCCACCTGTCACTGTCTCACTATATATATATATATATATATATATATATATATATTTTTTTTTATATATTCCAAGATGATCAGGTTCTACTCTTCCCATGTATGTAAATACAGCTCAGTGTAGATCTCTAGCTTCTAATTGGGATTGGGCTATATCTTCCATTGGGGGTGAGAGGCATGGGGGGCTGGGGTGCTATATGCCTTATACTCTATGCCTAGGGCACTAGAATACTTTATGCCAGTCCTAGATGGAGCCTGCTTCACTAAGTTATGGTACTGAATGATATAATGATTGTTTTATCTCTTATATTTAAATCTTAGCACTGAGCATTGGTCCTAAGTAACTTCCCCTTCCACCTGCTACAGTTAGGAGGAGCTCACTGAATATAAGGAGATTAAAAAGTCAATACTAGCCATATGCAAATAAACATAATTGGTACTGCTAGGTCCATAGAAATCTAATCTAGCACAATATAATATTATCCATCATGATGAATGCTATGAAAAATAAAATGCCCATTGCAAGAATTGTGATTTTTTGTCATTCCGCCTTAAAAAAATATGAAAGAAAAAAGAACCACAAGTCGCCTACTGTCCTAGACTTTGACCCAAAAGAAATGAAACCTCACACAGCTTCAACAGAGGAAATATAGTTCAGTTTCAGATTTTAAAAAATATATATATATATTTTTTTAAGTAGTAAAAGATAATGAAAATTTTATATAAATTTGTTATCGCAGGAATCATACACACTTAAATAATACTGAAAGTATGTCATTTATAATTAATAGTGAACGTATTAAAAAAAAAAATTGCGCAATTGATTTTTTTTTCACCTTCCACCTCATTTCTCAGTTCAGTATATGGTACTGTCAATGGTACCATATAAAATAAATCCTGTAGCAAAATAAACCAGCCTCTATGTAGAGAAAAATAATAATAAAAAAAATCTATGGCTCTTTGTAAGCAACGAGGAAAAAATGAGGAACAGATATCCAAAAATAGGGGTAAAGTTATATGAGCCTCATACAGAAGCAATCCCCCATTTTTAGCTACAGAAGAGTCCCCAAAAAGAAAAAGCTAGAATCATGGTAGATTGGACATAACCATGTAGCCCATAAAAAACAGTTACACGCATGATAGACTGGATATGACCATACAACTTACCAAAAGAACAGCTAGAACCATGATAGACCATGTAACCCACAAAGAACAGCTACAACCAAGGTGTTCTGGACATGACCATGTAGCCCACAAAGAACAGCTACAACCAATATAGACTGGACATGACCATGTAAATTGCCAAAAGATCAGGTAGAACCTTGATACACTGGACAAGACCATGTAACTCACAAAGAACAGCTACAGCCATGGTAGACTGGACATGACCACAAAGATGAACTACAAACATGGTAGACTGGACATAACTGTGTAACCAATGAAGAAAAGCTACAATCAATGAAAACTGAACATGACCACGTGACCCATAAGGAAAAGCTACAACCATGGGAGCCTTGACATGACTACATGACCCACAAAGAACAGCTATGACCATGGTAGACTGGAAATGACCACATAACCCATAATCCCCCATTTTTGATTGGGTGCAATTTATGCTCGCTTTCACAATATAGTAGGGCTCTAGGGGAAGCATGGAGGCTTCATTGTCAGAAGGGGCTGCCCATGTCACTACAAAATTTGAAGCATTGTTTTGAAAATTTAACGTCATGGTTTGGTGTAAGTCTTTGTGTTAAAGGAATCCAGGTTTTTACCAAGAACCTCATCACCTACAAATCTGTTATGTCTGGTTTACCTCCCATTGTCTATTTTTTGTAATTTTTTTTTCGTAATTGTGGCAGGATTTGAAGTCTTTATCATAAAATGTGTAATAGCCATGGAAATGGCAGACATTGTTCCTGAATCATAATTCTTAGTTAACATTCTTGAATTTTCCACAGATTAGTCACTTTTCCACAAGTTCTCTCCTCAGTAACCGCATTCAGTTCCGTTCATTCTTTAGAACAGTCCCCAGTGATGCCTTCCAGTCTCAGGGCTTAGCACAGCTGGTTTTGCACTTTGGATGGACCTGGATTGGTCTTGTGGCCATTGATAATGACTATGGGCAGCAAGGTATCCAAATGATCAAGAGAGATATACTAAAAGCTGGAGCTTGTGTGGCTTTTACAGAGAACATAGTCTCCAGCCAGCAAGATCGAAACGCCCCACATATTGCTCGGGTGGTTAAAGACTCCACGGCCACAGTTGTGGTCATCTTCTCTACCGATGTAGACTTGGTCTATGTACTGAATGAGATGCTGAGGCAGAACGTTACAGGGAAAGTATGGATTGCCAGTGAAGCCTGGGCTACCTCACCTTTCTTGTCCATAAATACATTATCAAGACTTCTTTTTGGAACAGTTGGTTTTGCTCTCCATAGCGGAAACATGCCAGGGTTTGGAGAATTTCTCAATAGGATTAACCCCTCCATGGTTGTAGGAAGGCAATGGATAAAAGTATTCTGGGAAGAAGTTTTTGGCTGCAAATTTCTAGACCTGGATTTTCCCAAAGTTTCTTCAAACTCCTCGATAAAAGACTGTACTGGCCAAGAAAGTCTCAATAGCATCCACAACAGTTACAATGATGTCTCTGGTCTGAGGGTAACATACAACATCTATACAGCAGTTCATGTCATAGCAAAAGCTCTGCACGATTTAGGTCAATGCAAGAAGGGAGAAGGACCATTTCCCAATAGAACATGTGCCGATATGGAGAACTTTGAGCCTTGGCAGGTAGGTGTCCAGAAAACTCAAAGAACTTTGGCCTTATTTTCACCAAAATGACAGTTAAATAATGTTTATAGATGTTATCTTATATTCCTAGCATGCCCATTTATATATATAAGTAAGCATTAAAGCTGTATACATGGTAGAATTTTTTTGTAGTTAAGACTTTGCTATATGTCTTCATCCCAACTGTATACTGTACTACTCAGACTATTTTCTATAAGTTTATTTATGTTTTAATTTAGATGCTGCTAAGAACATTTAACCCCCTAAAAGGGTGGCATATTGTTAGGATTTGCCATCAAGGCCTGGTAGATCAAACTTTAAGGGATGCGGTTTTACCAATGGTTTTTTTTAATATGACAAATGGGAATTTTTTGTTTTGTTTTTTATATTTAGGATTTTATAAATATTTTAAATTTTTTTACAGCTATTTTTCATTCCCCTAGGGAACATGCCATCGTTTGATCACTTATAACATATTTTGCAGTACTGCAGTATATAGCATTAACATCTCCTACTAAATCATACCCATAGTAGGGTGCAATAGGAGTATAAACATGGCAGCTATGGAGGACTTTATTAGGCCGCTGGCTACCATGCCAATGGAATAGCATCCCGCAATCGCTTTGAAAGGGAGGTAATTGGGGGTCCAACATTCTAATCATTTAGATGTTACAGTCAAATTTACTATGGCACTGAAATGGTAAATGGCTGAGATTGGAGCTGTCTCTAATCGCAGCCACTACTGGCGATTACGAGCTGCATCTAACAGTAAACTGGATACGTGCTACATCTTAGGAAACCCAAAATTTGGGGAACAAGAGCACAAAAAAAAAAAAGTAGACTTTTCACTTACTGCCCTTGTACCACGCAATGCCCCCTTTAAAGTGCGGACCCAAAAATTTTAAAAAGGGGGGGTGCTAAAAAAAAAGGAGTCTGTAAATTTTATTTGGATTAATATGGGGGCCCTTTTTGCACCACTAAACCAAAAAAGGGGGGTTTTTTATTTTATAACACAATATCCCTTTAAAATGAGCTCTTTTTGCGAAAAAGACGTACGGACGCAATAAGGTTTTTTTAAATTTTTATAGGGAAAGTTTGGCGGTTTTTGGGAAAAAGGGAAACGCAAGTGATTGAAAATAATGAAAACACGGGGCAAGTTCACCCAAATATAAGAGGTCTGCGGGGAAAAAAAAAGGGGTTTAAGGAAAAAAACAAGTTTTCTAAAATTGAAGACCCCGAACACCTTAGCTGAAAAATATTTTCCCTTTAAAATTTGCCTTTTCCTCCTGCTCCCGGGCCCCCCCTCCCCCGCAATTCAGTAAGATACCCTTTTTAAAACTTTTCTAACAAAAATTAAGAAGTGAATTTCTTTATCAACTCTATTTTTAAGCTGGGGTTGGGATGGACGGTTTTAGAAGAGACTATTAACGGTTTTTAAAACAGCTTTTTTTTTTAAAAATGCAGAGGCCCAGGGTCCTTTTAAAGTGGATGGGAATATGAGCTAAAAACGGAAATGCAGTTGCAGAAAAAAGGGAGGTCATTTTGATTTTTGCACCCAAATGAGTTTCCCTACACCACAAAGTGGGGGACGTTGTACATCCCCCTTTCACCCCCTTATCCTAGGGCTGTTGACTGGCCGAAAAAAATTTACATGAAACGCTGAAAATGGAGCAATTTAGTAAAGATTTCTTTTAAGATTGTCACCAAAATTTTGGGCGGTGAGGGGAAAATATCGAAAAGCCTAAACACCGTGCCGATTTCAACTTTTGGCGATAATATCGCTCATCCCTACACACCACATGTGGAGCACGTTCAATGTGCAAACCTGCTTTATACTCTATTAATGCTGCCAGGAAGCTAAGGTGTTAAAGGGGTTGACCCCACTAAAAGGGATTCTTTTTTTTTAAAGTTCTTCAAAAACTAATAAACTTTGCAATATGTGTCCTTTTAACTTTTTCCCAAATTATTCTGAGATTTTCCCCTCTTTTTATGGGCCTGCACCCAGCTTTTCGGTCACATAGTACAGACCTGTTTGTCTTCCTGATAGGCTCCCAGAAATGGTTGCTATAGCTCAAAACCTGGCTTCTATTTAAAACCCTTTTTGGAGGCCAGTAAAACCAAACCATGTTCCCAAAGTAAAACCCAAGGGAAAAACGGGAAATGGGGGAAAAGATGAATAATGTGTAAAGAAAACCCCCTTTAAGGAATGTTAAAGAAAAGGATCTTTTAAAATAGAGGGAAACTTTTTAGAAAATTAAAAAACTAATTTTTAAAAATTTTTCCCAGTCCCCTTTGTAAGGGGTCTGGCCCAAGACGGGGCCCTTTGTTTAGGGTCCCAAAATTAGTAAATGTTACCCAGGTAGGAGGGCCCAAAAGGGTTTAACAGGGGAAGGGAAAGGGGCCCTCCCTAGGTCTGGCCAGGGGGCATTTTGGAAATTTATAGGGTGGGGATCTGTTTGGGTTACCCTAGCTGCCAGGGAAAAAATAAAAAAACATAAAAATAGCCTTTTCATTACTTTAAGTTTTCAAAAAAGGGGGAAAACCCCTTTTGGATTGGTTTGGGCCCCATAGGGCAGCGGGGGTGAAGGAGGGGTTCAAAACAGTAATGCCCTTTTTAAAACCTTTGTAGATGCCGCAGTAAACACATCTAAATGATTAGCGAGAGGGGCTGCGGTCCATTGTGGCCTCCAATCTGCCCCTATTGCGGGGTTTGCTTTTTTGGTTTACTTTGGACCCGGGGGTTAATGAGCCCGTAGGCAGGTTTGTTAGATGAATGTTTTGCCTTTTTACAAGGTTTCCTTTGGGGAATAGGTTTTTTTTAATTGAAATTTACCCCTTTGGGGAGAGGCAGAAAGGCAGATAATAGGCAAGAGACAGTCATGTCCCATTTGCTGTGGGAAATGGGCCCCCAAAAAATCATTCATTGGTGGGCTTAGCACCCCGGTCAGGCACTGTTTTATATCCAATACTTTTGTAATGTGTATATAGTAAAAAGCGATTCCCAGGTTCAAATTTTCCCGAGGGACCAAAAGGGTCTCGTTTACACGGAAGGGGAAAAATTTTTCCGGTGGGTTTTATCTGCCGAATTTCCCTGGTTTGTGTGCCGTCCCCACGGCTGCATGGGGGAAAGGCTTTACTCCCCGAAAACCGGACGGAAAAATGAACATGCACAACGTTTTTCGGGCGTCCGGCGGTTTAAAAAAAACCCCCTGGGGGAAAAAACTGTGCAATGGAGACCGCGGGGGTTTTTCCCAAAAGGAACCCCAGTGTGTTCTTTTTGGGGCCCGGTTTTTTCAGACGGTCTGGAAAAAACCAAAAAAACCATTAAAATTTTCCCGGTTTGAAAACCCGGTGCCAGGGGGAAACATCCCAAAAAGGGGCCACTTTGTTTTAAAAAACTGTCTAGGTAAAAAATTTCAGAACGCCCCTTTCATTATTTGTTCGGGGGAAAAAAAGGGGGAAAAAAAAGGGTTTGGTTGTTTTTGGAAACAAAGTGATTTTTTAAAACCGGGGGACAGATGTCATAAATTTTGACTAAATATAAAAAAAGTTTTAAAATTTTTTTTCAAAAACCCCTTTTTTTAAATTTTTACAAATAAAAAAAATAAAAAAAAACCAAAAAAGGTTGCCCCCAAAATTGGGTTAAAAATTTTGGGCCTTTACGAAAAAAAAAATTAAAAATGTAATCAAAAAAACTCAAAATTTTAACCCAAAATTGGTCCCAAAAAAAAAAATAAAACCTCAGTTCATAGAGGGAAAACAAAAAAGTTATTGGCCGAAAAACAGTACTGTAGTGCATATTTAAAAAAAATAAGTTGGGGGGTTTTTTTTTAAATACAAAAAACAAAATGCAAATTATAAAAAATTAAGCACCCCTCAAAATTGGTCCCAAAACCTGCGGGAATTCAGTTTAATGCATTGCTTTTATGGGAAGGGGTAAAACATAAAAATTTTAAAACCCCGGGAAAAAAAATTGTTGCAGAATATATATTATTATTTTTTTAATAAAATATATATTTTAATAATTTTTTTTTTTTTTTTTTTTTTTTTTTTCCCTTCCCAAACCAAAAAAGTTTTTTTTTTTTTTTTTTTTTTTCCCCATTACATTATTTTTTCCCATTTCAATGGTACCTTTTTAAAAAGAAAATTTTTTTTCCAGCAAAAATTTAAAGCCCTGATTTCTATATAGATGGAAAAATAAAAAGTTATAGCTTTTGGAAGGTGGGGAGGAAAAAAATGAATAAAAATCTAAAAATAGTTAAGAGGTTTTAAAAGGGGCTCACCCCTTTTCAGACATTTCCCTAAGGCCCCTTTGGTATAAATTCCCAAATAAATTTTTTAGAGGGGAAATTTATTCTTCGGGTTGTTTTTGAAAGAAAAGCAGAAAATGATTTTCTAGCCTTTTTTTTTTGGTATTTTACATTTTAAAATAAACAGGATCCATGTTGTATCCTTTCCACACAGTTGTTGCACTACATGAAGAGGTTGCATCTGACCATGTCCAGCGGAAGACCACTCTTTTTCAATGAGAATGGAGATCCTCCTGCTGTATATGATATAGTGAACTGGCGGGCTTAGCCCTAAAAGGTCAACTAAAAAGGTAAAAAGTGGGCATTTTTATGAAAACAGTAAAAACCAGTGGAAATGTCTTTTTTTTTTAAATACCCAGTTTATGTACAGTGGGGAACCGGGAAAAAAAAGGGGTTTTGAGATTGTTTTTTAACATACTTTTTAGATTTTTTCCTTTTGCAAAAATTAAATTTTAAATGAGCACTTTAAAGGGGCTTTTTCACTTGGCTGTTCTACAGAGTTTGCTCTTCACAGCCAGCTTTAGGCTCTCACTTCCTGTCAGGCTGTGGGCAGTTATACAACTTTAGGCTCCGACTTCCTGTGAAGGCTGTGGTTGGTTCTTCCTGTTCAGGCTGTGGGCAGTTCTACAGCTTCAGCAGATCCCACTTGCTGTTCAGGCTGAGGGTGGTTTACGTTTGGGGGTTTCCCATTCCGGTTCGGCTCTGGCGCTTCTTACAGCTTCAGGATCCCTTTTAATGTTTAGGCTGGGGGTTGGTTTTCTACAGAAATTGCTGACATTTAAAGCTTACTTCCTAGGGGGCCTGTTAGAAAAATATTGGTGATAGAGGGATCTAAACAGCAGGACAAAAGGTTACAGAGCTCTAAAGGGTCAAAGTTTGTCAGTATGGGGAAAATTGGCTCCACCGGGGGTCCTGAAAAATCGGCCCAGGGTGGGCCTGATAATCGGCACCCCCGGGGGGCCCCTGGAATCTGAAAACCAAACCGGTGGGCCCTGAAAAATCAATGCCTGGGTTTCTAAGCCCCACATTTTTGACTCTGAACATTTAATGTGCTTGTGTCTCAAGAAGAACATGCATGTCTTTAGACAGTAGTGAGGGTAGAAGTAGATTCTGAAACTTAAATTTGTGGGATAGTCAATGATTTGATGATCCAGAGCAAGTGAGATCTCATTATTGCCTATAAATATATAAGATTTCAGAATCGGATGCTTTTTTTGGTCTTTACCCGCAATTTTTGCAATATTTTCTCCCTCAAAAATCCTTCCAAGGTACCTACTTCGGTTTGCAGCCCAAGTTGCCCACCAGGCTTCAGGAAAGCTGTCAGAAGAGGTGAACCTTTGTGCTGTTATCAATGCATTCCATGCTCTTATGGAGAGATATCCAACCAGACAGGTAGGAAAACAAAATATAATAATCGATCAATCTAAGGTTCCACTCTCTTAGTCCATTGTTAAGTCGTTTGTGAGACAAACCACAAAATCTACTCTTATCACCATATTTTGAAACTTTTTGTAGATTCTTTACAATGCAAAAAAAGGCCCAGGGGATTTTGGGGCCCAAAAACCCAAAGGGCCAAAAAACCATTGTGTTCCAAAGACCCAAGAATTTCTTTCACACCCAAGTTTCCATAGGTATCACCTTAAAAGTTTAAAAGCATTCCCTCATCTTTGGTTCCGTTGCAATTTTTGGGGATTTTTTTATTCACTATAGAACAACGCCCTTTTGTTGGGCCCAAAAAATACTTTTTTAAAGTTGTCTTCTCTTGATATCATTATCACTCTGTTTTCTTTGCTCTTTAGTCTTTATTGGTTATCCCCAGTTTGAAAAGTGTATTTTAAGACAAGTGACTTTTGGTGTTGTATTTGCACTTTGTGTCTCCTGTATCTTGGCCAAAACTGTTATGGTTGTTATAGCTTTTAAGGCCACAAGGCCTGGAAGTCAACTAAGGAAATGGATATTTCCCCGGTTTCATATCCCCTTGTCCCCTCATGTTTTTCTCATTCAGATATTCCTTTGCATTATGTGGTTGACCTTCTCTCCTCCCTTCTTTGAAGTCAAATCAGAAAGTAATTCTGAAGTGCTAATTATTCAGTGTAATGAAGGCTCACCTTGGGCTTTTTGGAGCATGCTTGGCTACCTTGGTCTCCTGGCCTTCATAAGCTTCATTGTTGCTTTTTTGGCCAGGAGACTTCCGGGCAACTTAATGGGGGCCAAAGTTCATCAATTTCGCTGTGGTTTTTTCAGTTTTGGGGTTTTCCCTACATCCAGTTCTCTAAGTTTCGGGGGAAATATATGGTGGCCTTGGGTTCTTTGAAAATTAAATCATCAACCTGGGTCGGGTTTTATTTGCATTTTTTTTCCAAAATTTTTTATTATTGTTTTCCCCCCAACGGGAACTCAAAAAGAAAAAACTGATAAAGCCGAAAAATTAAAATAATTAACTGTTTTTGTTCCTGTTTTTCCAGTGTTTTATGTAAATATACATTTTTTTTCTTTTAATAAATTCTTGTTATTTTTGAATTTAGGGGGTTTTTAATTTTTTGGGTCTCTTCCCCCATTTTTTTATTTGTTTTCAGCTGCATCGAAAAGTGGTGCTTTTAAAGTTTTTGGGGGGCATTGTAGGGCTCGGGAAAAATCAGTTTGGTTGATCCAAATTTCCTTTTTTTTTTATTTGCCCCTTTTAAGATTATCTGGGTTTGAGGTGTTTCAAAATTTCCATCCCCTCATTTTACGAAATAAAACCCCGGGTTAAAAGGTTTTGGGTTTGCAACAGGGTTTTTTCCCGGTCATATTATTTTTTATGGGGCAGGGGGTTTTAAAAAAAGGGTTTTTAAAGTCAGCCCCCCAATTATAAATTTTCTCGCACTAAAAGATGGGGCCCTGTAATTGTCATCATGGGGTCGCCCCAAATTGAGAGAAAAAAATTTAAAAAACAAACCCAAAAAAAATCACATTGTCATGGACAAAAAAAAAAATTTTCTTAATCCCTTATGAGGGGAAATCATAACTTTGCATCATTTGTATATTCTCCATCTACTGGTTTTTATTATTCCCCAAAAACTCAATTATACTGAATTACATTGCTGGGGTTTAAGATCTCAAAAGTCAAAGCTTGACTAAAATTTTAAATTTTTTCAGATAAAAATTTTCAAATTGATATAAAATTTCATATGATGAATTTAAGGTTACCCTTAAAATTACTGGGAAGGTTATTGCCCAAACAGTCTTGTCTCTAAGAAAATAAATTTTTCTTTTAAACCAAAGTTATCCAGTTTATTGTCGGGGCAGGTAATGGGGGGTAGCAAGGTTTCCCCCAAAAACCCTTTAAAAAAGGTTTCCTTTTCTCTATTGGACTGGACATGTCTATTTGCAATTTTCTTATTTTGTATGAATGTTGATCCAGTCTGATTTGCCCATTGGAATCAGTTGGAAAAAATGTTCCCCTTTTTGGGGCCCAGTTTGGTTTCTTTGCCTTATTTTTTTTTGCCTTTTTTTGTTTTAGGGGGGGAAAAAATAAAAATTTTTCAGATTTCCCCCCTTTGCCCCCTGTTTTCCCTTTTCCTTAAAGTTCCTCTGGTAAATTTGATGGAAGTGTCTTTTTTCAATGAAATAAAAAACATTAAATTTTAAAAGGAAATTAAATTTTAAAAGAAAAAATGGTTCTTTTTTTCTGGTAGCAAGCCCCAGACTTTCTTTTTCCAGTGGGCACACTAGGCATTTTTCCAGGGGCTCCACAAGCACAGGGGCCCTGAGTGGTAAAGGGTATATCTTGGGTATATGTTTTTGATTTCTGGGTTTGTGTTGCTTATTCAACTCTTTGTTCTCAGGATAAATACCATGGTGAAGCAGGTAGCCTTTCCAGTTTAATTAACCCACAAAGTCTTTGTTTCTAAACCTCTAGTCTAAAGGACCCCCCAAAAGGGTCTGTCTTCAGAATATCCCATGGGAATGCACTGCCCAAAATTTTAAATCCCTTTTTGCATGCTAAGGAATTTCAAAAAACCCGAATGGGTTTTAAAGGGAAACTGGGGTTTGAGACACGGCATAAGTGGGCCTTGTAGGCTGCAGGCCTCATCCAGTGGCTCTTGCTATTTATCAGTAGAACGGGAGATGGGTGGTTAGAGGTGTGCCCTGAAGTGATGTCAGGTGCTTGGGTCGGGCCCAGAACGTTACTTTGCTCTGGGGGTCTATAATTTTGTTATTTTCCCCGGGTACTGGTCCCTGTATAACTTAAATGCCTTTGGGGAAAGGTCAAAACATAGCATGGGTCGATAAAATTTTACCTGCGGAAGTTTTTTGTTTTGGAATTTTTCTTCTCTTAAAATCAGTTAAACCGGGGAAATTTAATAGCCCTTTAACCCCTTGAGTCTCCAGTACTAGGATAGCAAACTGGATAGTAAACATAAAGAGCTAAGCCATCTACCATGCAATATACTTCTTTTTGTACTATAGTATGCTACACCTAATATATGCTAGTGGCGAATGTCAGAGCCTTCATATAAAGTACACACTGGGCAATATTCCCAATGTATAGCTATCACAAAAGACTATGGCATGATTTTGAACAGAGCCATGGGTATAGCTATAGTTGGGAACCCCATAGATCTGCGACGGAGCACAGAGGTTGAGTAGGCCTTTTGTATATTAAACTGTTTTTGTAGGAAAAATTAAAAAGGGGGGTTTGGCTTTTCTTTTTGGGCACAAATTTGTCAGTTCTCTGTTTTTGGGTTTGTTTTTTTATTTTTTTTCAATCATGGCTACTATTACTGCTGTTTCAATTTCCTGTCAAAAAATTTTGGGGTTCATTTCATTTTGCCATGGGGGCCTTTGAATTACAGTCCTGAATAGAGCCTTGGGCCACTCATGTTTAGTGTTGATCAAACCGTTCGAGAAAAGTTCAAGTGGTTTTTTGCCAAAAGGGTTTTTCCTTACCTCTTTTTCGCTCAGGGGGGGAATATAAACAAAGTTCCCTGAGTCATGGGGTTCCCGGGGGTTTGGAGGGAGGGAGTGAGCAGGGAGGCCCTCAAAAGTTTACTAATAATAAAATTACAACAATGGATTCTCTATACAGCAGACAGGGCCCCCATTAAAACTGCACTTTCTCCCCCCCCCCTTGGGAAACTCCTTCTTTTTCCCTGTCATTGATAAGAAGTGCAAAAACGCAAAAATGTGGCCGATTAGCTCCCCGTCAGTCCCGGTTTGTGTCTAATGTAAACTTTTTAGGAAAAATTTGGGGGGGCTGAGGGAAAAGCTGTAGCTCTCACAGGCTTCACTTTTTTGTAATCAATTTTATTTTTGAAAGTAATTAAATACCCCTTTTGGGGGTTTAAAAACCCCTTTTAAATTCGAGTCGAAAATCTCGATTTTCTCGAAACCCAAAAATTTTTTTTGTTCTTTCCCGTAAAAGGTTTTTAAATTTTACTTGGTGTTCCCAAAACACCATTTTTTAACGTTTTTTAGTTTCCTTTCTGCAAATTTTGGCCGGGCCCCTTTTTAATCAGTGCAAGCCAGGGGAAGTGTTTAAAACATCATCGCTGAGGTGGTGTAAGGGGTTTGTGGGTTTAAACGATTCATTGGGTATCGAATCGGGCGATTGTCGGGGCCCCCATCATTAAAAAGGGGTTTTGATAGTCGATTATCTCCCGGGTGACCTTTAAAGTTATGGGAGGGGCAAAAAACACCTTCTTTTTTAAAAAAACCCAAACAGGGGTGGGAAACTGGAATTAAAAAGCCAAACGTCAAAAGGATACCTTTCTACATCTTAGGGAAAAACTACAAATTTTTATATGTACAGAGGATTTTTTACCAATTTTATCACTGCAAATTTAATTTAAACCCTGTTTAAAAACATAACTTTTTAAATTTGTTTTTTTTAAAATTTAAATTTCTGAAACCCCCTTTTTTTTTACCACTTCTTTCCCAGATTTATACAGCATACTGTGCACTATCTGCCGGGGGAGTTTCCCCCCATAAAAAGCGGCTTTCCCCTTTAAAGGGGATAATATCACTACATGCGTGGTTTTTTAGACACATTTGCCCGGGGCCCTTTTTAAAACATAAAAAGGGGGGCAGAGACAAACCCTTTTCTGTTTTCCCTCTTATTTTTGGGTGCCGGGGTAATAGGGGTGCGGGGGTTAAAACGTCTTTTTACCTGGCAGCACTTAAGCTAAGTATCGTCCCTTTATCTAAATTGAAAGGGAAAAAACATGTGTTGTAGAAAATTGGGTTTTATATAGGTATTTTTTTCCCAGTAAGAGAAAATTTTTAATCCCCTGATGAACCCTAGAATTTTATGGGGAAAAGCGTCGGGTTGCTGGGATTTAAAAGGGTTTATACCGAAAGTGGATATTGGGCTTTCCCTTTAAAGGGGGGCCGGGTCTTTATGGGGGATTACTCCCCTTTGGGGATAGTGCACGTATGCTGTATCAAACTAGGTATGTTTTTTGGTAATATATAGGGGGTTTTGATATTTATATTTTTTAAAAAAAAAGTAAAAGTTATGTTTTTAAAAGGGGTTTTTATTTTTCAGTGATTTACTGCTAAATTTTTAGGGACAAAACCCCTTAGGCTATAAAAACCAAAAGAAAAAAAAATCACACACCATTCACAAACCCTGTCTTGTTCCCCCAGCTTTACCCTTTTTAAAACCCGCATCACCCCAAAAATTAAAAAATGCCAGAAGGCAGTATTATTTGATCCACCACTTTAGTTGGGAAATGGAAATTTAAAAAAACCCCGTTGGACCGCAGTATTTTACCCATTAAAAAATGTTTTGAACCCCAAAATTAAAAAAAATTTCCGGAAAAAGGGGTCTTTCAAAACCCCCATTTTTGTTTTAAATGGACATTGAAATATACCTGCCGTGCACAGCATGACCCCCGGGCCGGGGGGTTACAGGGGGGGTGGGTGAGAGGCCCCCGGTGGCGTTTTGTCATCTATTAACCCCGCAGGTTAAAAAAGCCTGTTTACGCTTTCAAGAAAAATGTCGTGCTGAAAACAGAGTGCGGGAAGCGGGGAATGTGGAAAATCCCGCCTTCCTCAGTACACAGTTAAAGGGCCTGGGTGTGCTTGGCCCCCCCTTTTTAGTGCGGACCAATTGAGCTTAATTGGAAATTTCTGGTGGGGTTTTCGCTCCCGGTTCACCCAGGTGTCCTTTTTCTTGGCATTTTTTTTTTTATTTTACTCAACATGCCCGCAGGGAAAATGGGGCTCCCGACTTTGTTCCCCTGTCCCTGCTCCCAAAACTCCATGTAATTTTGAAAAACCTACATTTTGGGGCAAGTTTTTTCCCGTACCTCCCTTGTGCAATTTAGAGGAATTTTTTTTAAAAGGGTATTTTTTTAATGCAAGTTTTTTAGTGTTTAATTTTAGAAAACACATTTTTTTAAAAAAGGAAAGGAATCCCACCATTTTTTGTTTCTCTTTTTTTAAAATTTTATTAAAAGGGGTTTTCTCAATTTAGGGGGTTTTATAGCCCATTTTTAAAAAATTTTGCAAAAAAAGTCCCTTTTTCAATATGTGTTTCCAATTTTAAAATGTCCTTTCCTATTCCCGTTTCTGCAGCCCCCCATCCCCTTGAGCACTTTTGACAATTGTGAAGAAAAAATGTCTGTTAAAAAACAAAAAATTTTTTTTAATAGGACCTGTAGTATAGCTGCTGTAACAGAAAAATGCCCCCAAAAAAATTTAAAAAATTTACCCATGAGCCCCCTTGGGGGCAATTTGAAGAACAAAGTCTATTGAAAAAAACATTTTTTAAAAATAGGGGGCCTGTAGTATTTCTGCCCTTTTTAAAGCAGATGACCCCCAAAAAATTTTAAAAATGATTTCAGCCACTGTTAAAAATTTTTGAGGGAGAAAAAGCCCCAAAAAAAAGCCAAAATTTTGTTCCAAAAAACCCTGATTATAGCTTTATCTCCAAAACAACATGACCCCAAAAAAAATTAAAAAAATATGAACTTCTCAGCCACGGGTTTAAAAAAAGTGAGGCAACTTTAACCCAAAAACCATGGGCCCAATGCGAAAAATTTAAAAATGAAGTGAAATAAAGGAATTTTGGTTTTGTCTTTAAACCTTGGGTCTTTTACGTCTCCTCACAGCAAAACCAGCAAAATGAATTTTTTGGGAATGAGAATAAAAAATTTCATAAGAAATTTATATCTTAAAAAAAAAGTATTTCAAGAAAGGCCATTTCTGTTTGGAGAGGGTTTTGAAGGGAGGCTGGCCCAACCCAATCGGTGACCCCCGGCAATTTTGGGGCCCCCCCAAAATCATCAGAGATCCAGGGCCCGATTTCATTTGATGAAAGTTTAAAACGACCCCCTTTTTTGTGGAATTTTCGGAAAGCGTTTGTTTTGTTTTTACCCCCTCCCGGGTGTGGCCGAAGGTCCCCCCTTCAGATATGACGTTTTGGGTTTTTCTGGGGCAGGCAAAAACCCCCTATGGCGTGGCGAGCCATTCGTCCATTTTGGTACCCGAAGTCTATTGGGGGTCCGGAAACACATCCAAAACATCGGTGTTGAGACGCAGATAGTCGTTTCAAATATGATTTTTAAACTGGTCTTGGGTGTTGGGATGTGTGCCGGGATTGCTTTCGTTGGTGAGGTGGTAAATAAAAATTGGGCCCGAGGGGCACCCATTTGGTTTGCCACCTTGTGCTGCTGCTGCTGCCGCTTTGGCTACTGGGCCCTCTACTGCTGTCACGTCGGGGGCGTTGTTCCACCGTGACATTTTGAAGAAGAACGTGAAGCGAAGCAACAGATGTTCCGTTGATCAATCGCAAGGGGCCCATTTCCTGCTTTTTTTTTCTCTATTTGGGTGGGTGGAAGGAAAGTGCTGAGTTTTTTTGGGGATCCAGGAGGGGTGCCCCAGTTTAAATGTTGTTCTTTTTTATGGCCTTAAAGCGAGGATCATGTTGGAGGAAAAAGGAAACAAACCCAAAACACTCATGTGGGAGATGGAGCCTTTTATTTCCCCGCCTTTGGGGCGGGGGCACTAGCAAAAAAGATCTTCCCCCATCTTTCCTCCTGCCTTTAAAAATTTGCGCCAACCTCTTTTTCCCGGCCCGGGACGTCCGGTTTTAAAATCGGTGCTTTGGAATACCTCCCCCCCGCTGCCTTTCCCGGGAAAGCTTTCCCAAAACAGCCCCGACTTGCCCCGAGGGTGATGCACCCTGGGTGAAAGTGCCACCTTCACTAGCTTGGACCCCGAACCAAAAGCTAATTTAAGACGGGTTTAAATTGTGAAAATGGGCGGGCCTTGTGGATTTGACGGGAGAGAGGGGTCCGGGGTTTCCCCATCTTGTGTCGCATTTTGTGTCCCCTCTCCCCCCTCCCTCACTGGCGGGGCCTGTTGGTTCAGGTGCCAACGATCGTTTCCGAACCCAAATTTACCCCGTTTCTCATGCTGACAAGGGCTTGTCCCCCCACTGAAACCCTTTTGGTGGCTTTTTTCCAAAAATGGAAGGATGGGGGTGAGAGCTCTTTTCACCTGCCTCCACTCTCAGTGGCTCAAAACCCGGGTCCGCACCGTGCTTGTCAGGCAAAGTGTCACTTCGTACTTTCGTAATGGATTCGCTGCTGCCACAATCGCCCGGGAAAATGTGGAGGGGGGGAAATTTCCCGCGTGTTGCCCCATCAAAAATGAGACGGTTGACGGGGAGGTGAGCTGGGGCTTTCAACGCAGCCTGGGGGCAAAGCGGGTGCGAAAAGGCGGGAAGTGCGAACTCAGACCTCGAGGGCCCTTTTTCAGCCCGGCAAATCCAGACCCCAGTAGCTCTTTAGAAATTTTTTGGACGACAAAGGTTTTTGACATGTTTCCAGGCAAGGGATGGGGCTCCGGGGCCCACCGATCTTAAGTGCGGCCGAGATTTTGCCCCGGGTTAAGCTACCACCTTGCCTTTGGGACAAGGGGTTTTGTCCCCCAGCCGGGGCTCGGTTTTCGTTGCGGGAGCCCTTCCACAGCTCCCTGACCTGTTTTGGGGACGGTCTTCAAGGGCAGATTATTTTAAAACGTTGGTTTTTTCTGGGCACGTGATGCCACCAGAGGGCCTTGGGGGGAAAGAACCCCGCAAACCCTCCCTTTTGGTTTTGAAGGCGTGCGCCCAGCCTTTTGGGGCCCCCCGTCACCCCCGGGGACTCCACCCGTCACCCAGTGAGTGTCACGAGATATAGCGGGGCCCTTTGGCCCTGCCCTTTTCTAGTTTCCCTTTTGTCAAATGGTCAAGGGTGGATTTTCCCGGGCCCCAGATGCAAAACAACGCGCTTTTTAAAATTTTTGATGAAAAGTTGTGGCCCGGGGGGGACGGCTTTTTGGCAAAGAAAAACTGCTGGCTCTGGTAAATTTGGGGGGAGGGCAAGGGCCATGGGCCCTTTGGGGGAACCCCTCTGTGTCCACCGGACGGGAAAAAAACAAATTTTTCCCCGGCCAAAGCCTGGCAATGCCCACATTCTGGCTTTTGGCTTTGGGTTTGGGTTTTGGGGTTTAAAGTGTTTTTTCTGCTCCCCCAAAACCCGGAAAAAGAAGGTGGCTGCAGACTGGGGCCCGTTAAAGGCGTGCAGGTCGTTTAAACTGGCGGAAAGGGGAAGGGGTAGGATGGGGCCCCTTTGGTGGTGCTGGTGGTACTTGGGGGGACGGGTGGAGGCAGAAGCGGAGGGAAACCCTGATAAAGGGTTGAGAGACCCCTGGGCAGCTTTAGGAACGCTTGGTGGGGCGGGGGGAGGGGAGGGGAGAAGAGAGTGTGACAGTGGGTTTGGGGCCCCGGGTCGGTCTGGCCTTTTTTGGGGCCCAAATGTTCCCTCCATTTAACTTTGCATTCGTGCCCTGTGACTTGTCATGTTGGGGGTGGTTTAAAACCCTTAAGGGTTTTGTTATTTTGCGTTTACAGCAAAGGCGGGAAAATTTGGGGGGGCATGGGTGGGTGAAACAGAGGGTTGGGTCAAAAAAAGGGGCCCCGGCTTGAGAGGTCCCGGACCTTTTTGACGGCGATAAAACGGGGGGGCGGGGGTTTTCGTTTACCGTGGCTGGGGGAATTCTATCAGCGGACTTCCGCGACCCCCCCCTCTCCCTTTTTTTGGCGGGGGCCCCCCATTTTACCCCCTACCCCATCGTCTTCAAACCCCGTCCACTGATGAAGCGCTGCAAGAAAATTTGCGGGAAAAAACCCGATGGGACGCAAAGTCGCATCATCATTTATAATTTAACAAGGTGAATTTTGGGCGTCCCGACTTTCTGAATTTCCGAAGTGCGGGGTAAAAAGCAAGAGGGCCGCAAAAGGGGTTTCCCAACGCCCCGGGGTTTTTGCCCATTTTACCGGCTTTCCTTTTTCCTCCCCTGATGGGTCGGGAACTGGGCTTCGAGCAGGGCTAAATCATCCTCTTGACTTTTTAAAAATGCCTTCTGACCCCCAAACCGGGATTTTGTCTTTAAAGAGGGGCTTTTGCAATGGATTATCCACAGTGGTGGGTACACGAGTTGGGCAAATTTGGGGGTGCTTCTTTTTGGACGGATGTGTTTATTCCTTTTATGAAAGCCAAATTTTTGGGCGTGGGCTGGGAGGCGAGGAGGTAAGGGGCTGCTGGATGCGGGGTTTATTAACCACGGGAAGGGGCAGGGTTGGCGACGCTGTTCGTTTTCGAGGGTTTTCCCCGGGGGCCCCGACCCAGCGATGACATTTCCCGACGGTCCTTTCAAAATGACGATCCGTGGCATGCGTGTTGTCGACCCGCACTGGAAGGGGCACCTTTTTTTCGTACCTCTTTCCTGTGTGCACCCCCCCCCTTTTCTCACTTACCCCCCTTTCATTTCGCTCCCGTTCAGAAATATAAAAATTTAGAAGGTTTTGGAAATTGTTTTGGGGGAAAATCTCTTATTTTAAAAAACGGAAATCCCGCTTTTTTCAAATCCCTTTTAAAAACAAAACAAAATTGCCCGGGTTCAAAATTTTCTGCAAGGTGGGCTCTATCAACAAAATTTTGGGCTGGGCAAAAGTGCAAAAAAAAAAAAGTATTGTTATGTTTTCGTATAATTTTCACGGGAAATTTTTTTGCACCTTTCAATTCACCCGTTTGGGGAATATAAAATTGCTGTTTTCGATTTCGTGCAAGCTGGGTCATTGAAAAAAAGCTGTTGTCCCGGCCCAAAATCAAAAAAACAATATCTGTTATGTTTTCGTTAAACACGGGATTTTTTGCAACCTTTTAATTCACCTGTGGTGGGCTATTAAAAATTTCCCGTTTTAGATTTAAGTGCAAGGTGGGGTTTTTGGGAAAAAAAGGTGGGGGAAAGGGTTTAAAAATTTAAATGAACACCTATCTGAAAGTTTAAGATAAAAAAAGTGGGGTTTTTTACCTAACACAAGAGACTTTCAAATTTTTTTTGAAAAGATGTGTTCCAATTAAAACAGGTGCCCAATTTTCCAGGAAATTTTTTTTAATAGCAAAAAGTTAATAATAAAGATATTGCCCGTGCAATTTTTAAAACTAAGTCTTGGTGAAACTTTAAACCCCGGTTCTTTATGAGCTTGTTGTGCCCCCCCCCCCCCTCGTTGCCCCCTTTACTTTACAGCGGGAGATGCTCCCTTTAAAAATTTCTAACCCCAACTAATAAAATCTTTCCCAAACTCTATTAAATAAATTGTAAGGATCCCCGCTAATAGTAGGGTTTTTCTCTTGCAGAAAAAAATTTTTTTCGCTGACTTTTGGGCCAGGAGAGGCCCCGTCCTACTCCTATGAGACGGAAACAGGGGCTGAACGGAAACGTTTCTATGTAAAACGGGGGTCTGTGATTTTCCACCCAACGCAACCATACAATCCAGTCTGAAGTGCACACACATCTCACCCTCTATTTCTTAATTTCTGATTTCTGGCCCCCAAAAAATTACGGGAAAGGGGAAAAGGCGCGTCTTAATAGATTACCCGATTTTACCCTTTATTATCGCATGATCAAAAAATTATATATATAAGTCACAGAGCACCATAGGCAGTCGCGGGTTTTGCCACTAGGGGTGTACTGCCCCCGGAGCGGGTCGGGTGGGGGAAGCCCAGGTTTGTCAGTCACAACAAAAAGGGTGCGACTTTTAAAACGTAGCAGGGCAAATTGCCAGCCATTAAGGGCTGGCCTTCCCGGGAAAACTGCAGATGGTGGGGGGTTTTTCAGGTCTTTGGGGTTCCGCCCGGGCATTGGGTGCTTGGGAAAACCCTATTAAAGGTCTCCTACACAGGAGATCGGGGGGGCTGCCCTGTCCCAGAGGGGGAGCTGGGGGCGCTCTACCCCCCGGGCTAAGGGAAGCTAAACGTGTAGGGTGGGGATACCTTTTTTGTGAGTGGGGATGGTGGTCCAAACCAGAAGGCGGGGTCTATATTTTTTATTTAATTTTTGGGCTAGGGGCCTGGGGATTTTGTTTTTTTTTGGTTGTGTTTTCCTGTGCATGAAAAAAAAATAGGCTGAACCCAAAAAGAACCCTTTTGGGTCAGTGTGCCATCCTTTTTAAACCCAAGGGGCATCCCGGAGCTAAATCCCCCCGGGCGGCCAAGCTGGCGTCTAGAAGACAAACCTTAAATATTTTTATTAAAAATCTGGGAAGTAGATTCTTCTTTTGCTAAATCTTACTCACCGGAAAAAAGGAATTTTCCCAAATTTTAAAGCCCCCGTAACGCTGAATATCCCATTGCATTATTTGATCCATTTTTATAACACACTTCCACTCCCACCAATGGTACTACTGCCTATCTTGTCGAACGGAACCTCCATTTTCCCCTTTTGCCATGTTTCTTGCTGCCCCCAATGGTACTGTTTCTAATTTTGTCCAGCCTGCAGAGGCAAAAGTTAAAGTTTTGGGCCCGGTAAAAAGTGAAAGGGGGGGCCCCCCCTTTACCAGGGCTCCCACAGTCACTTTTAACCCCATTTCGTGCGCCCCTGTTTCCAATTACCGAGCTCCAGCCGGTTTCTCAATATAAAGTCCTGCTGTTGGGTCTAATATTGCTTCTATGCTATCTATTCCTCTGCAATTAGAGCGACACATTTGAAAAAAGGCCCGAATAAGACCGAAAACGTTTGATGTATTGAAGTTGCTTGTTTTTCTACAGAAACTTTATGAAATTGGAGAAATAAAAATTTAATAATTTTCTAATAAAACTTTTTGTGGGGTGTACTTTGTTATGACTTGGGGGTAAGTTTACCCATTACCCCAGCCGGGTATAGTTTTTTTTCCCAAAAAACATATATAGTTGAACCATGACAGCATAGAAAGGTAGGTCTGAAAATTGTCTTAGCTCAGTGCATAGTAATAGGGTTGGGGAAGGGAATTAGGTTCTATGCACTCAACCTGTGATCACTGAAACCCAAGTTATACATACCATGCCTCCACAAGGTTTCTTGCCCCCTTCCGCCCCCTTTCTTGTTTTATAAAGGGCCATAAAGCCCAAAAATCCAAATTTTCAGGCTCCTAGACTCCTATACACTAAAGACTTATTTTGGAGCAAGGAACCAGGCTCGATCAAAGCAGCTTGCAGAAGAGTCCCAACGCTGCTCCAACATTGATTTGGACACTTGCCATTGGATGTATGGATTGCAATCTACAGCCACCTAATAAAGAACAATTTAAAGATTTTCCACTACTCTCTGCCTGCTGGAACGAATTTGGGTTCCCCCCATTAAAAGGGGGGTTTTTCACTAATTGTTCATCTTACCTCAGTCCTTTTTCTTGGTTTTCACTTTGAATCAGTGGTGTGTTCACTGGCTTCTACTACTGCAGTAAAGCCCGGTCTGTGCTATAGCAACCCTGTTGGCAGCCCATCAGGGAGATTGAACAAGTTGTATTTTGGGGCCCGGACTGATCAGCCATAAAAGGGAATATCTCAGAATAGGTTTTGGACACTGTTAATGGAATATTTTTGCAAAATGCTTGTTTTGCAAGATTTTTAACATAAAAAGCACAATCCTTGTAGGAACAACCCCCTTTAATCCCATATGCCAAAATTTCCCGTTTAACCCGACTTTACCCGGAGAGCTGCATTTTGGACCTTCCCGCCCAAAAACCCACATTCCTTTTTTCCCTTTGCCTCCTCTCCTCACTCTACTTGAAGAGAGCACTGTACAAATTTTGTAAATAAAGCACCTAAACTTTTTGCATGTCTGTTATATGCAGAATCCCTCGAAGTTGCTTTGGGTACCCCTGGATAAAAATTTTACTGAGCACCCATATGTGGTACATACCCAAACCTTTAACTTTTAATATAATTATAGTCTATTAAACAAGTTTTTAAGGGTTTACTTGATTTTGAAAATGTTTAACATTTCAGTAGTTGTAAGATATTTTGGGTTATTTTAAGATTGTATTAAATTATGCAATACAGAATTAGCTAATTTTGTGTCGGGACATATCCTGCAGTACTCTTCTATATTTTCTGTTATATATACCTATAAATTCATATATGCCATTTTAAAACTACAAACAAAAAAAAAAAATTCTAGAAAAATAAAATCTAAAACCTCAAATTAATTACTTTTAAAGTAACCCACTTTTCATATTCCCCCTTTAAAAAAAATTAAAATTTTTAATCTTTAATGTTTTGTTAGAAAGAGTTTTTTCCCCCTGATAGTTAATGATGATATTGCCACCGGGGGGACCTGTAAAGGGACTTCACCATCAAGACAAGGGACTCATTGTATTTTCCAAAAATTTTATACGGTGAGGGGGAAAAACAAAACTTGTCTGACAGATCAGTCTGTTTGAATGGGGTTAATTATTTAATTGCATTTTGAATAAAAATACTTCCTCATTTAAAAAGGGGGAAGGGGAGCCTGAGTCGGGAAAAGGATTAGCAAAAAACTTGTGAGTACCCCTGCTATCCCCCCGAAACCCACTTTTACATTTTACTTCTCCTTTATTCACTGTGTATCTCTGTATTTTAATATCACATATCGTTATCCCACACCTGATCCCTAGCACTCTACTGACCTTCGAGCCCCCTGGAATCCATATGTTGGGATCAATGGAACCACAGGGTTCCAGGTGTTGAAACTGGTTTGTGGTTGTGCGAGACCCACTTAAATCCAACCTTCTTTAGGTTATATCTAGGAGAACTGCTTAAATAGGTTTACCATATTACATATTACCCGAATGCTTTATTTGCTATTAAAACAAGATGGTGGACATGTATTTAGTCATGTGGATGCTTGTTTTCCCCGACTTCACTCCAGCTTTCTACTCTGAGCAGCTCAATGATCCAAAATGCACACTGGACTCCTCAGATCTGTATGGAAATACCCTACCTGGAGACACAATGATAGCATTGATCTTCCCAATTCACCTAGAGAAACTTTCACAGGGTTTTTTTAATGAGAACCATTTTGGAAACCCTTTTGTACCAGTAAGTAGTAAAATGTTATAGTGGGCTGCAAAAAAAAATTTTAACCCAAACGGGAAAAGGAAGGCCCGGCACTGGTTATCCTTCAGCTACATTTCAGGGCCAAAATTTTTGGAAGGGTTTTAAAAAAAATTTTAAATTTTTTTACAAAGTCTACTGTTTTCGGGTTTTTAAAAATGGCAATTTTGCATATACTCCAGAATTTTTAAAAAGATTCAGTTAAACCCAAGCAAAAATTCCCAAAATTCAATAGTTTTCTAGAAAATGAACTTTACCCCCCAAAAACCCCTTTTCCCAATTTTGATTGCGGGCCCTTTCCTTTAAAAAAGGCCCCACCCGAACATGTTTCATTTGATTGCCCCCTTAACCCCAGGTGTGGGGGGTTGATGAGGACGGGGCGGGAAATTTTCAACCCTGCCCTGTTTAAGTAAAAATCACACCACGGACCCCAAAAAAGGGAAAGGCCCTGGTGTTTGGCCATTGTTTCTTTTCCCGCTAACCAGGGTTATTCTAAAAAAAACCACGTCCCAGCCCATCTTTTCATTTCACAAAACTGGCCCAAACCCGGGGGAAAGAGTTTTTGGGCAGCTAGAAAAGTTTTGAACCTCATTTCAAAAATCTATGCTTTTAAATCAAGGAATTAAAGGGGAGAGAGTTTTCCATTTTTTTTCCCAAAAAAGGGCTCAGGGTCCCCAAAAGGGAAAGCCACAAGCGCCGGGCCGCCCTCTTAAAATTGTTTAAAGCTTCGGAATCGGGGTCCCAGCAGGGGCGGGAGCTTGCTCAGGAATGGCAGCGGGGCCAGGTGGTGAGGGCTTCTGCCCCGCACTGTGAGGCGGGGGGTTCAGGGAGAAAGGCCGGGGTTTTTTCAAGGGGGGGCAGCAAAAAAGCCACTTCTCCCCAAAAAAAACTCGGGGAAACAGATTATTTTCCGGGGCCAAAAGGGTTTCAGGGGGGTGGATCTGGGGGCCCGGGGTTTTTTAAAGCTTTTTCTGATAAAACCCCCCTTTCCCGAATGTTTGGAACATTGGTAAAACAGCTTGTTCAAGAAAAACAAGGTGAGCAAAATTACCACCAGCCCTTTTTCTAAAGAACTTTTTAAAGCAACCCCAAACCCCATTAAGTGTGGGGTTTGTTCTCACCAAGGGAATGGGCCCTCTCTAACATTTTGGGCCAAAAAAACACATCCATGAAAAAAGAATGGTCCCCAAAATTGTCCTCCCAAGAGAATTTTTCCCAACCGTCCAAGAGAAATTTTTGGTGATAACAAGGGGTTTTTTTTCCCACCCTGATGGACCCCTTTGGCCATAAAGCAAAGGTTGATAACTAAATGGCTCAGGGGCAAAAAAAAATTTGAGTTTTTTTGGGTCCTTGGTTTGGGAAAAACTCCCCAGATTTTAATCCCATTGAAAATCTTGTGGTCAATCATAAAAGAGACAGGGGGGACAAACAAAAACCAAAAAATTGTGACAAAAATGAAAAGCATTGATTGTGCCAGAATGGACTGTTTATAAAGTCGGGGAATTTGGTCCAAAATTTGATTGGAGTTTCCCGGGGAAAATTGCAGGGGTCCTAAAGAAGAAGGGTCAACACTGCAAAATATTGATTTGCTGCATTAATCTTTTTTGTCAAAAAAAAAGCTTTTGTTAATCAAAAATTTGGTTGGGCACTTGTATTTCTGTATGTGATAAATCCCATTTTGAAAAACCACACAAAAAATTTAGATGGGCAACGATCATTTTGAAAAATATAATATGTTTTCATTTTTTCAAAATTTTTGGCCATGAGTTTTTATATATGTTATTGTTTCATTTTGTGCCCCAAAGGGGAACCCTGAACCCAAATGAGGTATGAAAACCAATTTTGTGTTTGTCACCAGGCTTGGATTGACCCACAGGGGAGCAGAGGAAACCCCCCCGGTTTAGGCCCCGGCTTTGGCAGAACTGGGTTCCCTTTACAGTAGAGAGAAAAGGGGGCAGAGTTGTGGGTTTTACTGGGGTTTGTGCTTTAAATGTGATTAGTTTTAAAAATAAAATCAGGGGAAATTAAACTTTTTAAGGGATGGATTTTTAAAGAATAAATAAAATGGGGGGCCCCCGGGAACCTTATTCAAAACCCAGCCTGTCCCCATATATTTAAAAAGTTACTTGGCTGGTTTAGTGTCCCCACGGGGTGCCATTTTCTACACTTTTCAACTAAAGATTTAGTACTTGATTATGGAGGTCTAATTTTGCTCTAGAGTTGACAGGGGGTCCCATACCATTTTCTTAACTGATAAAAGATACAAAATGACATACACTTTTTTAGTCTCTTAATTTACAAATCAATTATGTTCCATAATTTTAGAGATTTTTAAAGATGTTTTCAACCCTACAATTAATGGCCTACAGCTATGAAAATGGGGAAATAAGTATTAAAATTTTTTCCCATACTTTTCCCCTTTTGCTTTTTTTTTTCTGTTTTTTAATTCACGGGACTTTCTTTAAAAGGTTCCCCCTTAGAAAATTCCCCAGATGGCTTCAAAACCACAGTATTTTGTTTTTGGAGGAGTTTCAAAAAGGGAAACCCAATCTTTTTCCCCCAAAACATGACTTTGGGGGACTAAAGGAAACATTTTTTGGATGCTCCCTCCCCTAGATTTACAAGGAACGCTACAAGCGTTGACTGGTCTTGACTCAGCCATTCCAAACTACCGATGTCTTCTGGAGTCACCACTTACAGCATTCTTGGCCCTTTTCATTAAACCCCAACCCAATAACCAGGGTCATTTTCAAAGGACCACTAGACACCCGCAGGTAAAATGTCTGTAGTATATTCAAAGATAATAATAGACTGATAGAATGTAAAGAAAAAAAGTGGCGCTCACCAAATAAGCTAAAGCTGCTAGCCCCGGGTTCCCCCCCTTTGGTCGGGGATACTGCGGCAAAGGGGAAAAAAAAAACCCCCTTTCCCTCCTGCATAACGGTGTAAGGGGAATGCCCACCCGGGCTGTAGATATCCAATGGGTTAGAAGAAAATTGTTTGAAAAACCCCGGGGCAATTTTTCCCGTAACAGGGGAAATTCCAGGGAAAAGGCGATGACGGGGGAAAACACACTCTCGTTTTTGGGAAAGGTTTTAAAAAATTACCCCTTTTTAAAAACCCTTTTCCCAGGTTTTGAAAGTTTACCGTTTTCAGGCCTTTTCCCATGGCCCAAAATCGTAACTAATAAAATATTTCCCAAAAAAAATTTCCCTTAAAAACCTAACTTTCCGGGGGTAATAAAAATTTAACCCCTTTTGATTAACCCCCATATGGAAAGGTATGAAAAAACACCCCAAAGAAAAAACATGTGCAATTTACATAAAAAAAAAAAGAAATATGCATGCATGTTTAGAAAAAACAGACCCAAATTCTTATGAAAAAGCGTATAATTCCTTTTGGCAACTTTAAAAACTAAATTTCTTCTATAAATATATGAATAATAAATTGCATCCGTTTGTGGATTAATTATGAAACATCAAATCGGGTTTTTAAAATTGGGGGCCCAAATGGGGAAATCTAGTGTCAAATTTTAAAATCCAAAAACACTTCCCCTGAAAAGCAGCGTCTTCCCCCCCAAAACCAAAAATTTTAATATCCTCTGAAAAAGTTTCCAAAAATGAAAAAATAAAGGGCTTAAAAATTCTCTAACCATCTGTATTCTATATTTTTGAAAAGGAAATTTTAGATTACAGATTGCTATTGCCTCAATCAGAGTTAATTGAAGAGTTTATTGCAGGGTAAGAAAAAAAAACCCCGGGAATTTCTTTTTAAATCAGTCTATAAGTTACAGGGCCCTGTAGATTTAAAATATTTGGTATTGTTTTCTGGTACTGTGTGTAGATAGCCAAAAGTTAAAAGGTTGTCCTGGTCAAACAACCCCTTGTTTTTTTGGGAAAGGCCCATGAGTTTAAGCCAAACTGGGCCTTTTGTATTAAGTTTTTAAAATGGGGATATCTTGATAAGGTTTTTAACTTTGATCTGAGCACTGGTGCCTTTGGGAGCTAAGGACCCTTACTCCCCACAGGGAAAAATCACCAGGGGGAACTGGAAAACCAAAGGGGTTTTAAACCCAAAGATTTTTCTTTGGGGGGACCAGAAGTTTTTCAAAAACAGTCCCCCTCTGTGCATTGTCTTTTAAACAAAATACCAGGTCTTTTCTGGATTTTTGGTGAACTTTAGAAACCGGGTTTTTAATTTTGTGGGGGGAACCCGGGTGCCCCTATTCCCCTTTGACCCCTCTCCCTAAAACCCAATTCTAGTTGTGTTTATTTTGACATAAACTTAACTGTAGCACCCCAAGTGTAGGCCCGGCGCCAAGAACAATAGGAATAAGGGGGGTAATTAAAGCGGTTTAGATGTAAATAAATGAAAACCATAGCTTTTCCCTATACATACCCCTAGTCTACCACTAAAGGAATATTGTGGAAAATTTTTGGGAAATAGTCCCAACGGGAAAAGGGGACATTGAATGGGTTTTCAAAGGGGGGAAACAAAAAAAATAAAAGGACCTGGGTGGACTGCAACATTTTTAAGTTTAGAAAGGGTTGGGGTTTAAATTTAGTTTAGAGAAAAAAAGGGGCTTCAGGGGGAAAAAATAATTTTTTATAAAATATATAGGGGTCAATATAGAGATCTCACCCCAAGATCCCTTTATACCCGGATTGGGATCTAGAGCCCCCCCCAAAAAAGGGGATCCTGTAGAGGAAAGAAGGTTTTTCTTTGCAGGTATTTCTTTATTGTAAGACAGTAAGGGCCCGGTTTGGAACTCTCGCCAGAGGGAAACTGTCAGGGAAATTCACTAAATTAGTGCCCAAAAAGGGTTGGGTTTGGCTTCTTTGAGGTGATAATTAGGTTGGGGCCAATCGGAAAATTTTAAAGAAGTTGGAAAATTTTTTTAAGGGAAATTTTAGGGAAAAAATTCGGTTCCTTTTAAAGAAAGTCGACTTTTGGGGGGGAAAATTCGGGTGAACGAAGTGTGCTTTTGATTGTATGGCTGCGGAAAACAAATGGCCTACAATGGGGCAAAAGCCCTCTGGGAGGAAAAAGGGCAAAAGCCTGCATGACTTTTGCAGAGTTTAAGCCAATAAAAAAACCCGGGGGTTCTGTGAGTCCCCCAACCTATAAAAAGTGGGCCCGACGCCGGGGCTTTACATTCCCCCTCACTGTTGATCAGGGGAAAGGGGCTGCCCTGGCTGATATTTACTGAAGAATTGATTTTTATTTTAGCGATTTTTTGTGGGGGGGGTCTCAGCTTGTCTCGAGACTGTTTCTTTAAAGTTTCCCAAATTTTGATTTTTTTTGGGGATTTTGGGTTTAGAAATCCCGGGGTGCGTCCACTGCACTGCATATACATTTAATATCCAATTTGGGAAACTAAGCCCGTTTCCTGTTGTATTCATTTAAAGTAACAGTAATTTTTTTCAAAACAAATACCACTTCTTTTTTTGGCTGTCAATTTCCCATTGCGCAAATTTTAAAATCCAGGGGTTAATTAAGGCGTTGTTTTTTTCTGGGGTGCTTTACCCCAAAAAACCCTTTATTTTCAAAAGCCAAAATATATACCCTTTTTCCTGTAGCCTTTAAATTTACCCAAACCCAAAAATTAATTTTCAAATTTTTTTCTCTTTTTGTGGCGTAGAAAACAGCAATTGTAACACCCCTAAAAAAGCTACTAGTTTTTCGGTTTCTCAATTCTTTTGCGCAATTTTTCACCGGGGGTTTAAATTAACCGGGTTTTTTTGCTTTTTACTCAGTAAAAGAAAAATTTGTTTTTCCCGCCACAGGAAAAAAAAATTTTGTTTGCCTAATTAAGCCTGTTTGTCCCTTTTTTATCCCTAAAATACAGAGTTTTTTAAAAGACACAAGTCAAATTTTTTCCTGCCCATTTTTTGGACGCAATTTATTTTCCAAGGGGGGTTTCCAAACTTTTTAGTGGGGGTTTATTTGGCGCCAAAATACAGGGTGGTTGGGATTTATTTATATTTCAATAAATTTTATCAAACAAATTTTCTGTAAAATTTTAGAAAAAAACAGTTGGTTTAGGGCAGAGGTGGCAGGTTTTTTCACCCGGAGTGGCAGAGGCACAAACATTCCGGCCCAGGTCGCAGGCCCCAAACAAAAGGGGGGTCGCAGCAGGGGGTTTTACCAGGAGGCCACAACGCCACCCGGTTTTTCTAGCGGGGAGTGTTTGTTTCAAACAACCCCATGGTTTTTTTGGGTTGGTTGAAATAGGCCCTTTCCAAATTCCTCCCCCTTTACATCTGACAACCCCCCAGCCCCAAAAAGTCGGGGGGGAACCTTCCCGGAAACACAACCCCCTTTGTTTTTTTTGGCATGGCCCGGGAGCGGGTCGGGCCCCCCAACCCCGTCCTCAACCCTCCTTTTTTTCCCCTCCGGTTCCCTCAGCCGAAGATCTAAATTTGTGTTTGGGGGTCAGCGCCACTATAACCCAGGATAACAAAATTTTAGGGGGGGGCAGTCCCGCAGCTTTTTGGCAGCGAAAAATGGGGGGGCCCAAAATCCCCTGCTTTTTTGCAGTAGGGGCAAAGGGAAAAGGGTGTGGGGAAGGGGGCATGGGAAGGGCAAGTTTGAGGGGTTTTTTTCCCTCATAACCCAAAACCCGGGGATGAGGAAAGCAAATGACCATGGGAAAAACAAATAATGATGATGTAGTGACCGCACTTTTGGGGGGCCGGGGGGGGCAAGGGGTTCATCATCGTCAGGAGAAGGGGGGCGTCCTTTCGGTTGGCATCGGCGCCCAGCCCCGCAAGTGGACGTGTGGCCCGTGAGTCCCCGGAAAAGCAGCAGTGTGAGGTTTGGGAGCCAAGCGGGCCCCGGGGGTTTAAAAAACCCGTTCGCAAGGTCCAAAAAAAGTGCGGAAAAGGGGGCCCCAGCGAAAGGCAGCGGCGGCAGTATTTTACTCAGGGGGGAGCGGGTTTGGGGGTAAAATCCCCATACTCGGCGGTTGGCCCGGTTTTTTGCTAAGACACCCGGAGGAGGGGAAATTATTTGGGTATATGTAGAATCCCGTAAGAAAAAGTGAAGCGGGCCCGGGGGGCTAAGTTGGCAACCACGGCCTGCATCAAAACATTCAGCGTCACCATCCGGGGGGCCCGGGAAAAAGTGGGTAGATGTGGGGTCCATTTCCGCCGCCCCCGCCCCGGGAGCAGCAGCGCCCGTGGGACGGATGCCCCTTGCAGCCGTCAAGGTTTCCCCCACCTTGCCCGAAGGGAAACTGTTTTTTCCCTTTGACATCATTTCCGGTCCCGGGGGCTCCTGCTCCTGCTACTCATGGCGCCAGCAGTCGTTCATTGAGGGGATTGCAAAGAGCCCCAAAAGTATGCGTCCCCAACCCCTCCTAAAAGGGGCAGCAGCTGACCGTTCTCCCCGTTCCCAAAAATTTGGGACTGCAGTCCCCCCTTTCCAAATTGGTTGGCCTTTGGGACCATTTCCCAAAAAACTAATGGTTTTGTGCCCAGCCCCAGATGGGGGAGTTCCAAGCCGTAATTTTTTTTTCCCCAAAAAGGGCCCGTAAACCAGCACTTCATAAATTTTTGTAGGGAAAAGAAGGTGGGCCATCCCCTTTAAACTTATCGGGTTTTTTTCCAAAGGGGCACGGGGGAGGGGCAGAGTCTGGAGCTGTAACTATTTGGTTTTTTAGGGCCCGTACATGTCCTTTACGGGCCCCCTGGGTGAATGTGTTTTCCCCGGGCCCAAAGGCAAACCAACAACTTGATCCAAAAAAAAGTACACAAAGGCTTTTTATGGACAAAAAAATTGAAAATTTACTCATTTTTTAAATTGGGGGCAAAAAGACATAGTTCTTATGGACGAACCCTTAGGGGAATGAAAACATAGGAAAAAACGTGGGGGTACTTAGCTGGGATAGCTTCTTCTGTTTAGGGGTTGGAGTGTTAGGGCCCATAAATAGATTAGTAGGGCCCTTTTATGCTGAGTTGCAGCCCCCCTTTCCCCCATGCAAAAGGGCGCGAAGTTTTTGGAAAGGGACCCCCTTCCTTTTCAAGCATGCGTTGTAAAAGGAGGGCAAACCTCTTTATTCCCCTGGGCCATGGGTTAAAACAGGGTTTTTGGGATGTCATGGGTTTTCTATACTAAAAACAATATGCTAACATCCCCTGTTTTAAAAAAAATATAAATATCTTTAACTTAGAGGACATGAAAAAGGTTAGGAAAATTTTTTATATAGTGCATAAGTTTAAAAAATAGCAACGGTTTTAAATCAAAGACTCATTTAAAACCCCCTTTGGGGCAATTGTATCCATTGTTGCAATCCAATACGGGCCTCCCCCCCTGTAGTAACCCAGTTTTATTTTGGCATTATCTGAGAGTTCACTTGTTCAAATACACACCCCGTAAAACACAGTTTTTAAAGTTGGGGTTTTTATTGAAATGTTTTTCCCACCCGTTGTTTCCCCCAAATTTTTTTTGGGGGACGTCGAGCCCATCTTTTTTATTTTTAAAATTTTAATACCCCCTTTTATTTTTTCCCCCATCCTTTATTCTCACTGGGCGGCCCCCGGTCTGTCCCCCATTTACCAAAAAGCTACGAACATTTTTAAAATGTAGATTACTTTTTTTTCCAGTGCAAATAAAGTATCCTTTTTTTTTGTATATCATAAACCCCCGATGCGGAAAGTTTAAAATTTGTTGAAACCCTTTTAAAATAGCGGAAAAGGTTTTTTGCACGGGTAGACAAGGATGTTCCCCCTTCGTTTAGTCCGAAAGGATTTTTTGTTTTGGAAATTGGGGTGGGCCCAAATCAAGTGGGAAAAGGCTGTTTCCTATTGTTTTTACCAAAGTTTTTTTATGAAAGTGGGTTTTTCCCTAAACAGATTCCAAACTGTTTAAAATTTTTTAGAAAATGGCAATTTTTGATTAATGGATTTTTTTTTTATGTTGAAGCCCTTTTCATAAGGGGAAATGAAATTAAAATCAAGGGGTGTTGGTTATTCGTTACTTTTCCCCTTTTAAAAAAACTTTTTCTTATTTTTTTTGCTCTGATTTCTTAAAAAACCCAAACTGTTTCCAATTTTTTCTCATTGTAACCTTTTTCACGAATTTGTTAACCCAATTCCTGCATTTTTTAAAAATTCAAAAAATATCAATAGTCTGAGCAAATGGGACGTGCCCTTATCATTTGGCTTTTTAAAGGGATGCCATAAAAATATTGAAGGGGTAGGGAAAAATTGGAACGATTTGGGGAATGTTTTTTTGCTTTTTGGGGTTTAGGTTAAAATCGTTGTTTGGAATGTATTACTCTGAGTCCCTAATAAATTTTTAAAACCAAATATTCTAATTTTTAGTCTTTTGAATTTTTTGCTAAATTTTAATTAATGGATGTCGAGAATTTTTTGGGGTAAACCCAAATTTTAGCGAAACATTTCAAAGAATACCAAAAATATCATCTTTTTTTGATTTTCGTTGGTGTGTAAATTGAACAAGGGGGAACATCTCAGATATATCCAAAAATAAAACCCAGGGTTTTACAGAGGGGGGCGTATTTTGGGTTGCAACAATTGGGGTACAAAATTTCACCAAAGGGGTTAAATTATTTGAGTCTACGTTGCTATTTGTTTAAATTATCACTATAAAAAATATGGGCCCCCTTTTTTTTTTTTCATTTCCTCTAACTTGAATATTTTATATTGTTTTTTTTTCAGTGATGTTTGCATATTGTTTTTTTAAAATTTGATTTAAAATGCTCCCGGCCCCCCCCCTGTGTAAAATGGTCCAGTTTAAAAAAAGAGGATGAGTGCCTTTAAAAACGCATGCTTTAGAAAAGGAAAGGGGTGCCTTCCCAAAGTTTGGGGGTATTGCATGGCGGCACTAGGCTTTCAACTCAGCATGATCGGGTCCCCATAGTTTTAAAAGGGACTTTAAAAACCCACCTTTCCCAAACAGGAGGGAAAATATTTCAGCTTTAAAATTTTCTGCCACGTTTTCATATGTTTTTCATTTCCCAAGGGGTTCGTCATAGAAAATATTCCTTTTTTTGCACCCAAATTTTAAAAAAAGAAGTAAAGTTTTAATGGTTTTTTTTCCACACAGCCCAAATTTTTACGTTTTTGATTGATTTTAGGGGAGTCCTAGCAAAGGGAACTCCCAACGGCTGGGACTTTTAACGTGTGCATGCTAATATTCGGGGATTGTTTGGGAATTATTTTTCCCCAAAAACTTTGGGCAGGAACACCCTTTCTCCTCCACGTTTTCAAAAAGCGCTCCTGCGCCCAAATTCCGCCTCCCCCTCCTCCAAACCCCCCACCACCATTTCAGCCCTCCACAAGTACTGCCCCATCATAAACCCCATTTTTAGGGCACAGCGGGTTTTTTTACCCAGTTCCCAAGTTGCCTCGGCGAAAGGGGAAATCACAACAGGGGGGGAACTCTCCCCCCATGCAGCAAGAAAAACGATGTGTTGGGGTTTTCCCCGCCAAACCCGCCAAAACGGAAAACCCTGGTGGCGGACAATGGGAGGGAAAATGGGGTCCGTTTCTGCACCGGGAGGGTTGGGCCCCCTCCGCCCTGCAAGGGGGCCGGGGTTCCAAAACTGGTTGTGAAAGGTTCCTTTAAGTCTTTTTCCCCCCGATCTTCAAAATATTCTGAAAAAAGGCCAAAGGGAAAATGTGCAAGGGACTTTATCCCTTCGGTTTCAAGCCAGAAAAACCCTTTCCCCGAGTTTCAGCGGTTTTTGAACGGCCCCCCCAAAACACTCTGAATGCGATGTTTTCCACCCTTGGAATTCCAGGGCCCGCAATGTTGGGGGCCGACTGGTTTTGAACAGAGAGAGGCCATTTAAAGATTTTTTTTATGATCCAGGAGACAGAAGTACTCCCCCCTTAAAATTTTAAAAGTCAGCCAGTGGCAGCTTTATGGTTTACACCCGCCCTTTGGTTTAGGCCCCTTTGAAGGGGGGGCGACGGTTTTTTTGTCAGTCCCCGGAAAACGGGATTAATAACGTCATTTCCCCTGCTTAAAGTCCTGGAACAGATGCTGAAAAAACTGTCCCGGGGAGGGGACTGGGAACGTTGGGGACTACATCTCTTTGGCCACAAGAGGTCCGGTGGGGAAAATGAAATGGAGGGGGGAAAAGGAGGACATTGGAGCAGAAGCTTTTTTCTGGTGAAATGAGTGGAATTTTTCCCACCCAAAGGGGACAAGGGGGAGGAGGGGGCAGGAGCAAGGAGGAGGTGGATGGAATGAGGGAAACGAAGGCAAATGAACCCCCCAAGCACTGTGGAAATATACTGGAAATTTGGGGGCAGGGAGCCCCTCGGGAAGGGCACTTTGCCCGAAGGCCCGCAGCATGCTTTTTTTGCGGCCCAGTGACAAACCCAATTGGCGGGATCCGGCAGGGGATGACTTTTGGCTCTTTTCCCCCCTTTTTGGACCCTCGTACCCGGGCCAAAAAAGGGAGGCCCTTTTTTTCCCGCTATTTAGAGGGAGGACAAACTCAAATTCTATAGGGGAAAAACCCCCCGTAATCATTTTCCGCTGCCTAGTGCGGGGGCCCTCCCTCCTTTTCGGTTTTGACCCGGGGGGGGTTTCCTTTAGCGCTCACGTTCTTTCTGCCCCCGGCTTTTTCTGGTGGAAGGGGGGGGGGTAGGGGCATTTCCAATTTCCCTCCCGGGAGTAAAATTTAAATCTGGATCACTGTGATCACTTTCCCCCCACCCCCCATGAAGGGGGGGTAGTCGCCCCCGCAGCAGAAGCAGCCGGACCTGGAGCAGTCCCTAACCAAAAGGTGGTGGCCTATTGGACAGCACTCTGCCACCCCAGTTTAGAAATCCCTGGACATGGGCAAAACAAACTGGGTTTTGTGGCCGCAACTTGCCGAGGTTTTTCAGGGGTTTAAAAAGCCAAAAAGCTGTTTCCGCCCCCGGGCCCTAGGTGGGACCGGGGGGGTGTGAAATGAGGGCTGGGTTCAAAAAACCCGCCTCAGCCAAATTCTGATGCCGCCCCGCCTGATTTCCCCACCTCTGCTGGGGCAGTTTTTTTTCCATCTGCCACCAAAAAATTTTTCCAGGGACTGGTTTTTGCCACCCCCCTCCTCCCACTGTCATTTTGTGCCAAAATGTTTTGACCTCATGTTTCTGTGTGGCGCTTTCCCGGGACCTCCACACGTGTTTGTCCCACTCTGTGGCCTACTCCTGTTTTTGCCCCCCTCAAGAATGTCATTGTGCACTTCCCCGACCTCAAGCTGCTGCTGTTTGGCCCCCACACTGTGTTTATTTTGGCCCCGGTTGGGCCTTAAACTGTGCTGTGGGGTGCTGCCGGGGGGGACCTACAAAACTTTTCATTTTTTCCCCCCCTTGTGGCCTCTCCCGTTTTTTTCCACCTCCAGAAGTATTGTTTTCCACTGGGCCCGACCCTCATTCGCTGCTGGGGGCTCTGCCCCTGACCCCCCACACCCGTGTTTTTTGTCCCATGTCTGGCCTCAATTTCTTGCTGTTTTGGGTGCTGCCGTGACCTACACTGGGTCATTGTTTCCCCCTTGTGGCCTATTCCCGTTTTTTTCCACCCCCCGGCCCGAATTGATTGTGCCCCTCCTTCCCGACCTCCAATTTTTGTATGTGGGGTGCTGCCCGGTTTACCCAACACTGTGTCATTGTCCCCCTTGTGGCCTAACTTCCCGTTTTTTTTCCACCTCCCGAATGGGCATTGTGCCACTGTTACCTCATGCTGCTGTTGTGGCTGATGCCCCTGACCCCACACCCGTCTTTGGGGCCACTTTTTTGACCTCATGCCCGCTGCTGCCCTGGGCCTCCACAAATGTGTCATTGTGCCATCTGTTTACCCATTCCCGTTTTTGCCACCCTCAGAATTTTCATTTTTGCCCAAGGGCTGACCTCTGCCCGCTTGTGGGCCCCCCCTTTGCCCCCAAACACCCTTCCCCACTCTGTCACTGATGTTGCCCCCTGGCCCTCCCTTTTTTTTTTTCCAGCTTTCCCCTGGCATGCTTTTCAGGCTAAATTTCCCCTTTAGTTTTTTGGTTTAGTTTTTTTCCCCCTTTAAGGGGCCCAGGGAAAATTTTAAAAGTGAAGGATTCTAAGAGCGGCGGCAGTCATGTGCGTGCATTCTAAAAACAAAAAATTGTATGAAGACCAAACCAAGGGTCCCTTGCATTTTAAAAACATGGCAAAACTTTTTAAAAAGCACCTGCCGGCTTGTGCAAGCCCGGGAAAAAAGCTGGGTTTTTAAAGTGATTCGTGCCGAAGTAATTTTGGAACAAGTTATTTTTTGGCCCCAGAAATTCGGCGAAGTGGGAAAGAAAACGAATTTTGGGAAATTGCCCATTTTCTAATGATAAAAATAACAAAAAATTTGACCCGGATTTGGGAAAAAAGTCCCCTTGATTCAGGGAAATTTTTCTATTTGTGGTCAGGGAAAGGGAAAATTTAAACATTTAAAAAAAGAAAAATTTTTGGGTTTCCCCCCCCAGGTTTTTTTTTTTCCCTTTAATTTTGGGTTTAACACTGAAAAACTTTTGGGTGAAAATGGGTGGGGGCTGTTTTTTTGTCAGCCTTAAAGTAAATAGTAAACCCCAAACCAGAGCTTTTTGGCATTAGTTATTTTTTAAAAATCACATAATTTTTTTACAAAAAAATAATTATTTCTAATTTTTACTTTAAATTTTGGGTACCCAAAAAAATCAAGAGAAAATGTAAGAATGGGCCAAGGTTTGTTAAAAATGTTGAAAAGGTTAAAAATTCTTTAAAGAATTGAAAAAGGGGGGTTTTCTCATGTAAACAACCTCTATCTAAAACTACTTGGCATGACAGTCATCTGGTCATTGGGGAGGGGGTCAAAGGACAGGACCCACATTTGTTATAAATGGTGAATGCTCCCATTGCAGATGCATTTCCTTTGCCTGTTCATTTGCTGCGTGGATGCTCCTGGTCCATCTGTGGAGTAAATATGAAGAAGAGTCTATATGGTAATGATAATGGATAGGACCACAAAGGAGTATGACCAGTTAAGAGTCTCACAGTTACTGTAGCTCTCAAAAATGTAACTCTACTACATCTATACTCAATGCATTTACACATTTTTTCAGATATTGAATGAAAACAGACAGTGTAATGTGAAGAATTTATTCATAGTAATTTTAAATTCTACTCTGAGTAAACTTACTTTACTTAACAGATCAGCCAGTTCTCCACCAGTCCTCTCCTGAGTGATCGAACAAAATTTCCTTCCTTCTTCAGGATTGTCCCAAGTGATACTTTTCAGTCTCATGGGCTTGCTAGCCTTGTATTATATTATGGATGGTCTTGGGTGGGACTCTTAGCTTCCGACAATGACTATGGTCAACAGGGGATTCAGCTAGTCAAGAAAGAACTGATCAAGGCCGGAGTCTGTGTGGAGTACATTGAGAGCATTCTCATGAGTCGACCAGATCGCAACGCGGCACACATCGTGAATGTCATTAAGAGGTCAACCTCCAAAGTTGTGGTGGTTTTCTGTAATGACATGGATCTGATGCCTGTTTTTAGTGAATGGTTGAAACAAAATGTCTCAAAAAAGATCTTCATTGCCAGTGATGCCTGGTCTACAACCAACATCTTTTCTACTGGGAAATTTTCTGACCTTCTTCATGGCACCATTGGCTTTGCCTTTTCTAGTGGAGAACTACCTGGGTTAAGGGAATTTCTTAACAAGGTTCATCCATCTGTATCTTTTGGGGGAGAATGGACAAAGATTTTTTGGGAGTATACTTTTAACTGTACATTTGGTTATGATAGGAACTTCACAGCCCCACAATCACAATCTAACGTGACCATAAAACAATGCACAGGAACTGAAAACTTACAAAGCATCCGGAACAGCTACAATGATGTGTCCAACTTAAGACCTTCCTATAATGTCCACACTGCAGTCCATGTAGTGGCAAATGCTTTGGAGGATCTTAGAAGGTGTCATCCTGGAAATGGTCCATTTTCAATGTCAAGTTGTGCAGATAAACAGAATTATATGCCTTGGCAGGTATTCATTTTTTTAATAGTTTTTTTTAGCATTTTTTAGTTGTGCCCCTTTCGGTCACTCAGTATGTGGGTAGTGTACACAACTGCTTACTTCGGAGATCTTCATCTCTCAGAAAAATGCCTGTTGGATGAACTTATCCAACCATAACAGGTGGAGATGCATATGTGTTGCTCTCTTTGAAGATGAAGGCAGTGGAATTTCATTCTGGGGACCCACTAGTGGAGTTGATTATGGTGCCCACCAGTGGAGTTGATTTTGGGGCTCATCAGTGGTGTTAATTGTAGGGGCCCATCCTATAGCTTCTGTGCATGTACCTTTTACTCTTGCTTTTTGCCTTCTGTTTCTCAATATTTCTGCCTCTCTCAAGGATCTTTATGCAGCTGAAAAGAAACTCCAGGTCTGCCATGCTCAGGGTCCCACCTTCCCATGTTGACCTGTGGGTCAGACTGAGCATGGATGAAGAGAGGAAACACAAAAATTTACAATGTATAGGAATCCACCAGATGTATAGTTACATAAACTGACAAGCAAAAGGGTAGCAGTATTTGAACTTTTGAATTTTTACGCCCCATATCTCATTTAATCATGGGACGATGATCCTTTTATATACAATCATCTTGCCTCTCATACATTAATTTGACTTGCAACTAGTTAGCATATGCTCAGCTATGCAGATTCTTGTCATGTAACTGCATTGTTACTATTTTGCTTCTGATGGTGGAACAATCTTTTTCTTCTTCTCCACTACAAATTTCAACCTGACCTCACATTTCCTAATAGCTTAATGTGTTAAGTTGACTCCCAAGCAAAAGGTCACTGGTTCGAATCAAGGAGCAGCCATGAACATTTTTCCAACAAAAGAGAAACCGCATCATCCGATTTATCAATAGCAGTCTCTTGTGCAAGAAAATTGTCAAACTGCATCACGTGAGACCATGACAGCTGGAAGACTATGAAATGAAATCCATCCATCCATTCCAAAGCCAAAAGGTGGATGTCCAGGCAAAATATTGGAGTCAACAAGCAGGCTCATCACAAGGTCTATTAGTTTTGGCACAACAAACACCATAGGAGGCGGCTTGTAGGCTTCGCAATAATGAGATCACAGACGTGCATGCAAGCACCATCTGGACTGGTGGCCTGAATAAGGGTAAATAAGCCGTAACCTCAATATTATCATAGGAAGTGTCAGCCCAAGTTTTTAAAAAAAGTATAAAAGTGGACAATAGAAGATTAGAAACAGGTGATTTGGAGCGATGAATTAAAAGTCAATAGACCGGGCTCTGCTGGGGCAAATGGGTCTGGAAGAATCACAGGAAAGGGGAGCGAAGGGGTCAAGAAATTGAAGGAACTGTCAAGATCAGGAGAGGAAGCCTGATGGTATGGGGTTGGTTCACAGATAAAGATGTTGGATATTTGACCAAGATTGATGGTGGTCTCAATAATGAGCTACTGTATATGTGAGTATCCTACAAAATGAGCTACTTCATACTTTCAAGTACTATGGGTATGAAAAGGATGACATAGTGCTCCTGAAGGCCAATGACTCAAAGCATACGTTGAGATTGGTAAATAAAAGTTACAATGACAATAAATAGAATGTCTGGATTCGCCCCCATGGTCACCAGATCCCAGGACTGTGTGAAGTACATTGAGAACATTCTCAGGAGTCGATCAAATTGCAACACCCCATATATCAAGAACGTCATTGAGAGGTCAACCTCCAAAGTTGTGGTGGTTTTTTTGTAATTATATGGATCTGATGATCTCAACTCAATCCAAAACTTGTGTGTAGAGTTAAAGAAAGAACTGTATTCTCATACAAGTGAGTTGACCAGTATGCACCAATATTGGAAATGGATAGAAGATACCGGAGATCAGATTCCTGTCAAGATATGATTGAATCTGATCAAGAGCATGCCCAGAAAGATTCTAGCAGTGTTGAAAGCTTAAGGTGTATATACAAGATACTAAATATAACAAAATAATAAAAATGCAGTTACATGGCAAGAATTTGCATAGCTAAGTATATGCTAAATAGTTGCAAATCAAATTTATGTATGAAAAATCCAAAATGATTGTCTATAAAATTATGGTAGTCTCATATTCAAAACTGTAGTGGATGGTGAGATATGGACTCTGAAAGTCAAAAGTTCAAAACATTGTTACCCTTTGTATCAGCTTCAAGGGAAATCAGAAAAAAAAGTTAAGCAAATTTACACCCCAAAGATCTTTTTCTGACTTTATGGGGGGGAACTATATGTAAAATAAAAAAAAATAATTGCACGCACACAAAGTAAAATGTTATTAAAATACTAACAGCAAAAATTGCAAGTTTTAGCCCTGCTCTCAAAGACTCTAAGGCCATGTTCACACGGCTTAAAATGGGCCGTATTTCGGTCCGTAATTACGCGCCGAAGTGCGCCAATTACGGGCCGAAAACGGCCCATCATTAAGTAATTCACAGTTCTCATAGAGAACTATGGATTACGTCTCCTCTCCCGCCCGGCGAAGCCGCCGGGCGGGGAGATAATTCTACCTGTCACTTTCTAGCGGCGTATACGCGCCGCTAGCAGTGTAAGTCAAATGGGCGGCGAAGTGCCGGCCCCCTGCTTACTCCCCCGCTCCCGCCCCGCCCCCGTCCACACGGCGTAATTGCGGGGCGAAATTACGTCCCGCAATTAAGCCGTGTGAACATAGCCTAAAACTTTATATCACCCAAATGTCAATGTCTGTGACAGAGAAGTGACACAATCACAAAACTTATCGTAGCACCAATTTTTGTTAAATAAAATGTGAAAAACTTTTTTACTCTTTTTCCTCATATAAAAAATAATGTAAAAATGTCATAGAAATAACACCTTTACACAGAAAAGAATGTAAAAATTAATAGAATAATTTCAAGACAGCATTTTAGGGCCACATGTATGAAGATAGTTTAGGTCTAAAAATCACTTTGTGGCCCATAGCAACTAATCAGAGCTCCGCTCTCATTTTTCCAGAGCACTATATGAAATCAAAGGGGCACGCTGATTGGTTGCTATGAGCTCTGATTGGTTGCTATTGGCAGTAAAGTAAGTTTTAGACCTACACAGTTCTCATACATGTGGCCCATAGTGTTCAAATCCACACATACTGTGGAAAAAGAAAACAAATGCATTGGAAGGGGAAAGGGACGGTCAGTAACTTGTTAAAGGAGTTTTCCAACATTTTTATAAGTCCATTACTGCTCGCCATTGTCATGAAATAAAGAAATTGTATTCAACTATGAAAGAACCACCGCTCCATCCCAAGAACACCAGCACTTTCCGTATCTTGACATGCGAGTACTTTTTTTCATGACAGTGAAGGTCAGTAGGGAACTGCTTAAAGGGAATGTGTCATCAAAAAATTACTTATTGCTTAACTCACATTTTTCTGTCAAACTCATTTTTAGGAATTTTTGGTTGTTTTTTTAATTTTCCATATCACTTTCAGAATTTTTTTAATAATTCTGAAGTCCTGCAGTTTTCACTTTGACCACTAAGCCTAATAATAGTCTGACACTTCCTGTTCTGTTTAGAGAGCTTTTTAGCAGTGTGCTCATTATCAGTAAAAGCAGGGTCAGACAGAAAGGAGACACCATTGTGTACAGATAACACAGAATCCACCAGTCACAAGAGGAGATGTCACAGCTCCCCCCTCCCCCCCCCCGCCACACAGTGGAAACGAACCAATAGACGTCTATGGGACAGAATCAGTCTTAAGAATACTATTTGCATGAAGCTGCTGTAAAGTATCTCTCTGATTGCTGTTAAAGCAGTGCAAGCAAGAAGGTCTTCCCCACAATCATATATAGACGGCCGAATTGAGAAATCTACAATCAGGAAATAAAAATGACTGAGAGGAAAAGCATATGGATCAGGGGCTTGATTTAATAAGTAAAAAAAAAAATGGGCAACAAATTCCCTTTAAGAAAGTTGGAAAATTATCCTTTTCTGTATTGAAGAACTGAAGTGTGTGTAGAAAACCTTAAAAAAAACTTTCTAAAAAAACCGGAGTCAGTTGGAAGCCAGAAATGGTAAAGCTACCCTGGTTCTCCATTCCTTCTTCACATGCAGACGTGGTACTGATGCCCCATAGCAAACAAGATCAGAGGCTAAGGTGCATTTGTTGGTTGAAGGAGACAACGCCATTGACTTGAGCTATTCTATAGGATAGCATCCAAAGTCTTCAACGGGCACTTATAAATACAGAAACTTTATTAGGTATATCTACTTTACAACTTTTAATTTCCACTAACATTCATTTTCCATCAAAATCTGTGCCCGATCATAAAATAATGCATCAAATGTGGACATTTCAGCCATAGACCTTTCTCGACAAACATGTATTCATGTTGATTTTCCACAAGAGCCCAATCCTATAGCAAAAGAAATTTTCAGAGGACCCAAGTTCTATCCTAAGACATTAAAAAACAAGGTATTCTACACTGTCAAATGTACGTAAATAGGTGCCCGTTGTAGACTAAAAGTTTTCAATGGAACGTCCGATATGAAAATACTTTAATAAATATTCATACTTTACAAATTTTCATTGCAGGTCATCAAGGTTTCCAAAGACAATGCATCAAATGCAGACATTTCGGTCATAGACCTTTCTGTCCCGGGTCCTTGGATAATTTATTTTGCTAAAGAATTGTGATTTTTGTGGAAAATAATCAACAGGAATACACAATGCATGTTTATGAAGAAAGGTCCATGACCAAAACTTCCTCATTAGATGCATCGGTTGGAGAAACTTTGATAACATGCAATATAAATTAAAATTTGTGGAAATAAAAAGTTGTAAAGTATGTTCATTTAATAAAGTTTCTATATTTAGGTAGTGCCTTTGATAACTGTTGGATAGATTGTGACTTTGGATGGAATCGGGCACTGGTTTTCATAATTTTACCAGGCTTGCAAGACCAAATATCTTATATACCTTAAAGGGGTGTTCTACCATGCTGTTTCATAGAGCTTCTCTTAGCCAGCTTCTGGTTCCCACGTCCTGTTAAGGCTGTGGGAAGTTGTCCAGCTTCAGACTTCTACTTCCAGTTAAGGCTGTGGGCGGTTCTACAGCTTGAGGTTCCCACTTCCTGTTCAGGATGGGTAGTTCTACAACAGTGACTGACATTTTGATTCTTCTAGTCCTAGCTGATCCTGTTGCTAACAATGTCTTAAACCAATAAGGCAGAAGGTTACAGGGATGTGAAGGGTTAAAGTTTATCAGTAACATAGATAAACAAGCTCCTGTGCTACTGATGGCACACAGCATGGAGTGACCTCACCATAGTCTACCAAAGCAGCTGGAGCAATGATTGCAGAGCAGGAATAATGAGAGATGGTCGGTAACCTAGGGAACCTTGTGTACACAAGAAGGAGATAAGAACTGCTCTAACTCTGAAGAGAAGCAAAATCAGAACAGCAATGTATTTGGTAATAATCTTTATTTTCTTTTGCCAACATGTTTAAAGCTAATCATTTTGGTGAGAGTCCCCCTTTAAGATAGAACATGGTTTACTTTTGGTTATCATCATGGTCTGCCACTCTGTAATAATCATAGCACAGAAATGATTGTCCCTAATTCTTTTCTACCTTTCAGCTTTTACACTACATGAAGAGAGTGAAATTCAGACTCAACAGCGGCAGAGAACTTTATTTTGATGAAAATGGAGACCCTCCTGCAGTCTATGACATTGTGAACTGGCAGGTGACTGCAGAAGGCAGCTTCCACCAGGCTAAGGTGGGCAACTACGACACAGTGTCTTCCCCTGGAGAAATGTTTACTATTAACACAAGTTCCATCATGTGGGCAGCAGAAGATTATCAGGTATAGCATAATCACAGGCATCATGCCTTAAGCCCATGTAGCACTGAATATAAAAAAAAATTAGTCACATGGCTCTTCTTTGAGTTTTTTAACAAAAATAACACCATCATCTACTGTATAGCTAGGACCATCTTAACAACATTATGGGTCCCTGGGCAAAACAAAGCAGTGGGCCCTGCCCAAATACATAACATTGCAGCAGACCAGTCATGCCCAAACAGAACACCACATGAGGTCATACCTTTAACCACCCCCAGCACACTCATATCCTCATGCTGCCTATATCAGGACACTCTGATGATGTCTTATAGGAATGCTGGCAATCCATAAAACTAATTTGCAAGGTAGGAGCCAATGGCTCCCTGCCTCACCATGTTTTTTAACTGTTTGCATGTCCTGAGAAAACATCCCGTCCTAGGGATTAAGGGCATGTTCAACACCTGGAAACTACCTAGTAGTATAATGTTGTACCGTGTTAGCCATAGAACTTAATATTCATGCCAGTTTCATGTCACACTATGTATGAATTGTGAGGGTCACAAATCCCCACCTGTTGTAAATAACGTCTCTATTGCTATTTTAAAGATTTTAAGATCCTTTGAAGGTCCATGTCCTTTGTGTATAAAAAGTCCTGTGAAATTTCAGTTTATTGTATAACCCCATGTCTAAAGAAGAGAGCTAGTACTCTCAAACTTACCATCAAGTATACTCAGCCTCTAAAAGGTATCGCCTGATTTCTTGGCAACTACCTAGTGTGCCCAATGGATAAAATGGCCATGCCATACATTTATGGACCTGTGAATTAACACATTTGATGGATCTTTTAGCAGTCGGTGTGTATATACTGGGGAGACTGCTTGTCACAGTAACATGACTGGGGTGACTTGAACAGATTTTAGTGAACTATTGTTCTGTAGAAGCAGGCAATAATCATGTTAGTCTTAAAAAGGTTCAACTTAGGTTTTTCTAGAACAGTCTTTCATCCCTCTCTCTAATGCCGAACAACATGCCTGGTGGGAGGGGAGGTGGTAGTCTTCCTCTCTGTCCACACATCATATCTGTGTCTTCCTGTACTCTATGTGCCCCCCAGCACTGGGATACTCTGGCCTGCTGTACTGGACGGTTTTCTGCAAAATTTTCCTAATGTTTCTTTGTAAAGAAAGTCCAAGGTGTCCTCACGGTCTCTCTTCTTCCTGAACTGATCCTCTACCACAGCTTCCCTGGTTCTTCCTTTTCTATGCATTCCCCAGTGTTCTGTATTATGTATGGTGAATACATAATAATGAACTTACTGCCAAAGGTTGACGTTGAGTAGATGTATTTGGAATAATACAGCTCTTACAAGTTCTTGAGATCAATGACAACATATTTTATCAAAGCTGTTGAAAGGGTTGTCTATCTGTAAAACTAAAAAACCCAAAACACTAAATGTATTTAAATAGTAAAAATAAAAAAACATACTGTGATGATCCACTCACATTTCGGCCACCATACTGGACCGTCTTGGGGGTTTCTTAGCTCTTGGATCGCCACTTGTATAAGCAGAATGGCACTCAGACAAAGGTATCTTCTTTTTAGCCTCAGCCTGTTTTATTCTGGCGCAGGTTTACAGCATTTAATTACAACACAAATCAAAAGATCAGCCGTCTGGCTCCTAACTTTACATAAATAGAGACCCTCTCCACTAGTGGTCAAGGCCTATCGCCGAGCACCACAGTCACAGTCCACTATACTGTAGAGGGTTCCCACAGCCTCTTGGGGGCCAGAGCCTCTGCTCAGCTCTGTTGCTCCAAACTGCCAGATAGCAACCACGCACCCTGATCACCCTGATCCAGAGACCTACCAAAACCCCATCCTGAAACGTGAGGACGGCCTCCCACCCAACACTATGAACGACGCGGGAAAGGCAACCCATCACTAGCCGCATAGCAGCCATACTAGCTACAAATGTCAGTAACCTATGGTTACTGATAGAGATGGGCGAATTGATTCTAACAAAGTGGAATTCGTTTAGAATTTCAGGAAAACTTCGATTCTGAACGAAGTCGAAGTTTGGGGTGATTAGCGCGAACGAAGCCTGTTTTTAATTGATAAAATGGCTGCGAGCACATGGCGTTACATGGGGCAAAGAAGTCTGGGAGGAAGAAAGGAACATCCTCAATGACATGTGCAGAGATGAAGCCAATCAGAGACGGGCGGGATTCTGGCAGTTCACACTCCTCTCTCTGTGCCGTGTTGTAGCTGCTGCAGCTCCGGTATTAGAGACCTTTTATACAGTGATTTTTGGGGGGGTGTAACAGCTTTTCTCAGAGACTGCTTCTCTTATGTTCTAATTTTGATTTTGTGGGGTATTGGAATTGAAGTCCAGTGTGCGTCCAATGCAGCTGCATATACATTTTAATGTATCTGCTCAGTTCTTGAGCACATTGAATATCCAAGGGTTCTCTAAGCCTGTTGCTTTTGTATTCAGTTAAAGAAACAGCATTTTTACAATCCAAATACCACTTAATTTTTGGCTGCTCATTTCTTTTGCGCAATTTATATCCAAGGGCTACTTAAACGTCTTTGTGCTATTGTAGTCAGTAAAAGAGAGGTTTTTTTTTAAACGCCAAAGAAGAAATTTTGCCTGTAGCATAATTCATATCCGAAGGTTAATTACATTTTTTTCTGCTGTTGTGGTCAGTAAAATACACGTCGTTTTAACACGCCACATAGCTGGTAATTTTTGGCAGCTCATTTCTTTTGCGCAATTTAGATCCAAGGGTTAATTAAGTTTTTTTCTGCTGTTGTGGTCAGTAAAAGAAAGTTTTTTTTAAACGCCAAAGAAAAGGTTGTTAAGCCTGTTACGGCACATGCAAGTAAATTTTTTCCCTCCCCATTTGGGGACGCAACTTATATCCAAGGGTTCCCCCAAGTTGTTAGTGGGTTCATTTGGAGTTAAATACAGGGTGTGATTCAGCATTTCCGAATTTTCATTAAACAGGTTGAAATTTTTGAAAAAAACACTATGTCAGAAAAGAGGTGGCGGGCCCTTTTCACATGCGAGTGGCAGTGGCACAAACATTCCCTGGGGCAGGCCCCAGGTGCAGACAGAAAGGGGAGTCGCAGCAGGGGGTCACCGGTGAGGCCAAACTGCCAGTGTCATCTAGCGGCCCTTTTTTTGACCAGAAAACCCAAAGGGGTTTCTTGATTGGTTGACTAGGTCATCCACTTCCCCCCAGAGGACATTGAAAAACCCCACCCAAAGTCGGGGGGAAAATAGAAGATGGGCGAATTTCTAAAAAAATTTTTGGGGTTTCGCCAAATTTCCGAAAAAATTTAAATTTTGGCCGATTATTTTTGGGGATGAAATGCGTTTTTTAAACAGTATTTCCAGGTGCACAGAGCCTGCAGGGCTGTGAATGTTGGCCATGCTTTAAAATTTTGCAGAGGGGCTTGGTTTTGGTTTCTACAAATTTTTGTTTTATATGAACGCACATGATCCGCCGCTTTTAGAAACGCTTTTACTATAAAATTCCCTGGGCCCCTTAAGAGGGCAAAAAGACCAAAAAAATGGTGGAAAGTAGCATATAAAGTCATGGCAGCGACAGCTGGAAAAAAAAAAGCGGGGGGCTCGGGTGGCAACATCAGTGACAGAGTGTGGGGGTGACGGGGGCAGCCACAGACATGGGGCAAAACTTTTGGCACAATGACATTCGGGGAGGTGGAAAAAACGGGATGGCCAAAGAGTGGCACAATAACACAGTTTTAGGTCACGGCACAGCCACACAGCGTATGAGGTCAACAGTGGCACAATGACATTCCGGGGGTGCAAAAACAGAGTAGGCAACAGAGTCCCCAAAAATACAGTTTGTGGGGCAGGGCAGCAGAAAAGGTCAACAGTGCAAAAACATTTGGAGCGGGAAAAACGGGACTAGGCAACAAGGGACAAATACTTTTTGTAGGTCACGGCAGCAGCCACAGCAGCAGTAGAGGTCAGACAGGGCACAATGACATTCGGAGTGGCAAAAACAGGAGTGGGCCCCACAGTGGCCAATGAACAGTGGGAGGTCACAGCAGCAGCAGCTTTAGGTCAGCAGTGGCAAAATGAATTCGGGAGTGGCAAAACAGAGTAGGCCCAAGGGGCACAATGCAGAGAGTGGGGGTGACAGCGGAGGAGCAACACATGGGGTCAAGAGGCACAATGACTTTCAGGTGGCAAAAACGAGTGGGGCCACGAGGGGCAAAATTGACACAGTGTGGAGGTCAGGGGAAGCAGCCACGCACACATGAGGCAAAGGGGCACAATACAAGTGTGGAGGGGTGGCAATACCAGCCCTGTAAAGATAGTTGGGGCAAGGAGAAACTGTCGGCAGATTGTGGCATCAAATTGGCTGAGGGGGCATTTGAACCCAACTCTTTTTCACGTTTAGGTGGGGCATCATCTGATGTATCTGATGCCAAAGGCTTTGGGTGTTTGGAAATCCGGACGTCCCCGCCTATTCATCTTCAAAGTCCAGTCGTTCCACATTCCCGTGGACAAGCGGGTTTCTCCTGGGGGTAACTATGGCCCCCCGCCGACTGCACGGGTTTGCGGGTCCGCCTCTCTTCCCCATCCCCCACTACCACTCCACTGCCCTCCTCTCTTGTCACCGGGGTAAAAATCCCCAAATTCACCAGAAAGCTTCTCCCAAAATTCCCCTCCTCCTCCATTCGCCCCCCCGGGACCAGGGGCCCACGAATGTAGTCGCCACTCCCAGCCCCCCCCAGACAGATTTTTTCAGCACTGTTCCAGGACATAACGGGGAAACATTCTCCCGTAGTCCGGGCCGACAAATAACTGCCCCCCGAATGGCCCAACAAACGGCAGGTTTTTCCGCATGACGCCACTGGCTACACAAAGTTACACAGGGGAGTACTTCTGTTGCGGGTCATCAAAAAATCGTAAAGGGCCCTTTTCTCTTTTTCAACAGTCGCCCAACATGTGCAGGCGGGAATTCCAGCGGGTGGAAACATCGCATACAGATGTTTGGGGGGGGCCGTTCGGCCGCTGCAACTCAGGAGGGTTTTCCTGCTTTGTACGAAGGGATGAAGTGCTTTACAGTTTCCTGGCCATTTTCAGAATTTTTCGAAGATCGGGGGAAGATTTCAGGAACCTTTCACAACCAATTGAACCTTCGCCATGCGGGCAGGGTCCATCCCCCTCGTGCAGCGAACACCATTCCTCACATTGCCGTCACCATGTTCCGATTTGCTTTTGGCGCGGAAAAGCCACAACACGATTTCTTCTGAAATACCGGAGCATTCCCCCTTTGGGTGATTCTTCGCCAAAGCAACCCGGGTTTAGAACTGCGTGACACCGCTGGGGCCCTACACATGTGGGTATGATGGAGCATACTTGTGGAGGCTGAGATGGGGGTGGTGGTGGAGGAGGAAGGGGGGACATTGGGGGCAGGAGCACATTTTACAACGTGGAGAGAAAGCGGTCTCCGCCCAAATTGTTGGGGTGCCTGGGCCGAAAGCACATTCAACCCAGTGGCCGTAAAGGGCATTACTCCCTGGCCAAGTTACCGGCCAGAATCACGCCCATGCACCGGAACAACCCGATAAGCTTTAAAGGCTGGCCAACCCTCTTCTACATATTTTTTGAAGGGCTGTATTGCCATTTTGGGAAAAGAAATTTTCGGCTAGGCACGGCCATAAATTCTCTGAATGCGCAGAGTCCCACCATTTGGGGAAAGGGGGGACGCAGTACCCAAAAATTGGACAGGGCACGGGCAGCTGCTGCACCTTAGCATGTTGGGGCCATACGTTGTCTTTTGCAATCGCCTCCTGGAACGACGCTGGGGGCCATGAGTACGAGGGAGCAAAAGCATCTGACCGGGAAAAAGATGTCAAAGAGAAGACAGCACCCTTGCAGAGGTGGTTGGAGCCTTGACTGGGGTTTGGCAATGGCATCCGGGGGGGGGGGGCCATTTTTGGGGGGCGCTGGGGGGGCCCCTTTTTCTTGCGGGGGCCCAAAGGGCCACCACATCTGAAAACACAATTTTTCCCCCCCAGGCCAAACCCGGACGCTGCATGTGGTTTTACCAGGGCCCTGGGGGCCAAATTGCTTTCCCTCCGCCAGGGTTAACTTTTTTGCTTACCCAAATTTACATAACCCATATTCGGCTCCTCCGGGGGCTTTGCAAAAAACTGCCACAAAACCCCCCAGTATCCCCGGGGTTTTAAACCCCAACGCTCCGCACTGATGACTACTTTCCGCCGCGCCCCAAAAACGCTGCCCCGTGCCGCTTTCTTTCCTTGGACCTGCGAAGCGGGTTTTTTTACCCCTTTGGGCCCTTGGGGCCCCGACCTCCCCCACCCGCGCTAAACCTCAGACTCACGGGCCCCACAAACCGGGCTTGCTTTGGGTTTCCCGCTGCCCGACCCCCAAAACGGACGGGACCTTTATTTTCCTGACGATGATGAAGCCCTTGCCTTTACCCGCTCCCCCGGGGTGGTGGGGTACCCTCATCATCTATTTTTTTTTCAAACGTCACTGCCCTCCTTTTTCAACACCGGTCTTGGGATCAGAGGCAGACCCCTCACAACATGGGCCTCCCATCCACTCTCAACAGCTATACTTTGCCGCCTAAATGCAAAAAAGCAGGGATTTGGCCCCTTTTTTTTTCGCTGCCAAGTAGGGTGACGCCCCCTCAAATTGTTCATTCCCGCTATATGTGGCGTTTAGCCCAAACCACATAGTAGATTTTCTGGCTGAGGGAACCGGATTTGGAAAAGGAAACAGGTTAGAACCCGGGGGGGGGCCGCAACTCCTCCCGGGCCCCTGCCAACTAAGGGGGTTTTTTCTGAAAATCCCCACGGGGCACCCTTTGGGTGGGGTTTCAGATGTCCCCCCCGGGGAGGAAGTGGGTGACCTAGGTTTAACCAATCAAAAACCCTTGGGTTTTCTGAACAACACACGGCCGGCCAGTTTACCAAACGGCATTGGGGGCCTCACCGAGTGACCCCCCGCACCGTCCCCCTTTTCTGGGGCTGCGACCCTTTGGGGCCCGGGAAAGTTTGTGCCTCTTGGGCCCCTCCCCAGGTGAAGGACCCCCCTTTTCTGTCTGACATACTTTTTTGTTCTAAAAAAGTACAGACACTGTTTGGGTTAAGATATCTGTATATTAAAAACACACCCTGTATTTGACCCCCAAATAACCCAGTAACCCCAAGCCCTTTGGGGAAACCCCTTTGGGAAAAAAAATTTCCTCCACAAATGGGGAGGGAAAAAATTTACTTTTATGTGCCGTTTAAAAACTTTTGTGTATTTTACTGAATAAAAAAAGCAAAACAGGCTTTTAAAATTAAAAACCTCGGATATGAATTTATGCCTTTCAGAATTTCCCTTTAGTGGGGGTGAAAAACAAAGTTTCTTTTTATGGGGTACAAATTTAGAACAAAAGGGTTAATTAACCCCTGGAGAAAAATTGGGACCAAACAATTGGCCCCCACAAACTATAGCTTTGTAGCGTGTTCATTTGGGGGGTTTGGGGGGGGGGGGTTTTTTTTAAAGCCACAACAACAAGAATAAAATTGTAAATTTAACCCTTTGCTTTTTGGGAAATTTTGCCACAGGAAAAAAGTATATTTTTTGGCGTTGAAAATACGGTTCCTTTGGGGTTTAGCACACCACAAAAAACAACACTTAATTAACCCCTGGATGATTTTGGCGCAATAGAAAAGACAACCAAAAAAAAGAAGTGGGGGTTTTGTATTGTAAAACGCGTTTTTTTTAAATGAAAAAACAACGGAACTGGCTTAATCCCCCCTTTGGGTATTGAATTATATGCAGCTTTCCTGGACGCAAAAACCCGGATTTCAGATCCCCAAAACCCCAAAAAAACAGAAATAAACCTTAAAGAAAAATTTTCTGAGACACCCCCCCCCGAAATTTTGTATAAAAAATCATTTTTTTCAGTAAGCTATCACCAAACAGCCACGGGCAGCACCTTTTCCCCGATCATCTGTGAGAGGGGTGGGGAAACTCCCGTCCCGTGCCCGGACTTATATATGCGGTTGACGCACAGAATCCCGCCGGTCTCCCGATTTGGCTTCATCCCCTGCACATGGCCCTGCAGGCTATGCCCTTCTTCCTTTCCCCAATGCTTTGCCCCATTAACGCCAATGCCGCACCAAAATTTTTCCTTTAAAAAGCACCTTTTGTTCCCCCCAAGTAAACCCCCAAAATTTTGACTTCCCCTTTCCGGGAAACCCAAGTTTTTTATGAAATTCAAATGAATTTCCACTTCGTTAGAATCGATTTGCCCATCTCTAACCCTTTCCCTCAGCTTTTTTTTTACGCTTCCCCGGCCCCCCGACTTTTTCAGGCTGCATTTCCCGCCCCAGTTTTTTGGGGAGTTTTTTCCCCGTAAGTGCCCCAGGGAAAAAAGAGTGAAGCGATTCCCAAGAGCGGGGGGGGAGTCCATAGCGTGGGCAAAACTAAAACAAAGCATTGTAATGGGAAAACCAAACCAAGCTCCCCTGCATATTTAAGCATGGCAAAAACATTCGAAAAAGCCACCCCAAAAGGCTCTGTGCATCCTGGGAAAAAGTTTTTTTTAACAAAACAATTTGGGCCCAAAAATTTTAAAAATTTTTTTTCGAAAAATTTGGCCCAATCCCGCAACCCAATTTTTGAGGGAAAATTCCCCCCATCTCTAGTTACTGATGCTAAATGGTTGCCTTCCTCCACCGAAACCATGTTCTCGGTGGTATGTCGACAGCAGGTTTCCTGCTCTAAACCACCTAGTGGCAGAACCCTGCGACCGTCTGAGGTCGCTCTGCGACAATACTCACCTCTTCAATCCACTGCTGATCCCAGCTCCGGAAGGCACTCTGGTTTTGGCTACAGCAGTTACCTGTTGGCTGCTAGTCAGGTACTATAATTTGCCATCATTCCAATCGTTACATGCCAACCGCTAGTAAGCAAAGATGAAATGACATGTCAGAGTTTGCACCGTTTCACTTGTTTATTTACTTGTTGATTTATGACACTGGCTGCTCTTTTTACTTGTTCTTTAGAAGACGGACGAGCTTTAGACCCGCTGTGATCAAAGAACATTTACAGCGACATGTCTGAAAAGAGGCGCTTCCATGCAAGTTTTAAAGCGCATTAAATGAGTGTACAATGCACCTGACGAAATAAACCTGTCAAAAATCTGGCGTGTGGTATGCCTTGTATAACATATGTAAAGCACCTAATTTAGGCGTATACCAAAAAAAGGCGCATAGCCTATCATCGCTAACATATTTGATGCGCCTACTTTAGGCGCATTCAAAACTGTCAAATGCGCCTAGTTCTGGTGTATGGCAGTTTCTTGGTGCAAAATACAACAAAAAAATGGTGCAGCCCTAATGGGACATGTCGCCCTTAGTTCTGAAATGCGTGTGTGTGTGTGTGCTCACATGTCCATTAATCTTTGGACTATTGCTTTTTGGACTATGAATCTCTGTTTTTAAATATTGTAAGCATTCACTTGCCCTTGGACACCATCTTGGACCAGCCTGGGGGACACTTTAGCCCTGGGATTGCCGTCTTTTCATAAGACAGTCACTGGCATCCAATACACAGGTCACTCTGACAAAATATTTCTTCGAACTGACCTCGGCCAGCTTTATTCTTCAAGCATTTTACCCGCAGGTCAGTGTAAAATGACCACAACATAGACCCTAGGCCGTCTAGCCACTAACTCAACGTTCAGAGGATCCCTGATTTGGGTCTACTATCCAGCCCCACAAAACATGTACTCACACAGTACTGTACAGCCCTTGGTACTGTCTTCTCTCAAACCTTGGGGAGGAACACAGGAAATTCTCCTGGACAAGAAACTGCAAGTGTCATACATGGACTGTGAACCACACTCACAATGGTATCCTGATGTTGCAGGCTTTTTAACAGGCCTATAAGATCTGTCCTTGAATCCTGAGTTGGATGAAAAGCTGAGTAGCTCTCCTAATTACCACCTGTGTCATTAACTCATGGTTACCATTGTGAAACTGCTGACTTACTTCCCTGAGAGCCATCCACTTGGTAACCCCATACCTTGCAAATCAGCCGCTGCACAACACTTAGTGGCAGCGGAATGCGATCTTCTGAGGTTGCTCTGCCATAATATGTAAAATACAATTTTGATATTTTTACTACCACTTGGGATTTTGCTCATTTTGAGCTTTTTAGCTCTGAGAAAAAAATTCTGAACCACTTTAAACCCACATCTTTAATTTTATCACAAATGTATCAGTTATGCATTAAAAGACCCAGTTCTGCACATGCAGAAACTTTGCCAAACTCACAGAAAAATGATAACATTTGTAAAGGATTGTCCTATTTTTTGTCTTCCTTCAGCTCCTTCAGCTCAGTGATAATTTGTGCATTTCCTGTGCTAAGTGTAGCCTCATTTCACTACAGGTGAACACCAGCATTGTAAGCTGCTTCCTTTTACCCTAAAAAACTACAAATCCCACAATCCTCTGCTGTGCTTTGTCTATCTTCCACACGCCCATCCTCTGTCTCAGTGCATGCCCCTTGTTTCCCTTGTTCTTTTGGTTACCTGATCTCTTAGGCTCAACACAGAGCTGTATCCATAATGCGCTTCTTGTAATCAAACAGCGGATGTAACACTCCAGGAAGCCAAAATAAAACATAATAAAAGTATATTGCAAAAGTGTTTAACTAGGGGGTGCATGTTATTTAGAACAGAATTTTTTTCCATTGAACAACACTGAATTTTCAAAAGTGATAAATACAAGAGGTATCTTCAACTGAGCTGCCTACTGTCCTCTGTGACTAAAACAATGGGTATTCCTACGATAAAATCAAGTTCTTAAAGGGAACCTGTCACATTGAACATGCTTTCTGATCTGCTGGTAGTATAATGTTGTACCGTGTTAGCCATAGAAAGTAGTAGAAGAGTGAAGAAATCAGGCGATACCTTTTTCAGGCTAACTGAGTATATTTGATGGTGAGCTTTCGAAAGAACTAGCTCCCTTCTTCAGACCAGTTGTTATACAAGAAATTGAAAATTCACAGCCTTTTTATACACAAGACATGGACCTTCAAAGGATCTTAGAATTCTTAAAAATAACAACATGAAATCTAAGCAGAGAAGTCATTTACAACAGGTCAAGACATCAACTATCCGGAAACTTGTGAGGCATGACGGACGGGTCAGTAAATCTGTGTCTTATCTCGCAGCCATCAGGTGCAATTTGTGGCCATCACAGTTCACACACAGTTTGACATAAAGCTGGCATGAATATTTAGCCCATTTTGCAGAGTCTGAAATTTTTGCATTAATTTAAATTCCCATTCCTTTCTCTCCTTTCTCTCCCTCTGCGTCTTAAAGTGTCCCATTAAAACCATAATTTTCAGATCTTCAATACAATGGTCATCTCTGGAGAAGTGTTGTGCCACTGGAAGATCAGTTCTGCTGTTATTAATAGTGAATCTGTGTGCGTTCATGCGCTGGCTGAGTCTCTGTCCTGTTTCCCCCACATAAAGGCCTGTGGTCGGGCATTGCACACACATGATCAGATAAACCACATTGCTAGACCTGCAGGAAAATGTCCCCCTAATTCTGTGCACCTGGTGGGATTGTGGGACAGGTACAATGTCAGCAGTGTGGATGTGACTGCAGGTCTTGCACCTGTTTTGCAGGCAGGGTGAGGTGCCATTTTCAGTTGGGGCCTTCAGGGCGCTTCGGACAACAATACGCCGCAGGTTTGGTGGTTGCCGAAAGGAAAGGAGAGGGGGGACTGGGAATATGTCTTTGAGTCTGTTGTCCCTATATAGTACTGGTTGAAGTTCCTTGGCAATCTTTCGTAGGATCTCCAGCTGTGGGTTGTGGGTTACAACTAGGGGCACTCGTTCTTCCTTCTGGGTCTCTTTGTATGTGAGCAGACTGTCTCTGTTGATAGCGGCTGCTTTGCTGATTTAATAGTCCGTCACTTTTGGCCTGTATCCCAATTGGAGAAATTTTGTCCTCAGATTCAGGAGGTGTTTGTCCAGGTCTGTCTTGTCGGAGCAAATACGATTGTACCGTATAGCCTGGCTGTATATAATGGATTGTATCGTATAGCCTGGCTGTATATAATGGATTGCTTTGTGTGTTTAGGGAGGAAGCTGTCATTCCTACCTCAGGAAAAAGTTGAGTTGATTGTTATATACAATGAGTAGATTGTTATATACAATGGAAACCAGATGTTTCCATACACTATATAAATAGACACACATGCATATTTTTCTCACTATCTGACATGAAATCAGAATAAACCTTCCCCGTTTTAGGTCAATTAGGAACCAAAATGATTTATATTTGCCAAATGCTGAATAATGATAGAATTTTTTTAGGTATTAGTTTACATACACTAGGATTACTCTGCCTTTAAACAATTTGGAACAGCCCATATGATGTCAGATCTTTGGAAGCTTCTGAGTTAGAGACACAACTGTGTATGTATTTTATCGCACACCAGAAACACACCTCTTCTGTGTGTAACATCATGCGAAAGTCTAAAGAAATCAGCCAAGCTATCAGGAAGAGAATTGTAGACGTGCACAAGTCTGAATCATCCTTGAGTGCAATTTCCAGATACCTGAAGGTGCCCTGTACATCTTTACAAACAATTATATGCAAGTACAAACAAGATGGAAATGTCCAGCCATCATACCGCTCAGAAAGGAGACAGTTTCAGTGTCTCAGAGATGAATGTGCTTTGTTCTGACATGTGCATATCAACCCAAGAACAAAAGCAATAGATCTTGTGAAGATGCTGGCAGAAGCTGGTAGCATTGTGTCATTATCCACAGTGAAACTAGTACTGTATCAACATGGGCTGAAAGGTCACTCTGCCAGGAAGAAGCCATAACTCCATAAGAAACATATATACCCAGATTAATATTTGCACATGCACAGGAAAAAAGACCTACATTTTTGGAAACATGTCCTGAGGTCTGACAAAACTAAAATTAAACTGAATTGTAAAAATGACCATTGATACCTTTGGAGGAAAAGGGGAGATGATTGGAAGCCTTAAAAAACCATCCCAACTGTGAGACACGGGGATGGCAGCATCATGTTGTGTTTCTGCAGGAGGGACTGGTGCACTTCACAAAATAGATGGCATAATGAGGAAAAAAGATTATGTGGCAATACTGAAGCAACATCTCAAGACATCAGCCAGGAAGTTAAAGCTTGGATGGAAATGGATCTTCCAAATGGACAATAACCCAAAGCTACTGACAAACTGGCTACAAAGTTGCTTAAAGGGGATGTATCGCTTCTTTAGTTTGTGTGTATCATTGTACTCTCAGCTTCTCAGCTCTACAAATACAGAGGCGTTTCTTCCCCTCCCAGCTGGGTGTTTCTTAACCGAGGGGGATGACATCATCCCCCCTTCACTGTCCTCTCCCTATGCAGTCTTATTTTGCAATTGTTTATAGATATACGGACCACATTCTTTTTAACAATCTTGTGCCACAGGTTGAAAGGACTGATTCAGAGCTTTTCTCCTTTACCCTGATAATTCATCCAAAAGAAAAAATTACCAGATGACGCCTGTCTGAGGAAGGAGGAACACCTCTGAAATGTCACTGCGTGGCGTATGGCTGGACACAATTTGTCTGTTTGCTAAATAGCTCTGCTCTGCATGGACGATGGACAATAAGTAAGATCTTTCCTTGTTATATTTATCATAAGATGATACCACGGATAGCGGAAGTTATGTCCTAAAACATGGACTGTTAATTGTCACAGGCTCTGAATTTGTGTAAATGTGTGTATATACACTGCGGTTGTTCTTGAAATTTTTTTTTAACAACCTGCGATTTTTGAGGATTTGGATATTAAAATTTATATAAAAGGACTGTAGCTTGCTTTGTCTTATTTTGCAAGTATGTTTACATACCACAGGCTTGCATTCAGTCTAGACAATCTTCTATGAACTCAGAGCACTGATCTCCTCTCACAGCTGCAGGTTTGTTACAATTGAATTCAGTCTCCTACGAACTCTTCCAGAGCAGCACAGATCTCACTGCTATGTTTACATGCAGGAGCATTTAGGCATTGAGGCACAATTGTGCTGTTTTCTGATTGTAGAAGCCCTGCAGTATTATTGTGTTTCTTCTGGCTGTGCGGAGTGAAATTGCTGTCAGTCCCTTACTTTGAGTGAGAGAGGCAGTCTAATGCTCTGTCTATGTTTGCATTAGGCACCGTTTCACAATTGTGCTATTTTCTGATTGTAGAAGCAGGTGCAGTGCCTCTGTGTTTCTGCTGACTGTGCAGAGTGAAATTGTGCCGGTTCCTTACTTTGAGCGAGAGAGGCAGGATTGCACGCTCCCGTGAATAGGACCAGGGGCCAGACAGAATGTAAATTAGTAGAGCCGGCATCCAATGACATGAAAGGAGGAGGAATCAGACTAGCAAGGGGGAACTGTGTTTACAGAAACTGAAGATAAGGTAGACTGTGAAAACTAGACAGCTTTGCTAATGACATCCAATTACAAAGTTGCTTGTTTTCACTGTCCCCTTATTCTGAAGAACATTTAATGAAATGATCCAACCCCTTTAAGGAGAACCAAGTCAATTTTATGGAGTGGCCATCACAAAACCTGGATCTCAACCCTATTGAAAATGTGTGGGCAAAGTTGAAAAGGCAGGTGCGAGAAAGACAACCTCCAAACATGGCTCAGTTACACCAGTTCTGTCAGGAGGAATGGGCCAAAATTCCCCCCAGCTCTGTACTTGCTGTCATAATAATGATGATAGTTATGACTCATGAATAACTGTGTAAACTGTACAAAGCTGCAGTCATCATTTTCATGACCGCAGTACACAACCCCCCAGCTCTGAACTTCTGTGCTCTGCTCCCATTACTGTAATCACTTCTATTCACTTTCGAGCTACAGGCTGCCAAGAGTAAATGAGGCCAGCTCGTTCTCTGCTCAGGTCACACCCACTACAGGGGAGTGTTCCTGAGCTGAGCCTGGCTTCAAAGCACAACCACTGAGTGATGACAAAACATTCACTGAGGCTGTGTGATTAATGAATGTCACATGGTTTGCAAAGGGAACAGGGAAGACATGGCTCTTTGCAAGGTTCTGCACAGCAGGACAAGTAACTAATTTTTAATAAGTATGAATTACAAAGCTTAGTATAACACAGTTCCCATGGGAGCAGTGGGGATTACCATAGTCAGATACTTGACTGTTTATCCAAGAATCCATTGACCAGGTATCTGAGTTACATGGAGCTTTTCTGTCTTCTAGGTCTCGCAATGTAGTGAAAGTTGCCTACCTGGTTTTAGGAAAGTTGCCAAGGAAGGAAAACCCATCTGTTGTTATGAAGGTATCCCCTGTGCTCCTGGAGAGATCACTGATCACATAGGTGAGTTGTATTGAGTCAGAATATTTAAAAAAAAAAAAGGCCAAAAAAAAGATACAAAATTAATTTTATAAAGCTATAAAATGGCCTAAAGGAGTTGTCCACCTCCAATAAAAATCATATCAACAACCCTTGGGGTCCCAGTAAAATGAAAAAAAAAATCCTTTACTCGCCCTCCCCCAGTTCCAACAACAATTCTCTGGTCTTCTACTGACACAGCATCACTCTCGAGCATGGAAGTCACTGTTGTGGTTGCTGATTGACTGCAACAGTCATGTGCCTCTACTTACATCACTGTTCTGAAGTGGACATCTCCGAAAAGTGATGGACGTAGACAGACACCAATCAGTGACTGTAGCAGTGAAGCACCCATTCAAAGGTGGAGTATCAACAGAAGATCTTGAAGATGAGGCGCTGGAAAGAAGGACTGGGGGAGACAGAGTATAAGGTCTTTATTTTATTGGGACCCCAAGAGTTGTTGCTATGATTTTTACAGGAGGTGGACAATCCCTTTAAAGGTCTTAATATTCACAGAAAAGTCATCTTTATGAGTCTGTACGGTGAAGCCAAAATCATTCTTTGTTCCACTGTATGGTCAGTACTGTTAAGAAGATATTACATAGTTACATAGTACAGTTGAAAAAAGACATGTGTCCATCAAGTTCAACAAAGGGTGGGAATAAGGTGGGTGAAGGAATGGAGACAAGGATTTCAAGCCCAGCCTCCCCACTGGTGAATGCCCTGAAACCCACAAGGCAACAACCAATCTGCTCCAGTGGAGACCCCATCTCTGACCACAGAGCCACCACAAGACAGGAACCAGAATTTCACATGGCTACGTACATATTAATATTCTTTCGTTTCAGGTAGATATCTAAGCCTTTCTTGAAACTCGCAACTATTCTTCTGTGACCAGCTCCTCAAGCGGCTATTCCACAGATTTACAGTGAAGAACGATTTTCTCCTCTGGAGATTGAATCCTTTTATCTCCAGCCGAAGGTAAAGTCCCCTTGTCTTTTGAGGGGGCTTTACATGAAATAGTTTTTCCCCATACTTTTTGTAGGGACCATTTATATAAATTTATCATGTCTCCCCGAAGCCGTCTTTTCTCAAGACTAAATAGGTTAAATTCTTCTAACCTCTCCTCATAACTAAGATGCTCCATTCCCTTTACATATGGAGCAAGGTTTCTATTGGAGAATTTTATCATAATTAAAGGGAACCTGCCAGCTACTTTGATGGGTAGAATGAGCTGCAGATTACCCGGTCCCATCCGTGTGTGTTTGAACCTGAAAGGTCATCAGTGTAAAACGCCCAATGAAGTTTGGCCAAATACAGGGAGAAGCTGCACAGCAAACTCATCTATCTCAGCCATGGCAGTTTCTTCCCAACCTTTTGGCTAAATTGACAGCTCTCCCATGTTGGCCAGGTATGAGTAGAAGCTGGTGCAGCTGAGAAAGCTGAGTCCACTGTGCAACTTCTGCCCATACTTGGCCAAACCTCAGTGGGTGTTTAACCCTGAAATAACCTTGAAATAAAATGCAGATGGTTGGGAACAGGTAACCTGCAGCTCTGTCATTCTGTCCATCATTCAGGCAGCATAAAGTAGCGGACAGGTTCCCTTAAAGCAGGGTCCCCAACTCCAGTCCTCAGGACCCACCAACAAGTCATGTTTTCAGGATCTCCCACAGAATGCACTGACCATAATGAAATCACCTGTGCAATGTAAGGAAAGCCAGAAAACATGACCTGTTGATGGGCCCTGAGGACTGGAGTTGGGGACCCCTGCCTTAAAGCATCCAATAGAACAAGGAACTATTTTTGTTCCACTGGATCAAGAATGAGTCCAAGATAGAAAGCTTCCATATATACATAGATGTGGCAAAGCTAAACTTGACAGGTAATGAACCAGCTTATCACTGCTCTTTGGTGGATTCTCTTCTTAGATATGAGCAGATAACACACAAAGCTGTGATCCCTACCTCTGTATAAAACTAAAGGCATAGGACCAAATAGATGGCTCCAAAGTCTGCTGTAGATGATATCACATATCTATACAAACAGAAACCAGTATGAAGCCATGTGTCCTGCTCTCATGGTTCCAATTATATGGATGGTTGCATGTCATAAACTAGACGATCCTCAAGCTTAAGGGAAATTATTTTTAAATTGGGTTAACTTACCAGTTCCTTGGGATTTCTGGTCCCGCTGTGATGTCACTCCAACATCACTTTAACTGGAAGTTGCTTCCAGTTCTACGTCACATAGATAACAGTGCTACAGCAATGGATTCAAGCCCTCAAAACAAAAATCCCTAACCCCAGTTCCGTTTTTTTTTTTTATTGAAAATGGCCAAAAAGCATTTCCATAAGGAACCTTTGTCACAGATGTGAACCAGGCCTAATAAAACATTGCTTATTTTAAACTTCCATAAACTTTTTCTGTGTAGGTGTTTTTAATTGAGCTCTTAGTATGTGGTTTCACTAAAAGTGTCATTGCCCATTTTTTTAGTAGGTGTATTTATTGTCCCTGGCGACCAGTTAGGTGACTGGTTAAAATTTTACCTTTGCATCAGTTCTTGGTACATCTCTCCTTCTTTGTATTGCCTCTTGTGATTTATTGCTTAACTTTAGTAGATGATGGTGTTAAACCTTTCACTTTTCAGATTCTGTTAACTGCTGGACGTGTCCATGGGACAAGTGGCCAAATTCAGAGAAATCTCAATGTTTGCCAAAAGCCATTGAATATCTCTCCTATGATGGCTCATTGGGAACAACACTTACTGCCATCAGTCTCGGGTCCTTTTTAGCCCCCATCACTGTAATGAAGCTATTTATACAACACAAAAACACCTCTCTAGTGAAAGCCAATAATTACTACATCAGCTGTCTTCTTTTGATATCTCTGTCACTGTGCTCCCTTTGTCCACTGATGTTCATCGGTTACCCCAAACCCGAGACGTGTCTCCTCCGTCAGGTTGCATTCGGGATGGCTTTTGCTCTTTGCATCTCTTGTGTTTTAGCTAAGACCATTCTTGTCATCCTCGCTTTTGTGGCCACCAAACCAGATTTGATGAAATGGACCAACCCCAATCTGTCGTACATGGTTATTGTAATTTGTTCCTTTTTGCAGTTTATTTTGTGTCTAGCATGGTTGTCTCTCACTCCTCCTTTCCTTCAGTTGGACACACAATCCAAATCTGCAATCATTATTGTTGAGTGTAATAAGGGATCACAAATTGCCTTCTGGACCATGTTGGGTTATCTCTTCCTCCTGGCCACCATAAGTTTTATTGTGGCCTTCCTGACTCGAAGACTTCCTGACAGCTTCAATGAAGCCCAATACATCACATTCAGCATGTTGGCCTTCCTCAGTGTCTGGATATCTTACATCCCAGCCTCCCTCAGTGCCCAGGGCAAGTATACAGTGGCAATGGAGATCTTTGCCATCCTGGCCTCCAGTTGGTCTTTGATCCTCTGTATGTTCTTTCCTAAATGTTTCATCATATTGTTCAGACCAAAACTGAACTCTAGAGAATATGTTGTAAAACGCTTTATTACAAAGAAATAATTTAAAGAAAATTTAAAATTCTTATGTTCATCAATTATATTTGTTAATGTATTTATTTAAAAAAAAATATATATGTTAAGTTACTATAGGATCAAACTGTCTATGTAGACTAATTTATGGGATAAAATATTAGATGAATATTCATGCAGTTTGCGACTTTGAATGTGATTGGGTTGCCAAATTAGTAAAGACATTGAGAGACGGGCGCTCAGAGAAGCAAACTGACATAAAACAAGTGTTGTGTCTATGATAGGATGACCTCTGTTTATTGTCCGAGTGTCGCAGTTTATGAAGGTTTTTATACAAAGAAATTATTTCTTATATCACAAGCAAATTGCAGATAAGTTATCTCAGCAAGACATCTTCTGTTGACCGGATTTCCTGACAAACAGGACATACAGTTTAAAAAATGTAGTAAAATGTCCAAGGTAACACTTTGGACATAAACACATTTATTGATAACTATAAAAAGATAAGTAGATAAAGGTAAAATACCATAAGCATGTCTCCTACACGAAGCCTCAGGAGGGAGCAGCACTGTATTTGTTAAAAGGTTTTCCATTATATAAAAAAAATTCAGTGAGGTTCTATAACAGAAAAAAAGAAAAACCCTCAACTTTAAACCCCTAATGCTGTATGCCATAAATGTACGCCATAGCAGTGTAAAGAGGGAATGAAGTGGGCATATGTGCAGAATATGCTCCATACCTGACGAGTGCCAGCAGGGCTGTCTAATCTATTGGGTGCACTAATCGGTTGCCCAGGGGACCCAGGAACATATGACCCCCAGGCTGTTGGAGGCATATCCCAGGAATCCAGAGCTCATACCCTGCAATTGGTGCAACTTATTCAACTGTTCACGCATCCTCTAATGCCATTGGTTTCCTTCTCCACAAATTAGTCTTGTAGGTTGCAGGCTGCTTTAAGCTCTTATAGGTGAGTTCTATTTTATATTTTTCTGCAGGAGGCACTATTAAAAATGGGGGCCTGACTTACCTAGACTCCTACCCACCTGGGGCCCTGCATAACTATGTGTGTGTATATGTATGTTTGTGTATAAATATATATATATATATATATATATATATATATATATATATATATATATTTATTTTGTGGCGGTCGTGCCACGAGGTGGCGTACGTCGAGAGACATGGGAGAGTCGTGCCACCGAGGGCGTGGGCGCGGTGGGGGAAGCCAGGTGTTGGTCGGTCAGCAGCATTAGGTTGCTGACCCTTGTACGTAATATGGCTAATTTCCAGCCATTATGGGCTGGCTTTCCCGGAATAGCTGCAGATGGGTGAGTGGCTGTTACCACGTTCCAGGTCCTCGTGTTCCAGCCCAGGTATTGGGTAGGTCTCTGGAGACCTATTAACGGCCTCCTACTCCAGGTGATTGGGGGGCGTGGTCTGCTACTGACAGTTTAGAGTGGCAGTGGAGCTGGAAAGATGCTCTGGCCACCAGAGGCTTAGGAGAAGCCAGAACCCATCAGGAAGCTAGGTAAAGGTGTGCTGTGGTACTCGGCGATAGGCTGTGGCCATGGATAGACAGGGACAGTACACATGTGTAGTGAGTGGCTAGACAGCCAAGGATTTATTTTTGTGTAAGTTTTGTTTGTAATCCCATGCTGGAGAAATAAAGCTGGCTGAGGCCAGTTTGAAGAGAAGTCTCGTCTCAGACTGTTTTATATTGGTGCCACTCCGCTTACCCAGGTGGCGATCCATGAGATAAAATCCCCGGAACAGTCAAGACGGCGTCCAGACGCAAGTGAGGCATCACACTATATATATATTTATTATTGTGGGGGGGTCAGCTCCATCATAGGGACCACAAACACCAAATGCGTTGACTTTAACGGGTTTTATTAAACAAAGTCCAGAACATAAACAGCTTATCTTCAGCAGAGGTGCGTAAACAGAACTTAAACAGAACCTTGCTTCAGGCAGTAACATAAGCTCACCATACACAAAAGTAGCAGCATGTAGGAAGGGTAAATCTAGCCTCTCAGAGAGACTTCACACAGAAGATCCTTCTCACACACCCTCCAGGCTTGGAGTGCGTACCACACCCCAGCACACCTGACTTCCTGGTTTTATAGGCCAGGGAAATCCTGGGGTGGATATGTGGGAGCAGTCCTCCACCCAGCACTAAGACTTCCCCAGTAAAAGCTGGACCCAGAATAACACTGCTTAAAGCAGTGATGCAAGAAATGAACAAGATGTCTGCATCCTAAGGTTGCAGACTTACTTACTCGGCTTCACTCCTCCGCAGCCCTAAGGTACGGTGGCACATATCAGCCCTCGATGACAAGGCCTTGTGCTTTGTCACAATATATATTCACAAACATATCATCATGGGTTTAGTTAGAGGTGTGGCCTGTTGTGGTGTCATGTACTAGATAATAGAGTAAATTAAAGACAGATAACTGTCATTAATTGGGAAGGGATCGCAGTACTAGAGCGCTATAAAGAAATCGACAAGAAGCGGTAGCTATACTTGTCTGTACATTTATTGGGCAAACATTACGTGTTTCGCTGATATCAACATCAGCTTCCTTAGATGTATCACATACAACAATACAGCAGGTTTATATACCTATGTATATAATTAACCCTTTAAGGTCTAAGCCTGTTTTGGAATTAAGGACCAAGCCCTTTTTTTCAAATCTGACGTGCCACTTTATCTGTGAATAACTTTTCAATACTTTTACCTATCCATGTGATTCAGAGATTGTTTTCTCGTGAAATATTGTTCTTTAATTTAGCAATTAATTTTGGTCGATAAAATCCTTGTTTAGGTGTGAAAAATATCGAAATGTTGTGAAAATTTGGAAAAATTTGCCATTTTCAAAGTTTAAAAATTTCTGTGTGCAAGACACATAGTCACACCAAACAAAATAGTAAATAATGAACATCTACCGTATGTCTACTTTGTGTTGGCATGATTTTTTTAAATATCCTATTATTTTTTAAGACATTTGGGGGCTTTGAAATTTAGTAGCAAATTTTAACATTTTCAAGAAAATTTGCAGAACAGATTTTTTTTGGAACCAGGCCACTTCTGATGTGGTTTTGAGGGTATTGTATGTTAGAAACCCCCATAAATGACTCCATTTCAGAAACTACACCACTTAACATAGTCAAAACAGCATTTAGGAAGTTTATTAACCCTCTAGGTATTTTGCAGAAATGAATGAAAAGCGAAGGTGAAATTTCAAAATGTTAACTTTTTTGCAGATTTCCGATATTTGTTCATTATTCATTGGAACCCCGTAGATTTTACCAAGAAATTGCAACTCAATAATGATTCTCCTTATTATGCAGTTTTTAGAAATATTCCACTTGTGGCCCATATGCGCTTTTTGACTCTTCCACAGGCCTCAGAATTGAAGGAGCACCTTCTTGTTTTAGAATATTTTTCAGCCTTTATTGGGATAGTGATGGGCAGTGACAGATGTCGGAACAGAAGTTACAAACTGTCTTTTTAACTGATCAGACAGCTGTAACAATATGAGTGAGGGGAACAGGGACTTGGCAATGAAGGGGTTCATTTTTGTGTGTGTTTTTCACTGTATGAGCCAGTGATAATCACTGACAGAAAATTGCTGGAACTTGAAAGTGGCAAACTGTCTGATCAGACAGCTGCCACAAATAGATCACAGGGGCAGTGAAGTGATTAGGCAGTGGAGGGGTTAAAAAAGTATTTAAGGCTGTGACAGCCCAGATCTAAGCACAGGGCACTAGGACCCAGCACAGAAATACGATTTCCTCAATCTCACAGTACAGAGCCCCTGGATGTGTATCAGCTATAATGGGTGAGTCAGCAGACTGACTGACCAATCCCAGGGATCCTCAGCATGGGGATCACAGGACTGCAATGATTGATCACCTTCTGCGTAGATGTGCTAATTAGCTGTCAGAAACAGCAATTATCATAGAGCTTTCATCTTATCTCTGCACAGGGAGACAGAAAACTTTCATGACATTCCTGGAACATCAGGGTGCCTTAATAGGCAGTGAACTATGACGTTCAGGAACGTCAGTGTGCCTTAAAGGGTTAAAACGAGACTAAATGGACGGTGATTAAGAACACAAACGAGGTTGAATGAAAAAAAAAAGAGATAAACATGTGTAAAACAACAAGAATCAATGAAACATAGTAATTAGAGATGGGCGAATTGATTCTAACGAAGTGGAATTCGTTTAGAATTTCAGGAAAACTTCGGTTCGGACCGAAGTCGAACTTTGGGGTACTTCGGGTGAACGAAGTGTGCTTTTGATTGATAAAATGGCTGCGAGCACATGGCGCTACATGGGGCAAAGCACTCTGGGAGGAAGAAGGGCATAGCCTGCATGACATGTGCAGAGATGAAGCCAATCAGAGACCGGCGGGATTCTGTGACGTCACCGCACTATATAAGACCGAGCGCGCCGCTGGGAGCTCACACTCCTCTCACTGTACTGACAGGGAAGGTGCTGCTGCGGGTGATAGCGCTTTCTGAAGAACTGATTTTTATACAGCGATTTCTGTGGGGTGTCTCAGCTTGTCTCAGAGACTGTTCTCTGAATGTGCTATTTCTGATTTTTTGGGGTATTGGATCTGAAATCCAGTGTGCGTCCACTGCAGCTGCATATACATTCAATATCCAAGTGGGATCTAAGCCAGTTCATGTTGTATTCATTAAAAGAAACAGCGTTTATTTTACAATACAAAATACCACTTCACATTTTTGGCTGCTGAATTCATTGCGCAATTTACATCCAGGGGTTAATTAAGAGTTGTTTTGCTTGTGTGCTGACAAAAATAAACCGTCTTTTTCAACGCCAAATATATATATATTTTTTTGGTAGCCTAATTCACAAGCAAAGGCTAATTACACTGTATCCTCTTGTTGTGTGGCGTAGAAATACACGCAATTGTAACACGTCTACTATTTGTGCGCGTCAATTCTTTGGCGCAATTTTACATCCAGGGTTAATTTAAGCGTTGTTTTGCTGTGTGCTGACAAAAATAAACTGTCCTTTTTAACGCCAAATATATAATATTTTTTTGGTAGCCTAAGTCACAAGCCAAAGCAAAGTACCACTGTATCTCTAGTTGTGTGGCGTAGAAAACACGCAATTGTAACACGCTACTAGTTTGTGCTGGCTCAATTACTTTGGCGCAATTTACATCCAGGGTTAATTTAACGTTGTTTGCTGGTGTGCTGACAAAAATCAACCGACTTTTTTCCAACGCCAAATATATATATATTTTTTTGGTAGCCTAATTCCAAGAAAGGCAAATTACAACTGGATCTCCATTTGTTGTGTGGCCGTAGAAAACACGCAATTGTAACACGCTACTATTTTTGTGCGGCTCAATCTTTGGCGCAATTTACATCCATGGTTAATTAAGCGTTTGTTTTTGCTGGTGTGCTGACAAAAATAAACCGTCGTTTTCAACGACAAATATATATATGATTTTTTTTGGTACCCTAATTCACAAGCAAAGGCAAATTACAACTGTATCTCTTGTTTGTGTGGCGTAGAAAACACGCAATTGTAACACGCTACTAGTTTTGTGCGCTCAATTCTTTGTGCCAATTTACATCCAGGGGTTAATTAAAGCGTTGGTTTTGGCTGGTGTGCTGACAAAAATAAACTGTCTTTTTCAACGCCAAATATATATATATTTTTTTGTTAGCAAAATAAACAAGCAATGGCAAATTACAACTGTATCTCTTGTTGTGTGGCGTAGAAAACACTGCAATTGTAACACGCTACTAGTATTGTGGCGGCTTCTAGTTCTTTGGCGCAATTTACATCCCAGGGGTTTAAATTAAGCGTTGTTTTGCTGGTGTGCTGACAAAAATAAACCGTCTTTTTTCACGCCAAATATATATATATTTTTCGGTAGCCTAATTCACAAGCAAAGGCAAAATTACAACTGTATGCCTTGTTGTTGGCGTAGAAAATACACGCAATTGTAACACGCTACTAGTTTTGCTCTCAATTCCTTTGGCGCAATTTACCATCCGAGGGTGTTAATTAAGCGTTGTTGTTGCTGTGTGCTGACAAAAATAAACTGTCTTTTTCAACGCCAAATATATATTATTTTTTTTGGTAGCCTAAGTCACAAGCAAAGGCAAATTACAAACTGAATCTCTTGTTGTGTGCGTAGACAACACGCAATTGTAACACGCTACTAGTTTGTGCGGGCTCATTGCTGTTGGCGCAATTTACATCGCAGGGGATAATTAAGCGTTGTTTTGCTGGTTGGAGCTGACAAAAATAAACCGTCTTTTTAACGCCAAATATATATATATTTTTTTTGGTAGCCTAATTCACAAGCAAAGACAAATTACAACTGTATCTCTTGTTGTGTGGCGTAGAAAACACGCAATTGTAACACGCTACTAGTTTGTGCGGCTCACTACTATGGCGCAAATAACATCCAGGGGTTAATTAAGCGTTGTTTTGCTGGTGTGCTGACAAAAATAAACCGTCTTTTTCAACGCCAAATATATATATATATTTATGTTAGCCAAATTCACAAGCAAAGGCAAATTACAACTGTAACTATAGTTGTTTGGCGTAGAACACACGCAATTGTAACACCGCTACATAGTTTGTGCGGCATCAATTCTTGGCGCAATTTACATCCAGGGGTTAAATTAAGCGTTGTTTTTTGCTGGTGTGCTGACAAAATAAACCGTCTTTTTTCAACTCCAAATATATATATATAATTTTTTTGGTAGCCTAATTTCACAAGCAAAGGCAAATTTACAACTGTATCTCTTGTTGTTGGCGTAGAAAACACCGCAATTGTAACACCTACTAGTTTTGTGCGGCTCAATTTCTTTGGCGCAATTTACATCAGGGTTAATTAAGCGTTGTTTTGCTGGTGTGCTGACACAAAATAAACCGTCTTTTTCAACGCCAAATATATATATATTTTTTTGGTAGCCTAATTCACAAGCGAAGGCTAATTACAACTGTATCACTTGTTGTGTGGCGTAGAAAACACGCAATTGTAAACACGCTACTAGTTGTGCGGCTCAATTCTTTGGCGCAATTTACATCCAGGGGTTAATTAAGCGTTTTTTGCTGTGTGCTGACAAGAGAATAAACTGTCTTTTTCAACGCCAAATTTGATATATATTTTTTTTGGTAGCCTAATTCACAAGCAAAGGCAAATTACAACTTATCTCTTGTTGTGTGCGTAGAAAACACGCAATTGTAAACACGCCTACTAGTTTGTGCGGCTCAATTCTTTGGCGCAATTGACATCCCAGGGGTTAATTAAGCGTTGTTTTGCTGGTGTGCTTGACAAAAATTAAACCCTCTTTTTCAACGCCAAATATATATATATTTTTTTGGTAGCCTAAATTCACAAGCAAAGGCAAATTACAACGTAATCTCTTGTTGTGTGTCGTAGAAAACACCCAATTGTAACACGCTACTAGTTTGTGCGGCTCAATTCTTTGGCGCAATTTACATCCAGAGGTTAATTAAGCGTTTTTTGCTGGTGTGCTGACAAAAAATAAACTGTCCTTTTTCAACGCCAAATATATAATATTTTTTGGTAGCCTAATTCACAAGCAAATGCAAATTACAACTGTATCACTTGTTTGTGTGGCTAGAAAACACGCAATTGTAACACGCTACTAGTTTGTGCGGCTCATTCTTTGGCGCAATTTAACATCCAGGGTTTAATTAGCACAAGTTGTTTTGCTGGTGTGCTGACAAAAATTAAACCGTCTTTTTCAACACCGAAATCTATACATTTTTCTTGTAGCATAATTCACAAGCGAATGTTAATTAAGCCTGTTTGTGCTTTTACATTTAGTAAATCACACAGTGCTTGTAAACGTCACATACTAGTAAATTTTTCCTGGCCATTTGTGGAGCGCAATTTTAATATCCAAGGGTTACCCAAGCTGTTAACTGGGTTTCATTTGGAGTCAAAAACAGGGTAATATTTATCATATACAGATACGCTTCATCAAACATGGTCTGTACATTTTAGAACCATACAGTATGTCAACAGAGAGGTGGCAGGCTCAGCAACTGCGAGTGGCAGTGGCACAAACATATCTGAAACGGGCCAAGGTCGCAGCACAGCAACCGGCCGTCGCTGCAGGGGTCACTCGGTGATGCCACAACTGCCGCTGACAGCTAGCGGCCGTGTGTAGTTCAGCAACCCAAGGGTTCTTGATTGGGTTGAATAGGTCACCTCTTCCTCCCAATGACATCTGACAACCCCAGCCAGATCGGTGGGAACCTCAGACACAACACCTTATTGGCATGGCCCGGGAGCGGGTCAGCGGCCCTCCACCTGTCCTCAGCCCGCCTCTGTCCCCATCCAGTTCCTCAGCCAGGGACTACTATGTGGTCTGGGCTCAGCGCCACTATATAGCGAGGTGATGAACAATTTGAGGAGGGGCATCAGCACTACGGGCAGCGAAGAAATGGGGCCAATATCCCCAGCTTCTGACAGCAGGCGGCAAAGTATAGATGTGGAGAGTGGCATGGGAGGTCATGTTGAGAGTCAGCCTCGCTTACCAAGACCGGTGAATGAGGACAGTAGTGACGATGAAACACAAATAGAGGATGATGTAGCCGACCGCAACTTGGGAGCCGGGTGGAAGCAAGGGCTTCATCATACGCAGGAGAAGAGGGCGTCAGCTTGCCGTCAGGCAGCGGCGCAGCCACAAGTGGGTTGTGTGGCCGTGATCAGCGGGGGTAGCACAGTGTGAGGTGGGGAGCCAAGCCCCGGGGTAAAAACCCCTTCGCAGGTCCAAGACAAAAAGCGGCACAGGGGCTCAGCGGGGCAGCGGGGGGCAGTAGTCACTCAGTGCGGAGCTTTTGGCGGAAAATCAGCTACCCGGGGGGGCAGTTTCTTTGCTAAGACACCGGGGGAGCCAATATGGGTATATGTAAATCGGGGGCAGAAAGGGAAGCGGGCCGGGACTAACGTTCACAAGGGCCCTGCGAAACACATGCACGCCCATCCGTGGCCTGGGAGAAACGGCTCGAGTGGTGGTCCATCCTGCCCGCAGCAGCAGCAACGGCCATGCACGCATCCCTTTTTTCAGCCTCGGGGCTCCACCCCCTGCAGAAGGCAGCGTTTCTCTTTGACATCCCTCCCGGGTCCAATGCCCTGCTCCTCCTACCATGGCCCCAGTCGTTCAGAGAGGCGATTGAAAGAGACAACAGACTCCAACCACCTAAGGTGCAGCAGTGCCTGCCCTGCCCAAATTTTGTTGGTATGCATCCCCCCCCTTTCCAATGGTGGACTCTGCACCTTTCAGAAAAACTAATGGCTTGTGCCGACCCAGAGGGAGAGCCAAGCGTAATTTCTTTTCCCCAAAAAGGCATACCGCCTTCATAAATATGTAAAAAAAGTGGGGTAGTCTTGGCTTACGTTTTTTCCCAAAGGGACACGGCAGCGGGGACTCTGGACCCTGTAACAGGTCAGGGCCAGTACAGTCTTTAGGGCCCCACGGGGTAATGTTCTTCCTGCCCAGGCCAAACAACTTGGACAGGAACCCCGTTTTTCCCCTCCACGTTGTAAAATTTCTGCTCCTCGCCAATGTCCGCCTCCTCCTCCTCCACCACCACCCCATCTACCCCCCCTCCCAAAGTACGCCCATCATCCCACATGTTAGGGCACAGCGGTGTCACGCAGTTCTACACCAGCTTGCCCCCGGGAACAAAGCACACAGGGGAGGAACTGCCCGCGTTGCACAAGAAATCATGTTGGGGCTTTCTTCCCCCGGAACTGAAAAAGGGGAACAGGGGTGACGGACAAGGGGGGAACATGGTGGTCCCCCCGGGGCACCGGGGGGAGGGTCCAGCCCCTGCCATGGGCACGTTTTTCAATCTGGTTGTAAAAAAGGTTCCTGAAGCTTCCACCGTTTTTTTCAGAACATTCGAAATGGCCAGGAAAACGTGCATCCTTTATCCAATTCGTACAAACCCGGGAACACCCTCCTCGAGTTGCAGCGGCAAACCCTCCCCCAACAGCCTGATATGCGATTTTTTCCACCCGCTGGAAATTTCCCCCTGCACATTTGGGCCCCGACGTAAATAACAAGAAAGGCCTTTAAACGTTTTTTTGATGACCCCAGGCAGACAGAAAGTACTCCCCGTTAACTTTGATGCAGCCATGCACCAACGTGACACCTGCCGTTTGTTGAGCCATTCGAGGGGGCCACGTTTTTTGTCAGTCGCCAGGACTACGGGGTGAAAAACGTCCAAATTTCCCCGGCTTCATGTCCTGGAACAGATGCTGAAAAATCTGTCTGGGGGGGGACTGGAGTGGGCGACTTTTCACCGTGGCCACAAGAGTCCCGGGGGGACTGAAATGGGAGGAGGAGAAGGAGGACATTAGCAGAAGCAATTTTTCGTGAAAGAGTGGATTTTTTTACCCAGGGACAAGGAAGGGAGGGGCAGGCACTTGGAGGGGTGGATTGAGATGAGGAAGCAGGGGATGACTCCAAGCACCGTGGGAGTAACAGTGGAAAAAAAAGGAGGCAGGGGGCCCCGAGTCACTTGTGCAATGTCCCGCACATGCTTTTTTTGCCTGGCTAGTGACACCAATATCAGATCCGGCAAGGGATGACTTCTGGCCTCCCACCCTATTTGGCCCTCGCACCGGTCCAAATGGGGGCCTTTTTCCCACTATTTAAGGGAAACAAACTCAAATACTAAAGGGAAAACCCCGTAATCATTGGCCGCTGCCTATGGGGCATCGTCCCTCCTCTGACAGTCACCCGGGGGGGGGGCCTCAGCCTCACTACTACGCCGCGGCTTTCTGGGGGAAGGGGGGGGGGTAGGGGCATAACCCCTCCACAGCAGTAACCTAAGTCTGGACACTAATGACAGCTTCCCCCACCCCCTAGTGAGGAGGGAGTCACCAGCAGCAGCACAGCAGGACAGGAGCATTCCCTGAACCAACAGGTTGTGGCCTACTTGGACAGC
>JAODAL010002915.1:0-184395 GCA_025379985.1 Phyllomedusa bahiana
AAAAATGCCCTTAAAACCCACTTTTCTGTTCAAAACCATAATTAAAGCTGTATCTCACAGCAAAAAGACCCAAAACCATTGACAATGCAAAAACTTCTTAAGATAAAGTGAGTAAATGGAATACGGTGTTGTCATAAAACCTTGCTGTCTTTTACAGTCTCCTCATAGCAAAACCAGCAAAATGAACTGTTGGGAAAAGAGAATAAAAATTGCAGTAAGAAATGATCATTTTAAAAAATCTTTTTCAAGAGGACCATATCTGTTTGAAGAGGAATGTAAAGAAGACCGGCAACTAATCGGTGACCTCGGCAATTGGGGCCCCAACATCATCAGAGATCCATACCTGATTCATCTTGATGAAAGTCAAACGATCCACATTATCTGTGGAAAGCCGGATGTGTTTGTCTGTAATGACTCCTCCAGCTGTGCTGAAGGTCCGCTCAGATATGACGCTGGCTGCTGGGCAGGACAACACCTCTATGGCGTGACGAGCCAGCTCGGGCCATTCGTCCATTTTGGATACCCAGAAGTCTATTGGGTCCGGAACACATACAAAAACATCGGTGTTGAGACTCAGATAGTCGTGCACCATGATCTTAAGCTGGTCTCTGTGAGTTAGATGTGTGCCCTGCATTGCATGCGTTGGTGAGGTGGTAAACAAAGATTGCCTTAGGTCACCCATTAGGCTTCTGCCACCTTGCCTGCTGCTGCCGCTACGCCTACTTGGCACTCTACTGCTGTCACGTCGCTGATGTTGTTCCACCGTGACATTTGGGGAACGTGAAGCAGACGCAACAGATGTCTCCAGTTGATCAATCAGCAAGGTCTAAATTTCCTGCATTTTACTCTCTATTTGGGTGGGTGGAAGGAAAGTGCTGAGTTTTGTTTTGTACCGGGGATCCAGGAGGGTGGCCACCCAGTAACTGTTGTTCATTTTGATGGCCTTAATGCGAGTATCATGTTGGAGGAAATGGAGCATCCAAGCACTCATGTGAGAGATGGAGCCTTGATTTCCCAAGCCTCTGGGTCAAGGGGCACTAGCAAACTGATCTTCCTCATCTTCCTCCTCCGCCTCAAATTCGCGCCAACCTCTTTCCAAGGCAGGGACGTCGGTAACGTCGGTGTCTAGGAATACCTCCTCCTCCTCCTCCTCCTCCTCCGCTGCCTCCGACACAGCTTCAACACAGCCCTGACTTGCCTGAGGTTGCACCCTGAGAGCTGAGGCGCCACCTTGCACTAGCTCTGGACCCCGAACCACTGCCTAATGAAGACCGATGAAATTGTGAAACTGTCGAGCCTTGTGGATTTCATGGTAAGTAAGGGTCCTTGTCCGCATCTGTGTCCGTCTCCTCCTCCGTCGCTGGCGGGACCTTTTGTTTCAGAGTGTCCAATGATCGTTCCAGAACTAAGATCACCACAATGCTCATGCTGACAAGGGCATTGTCCGCACTGACCATTTTGGTGGCTTCTTCAAAACTGGCAAAACTGGCAAGGATGGTGCAGAGCTCTTTCACCTCCTCCACTACTCGGTGGCTCAAACACCCCGAGGTCCGAAACCGCTGCTTGTCAGGCCATGTTCACTTCGTACTGCGTAATGGCATTGCCTGCTCCACAATCACTGGAGCATGTGGAGGGTGGAATTCCAGCTGTTTCCCCACGTCAACAATGAGACGGTTGACGGGGAGGCCGAGCTGACGCTGAAAACGCAGCCAGGCGGGACGAGCAGGGTGTGAACGGCGGAAGTGCGAACCCTTACACTTCGAGCCTTCCTCAGCAGGCAGCCCCAGACCCGGGTAGCTCTTTAGAAAATTTCTGGACTGACAAGGGTTTCATGACATGTTTCCAGGCAAGGGATGTGCTCCAGCCTACCGATCTTAAGGGCGGCCACAGATTTCGCCCGTTATCGCACACCACCTTGCCTGGCACAAGGTTCTTGGCACCCGCCAGCCTCGTCTCGTTTGGAAGCCGCCACACTCCTGACCTGTGTGGGGCGGTCTCCAAGAAAATTAAATTTTTCAACACGGCCGGGTTTTTACCTGGGCACTGATCCCACCAAACCGGGGGGAAAAACCCGCACCATCCCCCAGGGGCGTAACAGAAAAGCCGGGCCCCATACAAACTTTGGATGGGCCCCCCACCCCCCCCCTTACCACGACTATTACCAGGACATGCGGTTAGATAATGTAGAAAAAAAACAAGGGGCAAATACCCCCCAACATATCACCACATACGCCCCAAATAAATCCACAAAAACCAAAAAAACCAACATTACCAAAAACCATTACAAAAGGACCTGTTTAAACCCACCAAACCACCACAAATTACCACCACATATGACTGAATAATAACCCACACATTCTACAGTACCAAAGACCAATACTGTCTAAATAAAAATAATATATAATAAATAGTGCCCCAAAAATTTTAACACAGCTCTGCAACTGTAAAATAACCACCAACAGTGACCATATATTTAGACACCGGTAACAGCTCTGCAGACTGTATTTAGCCCCATACAGTCCCATATAATGGTAGACACCAATGTACACAGCCCTGCAGACTGATTTTACCTCCATACAGTGACAATAGTGGTAACAGCAGGTAACAGGCTCTGCAACTGAAATTTTACCCCATACAGTGCCCAAATAGGGTAGACAGCAATGTACACAGCCGTGCAGACATAAAATGATTACAGTGCTTTTACACTTGTCTCACAGTACGTTTTTTTCTGTCCAGTCGTTGCTTTTCTCTTTTTTTTCGCATCCGTTCCAGTCCGCCATCTTATGCATCTCCCACCACTTGTCCCTGCAGTTTTAGACACAAATATTTTAAAAACCGACTTTCCACACCTGCCCCCCCCGGCTATAGGGTCCATTTAGGCGGGGCAGGGCTTAGATAGGATATATGGGCCCCAAATAGGCAAGGTTTAAGCCAAAGAGTGCCCCTAAAGGCAGGCGGTTTAGGGGGAGTATAGGGAGCCATCCCGGTAGACAGGGTTTGGTGGGCTAAGGGCCAAAGGTAGGGTTTAGTAGCTAAAGGGGGCCCCTATAAGTGACCCCCAGGGGTTTTGGGGGGATACAAAGGGAGGCTTGTGGGGGTTTAAAAGGCACTTAGGGGTGTAGAGGCAGGCAATGGGGGGTATAGGTAGGGAAGGGGGGTAAGGCGGGATATGGGGGGCTTAAGGGAGCATATGGGGGCTTAAAACAGGGCATATGGGGGAGTATAGGTAGCTAAGGGGGCATGGCAGGGATATGGGGGCTAAGGGAGGCATATGGGGGGGGGATAGGTGGCAATGGGGCTATAGGCAGGCATTGGGGGCATGGCAGGCATATGGGGGCATAGGGAGGGATATGGGGCTAAGGCAGCAAAGGGGGGCTATAGGCAGGCATTGGGGGGCATAAAGGGAGGGTATGGGGCTAAGGGAGGCAAAGGGGGGGTATAGGCACATAGGGGCTATAGGCAGGGAATGGGGTTATAGGAGGCATATTGGGGGGTAATCATAATGGGGGGGTTTTGCAGCATATGGGGGGGATAGGGAGAATTGGGGGTATAGGCAGGGATTGGGGGCTATAGGGAGGCATAGGGGGGAAAACAGGGATTGGGGGTATAGGCAGGCATATTGGGGGGTATAGCAGGGATATGGGGGGGTAAAGGAGGCAAATGGGGGCTATAGAGGGAATGGGGGAAAAAATGGGGGAAGCAATAGGGGGGGATAAAATAAGAAACAATACTCACCTCGGCCACGTCCCCCGATCGCCCCTCCCCCCCGTCTCTGCCTCCCGAAAACCTCTGCCCTTTGCGCGGTGGCGCGGGGATGTACTCACCCGCCGCCCCACGGCCACAGAGGGGCCGGGAGGGGGGAAATCAGAGAGGAGCGATCCCGCCCCGTCCGCACTACCGAGCACGCGCCTCTAACGTCGGCCGGGGGGCCCCCCGGCTTTTAAGGGAGTTTCGCGGGGCCCCGCAGCTCCCCACCCGCCGCAGGAACTGTTAAGTTCACTGCCGGCGGGCCCAGGACGCATTACCGGGTAGCGGACGCATACAGCTGCCCCGGGGGCCCCCCTAAGCGCAGGGGCCCCGTAGCAACTGCTACCCCTGCTACCCGGTAGTTACGCCCCTGATCCCTGCGGTTTTGAAGAGCGTGCGCCGAGCCTGAGAGCCACCGTCACCCCCAGGGACATCCACCCAGCTCACCCAGTGAGCTGTCACAGAGATATAGCGGCCTTGGCCGTGCTTACTAGTCCATATGTCGGTGGTCAGATGGACTTTTCCGGCCACAGATGCAGACAACGCGCTTGAAATTTTAGATGACACGTGGCTGGCCAGGGCAGGGACGGCTTTTCTGGCAAAGAAATGCCTGCTCGGCATCTGGTATTGGGGGCAGGCAAGGGTCATGACGTGGCGGAACCCATCTGTGTCCACCAGACGGAAAGGCAACAGTTCCAAGGCCAAAAGCCTGGCATGCCGACATTCAGGCTTTTGGCCTTTGGGATGGTTTGGGTTAAAGTGTTTCTTCTGCTCCCAAACCTGGAAGACAGAAGGCTGGCTGCTAGACTGGCCGCTGTACGGCGTGCAGGTCGTCAAACTGGCGGAAGGAGAAGGGGTAGGATGGGTCTCTGGTGGTGCTGGTGGTACTCGGGCGACGCTGGAGGCTGAAGCGGAGGCTGATCCCTGATCATGACTCTGAGAGACATGGGCAGCTGAGGAACGCTTGGTGGTGGCGGAGGAGGCGGAGACAGAGGGTGTGACAGTGGTTGGAGACCCGGCGTCGGTCTGGCCTTTTTTGGCCAAGTGTTGCCTTCATTTCAACTCATGCATTCACTGCATGTGACTAGACATGTTGGTGGTGGTTAACCACCTAAGGTTCTTGCCTCTACTTATGCGTTTACGGCAAAAGCGGCATATGAGATCGCTGGGTGAATCAGAGGCTTGGTCAAAGAAGGCCCAGGTTTGAGAGGTCCTGGACCTTTTTGACGGTGATAAGCGAGGAGCGGGGTTTGCGCTGACCGTGGCTGGCGGAATCATATCAGCGGACTTCTGCGACCGCCCTCTCCCTTTTTGAGGCGGAATCTGAACTGACACTACCCCATCGTCTTCCTCCTCGTCCAGTGATGAAGCGCTCGCAAGCAAATTCTGCTGAAAAGACCACGTTGGATCCGCAATGTCGTCATCATCATCATCAACACAGGTGACTTCGTCGTCCTGACATTCTGCATCCAGGAGCTGCGGGCTACAAGCAAGAGGGACAGTGGTGGGTACACGAGTTGACATTTGGGCTGCTTCATGTTGGACAGATGCTGGTGATGCTGATGATGACATTTGTGACTGTGAGGACGAGGAGGTAAGACTGCTGGATGCAGGTTGCATTAACCACTGAAGGACAGATTGGCGACGCTGTTCGTTACTGAGATTCACAGGGCCCTGACCCAGCGATGACAGGCCTGACGGTCCTGCAACTGATGATCCGCTGGCATGCGTGTTGTCGCCAGCGCTGGAAGGAGCACCTTCTCTCGTACCTCTACCTCCATGTCCTACCCCCCTCTTTGCTCGCTTACCACCTGAATTTCGCTCCATGTTCAGAAATATAAAAATTTGAGAAGGTATGGAAGAGTTTTGGAAAGTCTCTTATTAAAGACGGCAAATCACAGCTATTCTCAAATCCCTCAAATCAAAACAAAATTGCTGGATTCAAATATAACTGCAAAGTAGATCTATCAAGTCAACAAAGCTGGCCTGCGCCAAAGTGAAAAAACACGTATCTGAAATGTATTCGGATAATAAAAGGTATTTTTTGGCACCTATCAATTCACCAGTGGTAACTACACAATTGCTGGATTCAAATTTAACTGCAAGGTGGCTCTATCAACAAATCTGGACTGGGCAAAAGTGCAAAAAACACGTATCTGTAATGTATTCGGATAATAAAAGGTATTTTTGGCACCTATCAATTCACCTGTGGTGACTACAAAATTGCTGTATTCAAATTTAACTGCAAAGTAGATCTATCAACAAAGCTGGCCTGCGCCAAAGTGAAAAAACACGTATCTGAAATGTATTCGGATAATAAAAGGTATTTTTTGGCACCTATCAATTCACCTGTGGTGACTAAAAAATTGCAGTATTCACATTTAAGTGCAAGGTGCCTCAATGAACAAAGCTGTAGTGCACCAAAGTCAAAAAACACGTATCTGTAATGTATTCGGATAATAAAAGGTATTTTTTGGCACCTATCAATTCACCTGTGGTAACTACACAATTGCTGGATTCAAATTTAACTGCAAGGTGGCTCTATCAACAAATCTGGACTGGGCAAAAGTGCAAAAAACACGTATCTGTAATGTATTCGGATAATAAAAGGTATTTTTTGGCACCTATCAATTCACCTGTGGTGACTAAAAAATTGCAGTATTCACATTTAAGTGCAAGGTGCCTCAATAAACAAAGCTGTAGTGCACCAAAGTGAAAAAAACACGTATCTGAAATTTATTCGGATATTACAAGGTATTTTTGGCACCTATCAACCTATGCTGACTTGCTGGATTCTAATTTAAGTACAAGGTGGATATATCAACAAAGGTGGAATGGGCAAAATTGAAAATGAACACCTATCTGAAATGTATACTGATAATAAAAGGGGAGTTTTGCACCTAACAAAGAGACCTGCAGTTACTAGAAAAGATGTGTATCCTATAAGTTCAGGCTGCCCAATATCCAGGAAATATTTCAATAGAAAACTGTTAATAATAAAGCTATTGCAATGTCTACACTAAGTCTTGGTGAACTTTATCCAGTATTCTTTATAGAGCTTGTCTGTGTTCGCCCGCGGGGGCCCCCCCTCCGCTCCCCCCCGTGACTTTACAGCGGTAGATGCTCCTTTAAAATTCTCTACCTAACTATATAAAATCGTCCAATCTCTATTCTTACGAAGTGGTTAGGATCACAGCTAATAGTAGAGGTTTCTCTGTGAAGATATATAGTAATTTCGCTGAGCTGTTTGGACACAAGCAGAGCGCACGTCCTTCTGCTCTGAGACGCTGAGAGACACTGAGGCTGAACAGGAAACGCTGTTCTATGTAAAACGAGGTCATGTGATTTTTCCAGCCAATCGCAACCATACACATCCCAGTCATGACGTCGCACACACATCTCACCCTGCTCTGTTCTGTAATCTGATTTGCTGGCTGCCAAAATTACAGGAAGCGTCAAAAAAGGCGCGATCTTAATAGATGATGCACAGATTTTAACCTAAATTATCGCATGATCTAAAAAATCAGATTACCATAAAAACTGTGCCGATTTCAACTTTGTCGATAATAATCGCTCAACACTAGTCATAATGTCATAATGCTGGTAAGGTAGTATGGAGCGTGCTCACTGTGAGTCTGGAGCCATCTCCTTTCGCTGGGTGTCAATTGTAATAATCATAATCCCTGCTGTTTAACTCTTTTGATGTTGTGGTGATACCAGCCGTGACATCACTCCGTTTGCCTCCCACCTCTTCCGCGATAAGAAGGCTTCCATAGACTTCGTAGCCACCATGCAACCATATTTGGCATTACTAGAAATGTATCAACCTGCAGAATACAGATAACACATCAATTACACTGAACATTGAACACCATAGAAACAAAACCAACCCCACAAATATGGACCAAGTAAATTTTTTTCTCCAAATATTATAAGGTGCAATCAAAGGTACCATTAAAAAAGTTCATCTTGTCCCATCAAAAAAAGCCTTGTATGTCTACGTAGATGGAAAGATTAAAAAAGTTATGGCCTTTCAAAGGCGGGGAGTGAAAAAATGAAGAGCCATAGTATTATGAATACGCAGCAGAAAAGAATAAATCACATTGAAGGGGTTTCCAAGTATTATTATTTTTTTTTTATCTTAGAGCAGTCCTGCATAGGGGTTTCTGAAAATCTCTGAAATTCAATTTAAATTAAAGGTACACTTTCCCACCCGAAGCCACCACTAATCCTTGGCTTTAAAGGGGTTTTGCCACAATTTCATTTCATACCTCCTGCATTCAGCTCTTCAGCTCTGTGTGCTCCGAAGGGGGCGTGTGTGATTTGTTTGAATTGCATATCATGTGACCCTGCAGGATTGCATCACCATGCCTTTCCTCTCTCTAGTCAAAGAAAGGTCTGTTTATGTACAGAGCTGTAAGCAGCTACAATGTAGCTCAGAGGTAAACTTTTTGCCTCACAGCACAAGGGTCCTAGGTTCAAATCCTTGCAGGAACCAAACCTGTGCATTTTTTTTCTCTTTACCAATGCACAGACCTCACTGAGGTTTCTGTTTTTATTTATTTGCACTATTTGACTAATTACTAAGGAGAACAGAGGACAGGATTAGAATAACAGTATCTGGAGTTGAACTCTCAGTAGCTGCCTGAGGGGAGAGGTGATGTCTGAGCATGTGCGGCAAGGACTGAGGCGCTCTCAGCCCTGGTCACATCCCCTGGAAATGAGCTGTAAACAAAGGATCACTAAAGAAGTAGCTGAATCAAAACAGTGCAGAATTTTTAAGAATAATGAATAGTGAAAATACTTATTATTTAATTTGCAAGCTTCCCACATCAATTTTACTTCATGGAAAAACCCCTTTTAGCATTAAAGTATCATAGACTAATTTAGTTTTTAACTCATAACCACCATGCCTTGTAACACCAGAGATATGAGGTTTTACCCACTAAATCACTTTAGTATTGTAAAATAAATGCTGTTGTATAACTATAACCCTAAGTGTATGTTTTCGCCCGATTTCTGGCGTATCCTGTGCCTCACCGGCTCAAATCCGGTGTCGGACGCAGGGATGCGGTGTTAGGCGCAGCGTTCGCCACTTTCGGCTGCGCCTCACATGAAGGGGCATGCAATGGGCGCGGTGTGGGCGCGCTGTAGGCGTTCCGCGGCGGGACGCGGCGCACTCGAAAACTCCGAGGCATGTACGATCGCGAGTCGGCAAAGTGCGGCTCAATGCAGCGCTCGGCTTCTCCGACAGTCAGACCTGGTTGATTCTGGTCTAAATGCTCCGGCGGAGGCGAAGTGAAGCGAGAACGGAATATGCGAGGAAACATAGAAGATCGCAACAGAAATCTCGGCGCTCAGCTCTGTGCAGCATGGAGTATGATTCCGAAAAAATCGCCTTTATAAAGGTGTAAAACATTCTCAGAAAAAGAGCTCAAACCTCAAAAATAAAAAATAAATAAAAAAACACACACTTTCCAAAAATCTAGAACGGCGCAATATCAGGAATTAGGATATTGGAAAATTCCGGGAAATACAGTAATTCAAATTCTGAAAGCTATTCTCATTGGTCGGCAGAAACCAGCAAATCAGAATAGGAGCAACAGTGACCCATTCTAACCTATGGAGAAATATAGACCAATCAAAATCAAAGGCGGGACAGTTCAAAATACAGTAAAAATGCAGAAAAGAGCTGATTGGCTGAGCTAGCGGGGGCTTGGCTATCCCGGCCAATCAAAATAGGAGCGACAGGGACCCATTCTAACCTATGGAGAAGTATTGACCAATCAAAATCAAAGGCGGGACAGTTCAAAATACAGTAAAAATGCAGAAAAGAGCTGATTGGCTGAGCTAGCGGGGGCTTGGCTATCCCAGCCAATCAGAGCGCGAGCTACTTCTCCCATTGTAGTCTATGGAGAGGTTGCGGCAATGCAATCTCGGCGCTCAGCGCCGTGCGGCATGGAGTATGATAAAAAATATCATTTTTATTAAGTGTAAAACATTATCAGATAAAGAGCTGAAACCTTCGCTAAAAAAAAATCAAATCCCTAACAACGCGTTTGTCGCCGAAACCGGCGCTACATAAGGAATTGTAATATAGAGAATTGCCGGGAAATACAGTAATTCAAATTGTTTAAGCTCTTCTCATTGGTCGGCATAAACCAGCCAATCAAAATAGGAGCGACAGTGGCCCATTCTAACCTATGGAGGAGTATTGACCAATCAGAATAGGAGCGACAGGGACCCATTCTAAACTATGGAGAAATATTGACCGATCATATTCAAAGGCGGGACAGTTCAAAATACAGTAAAAATGCAGAAAAGAGCTGATTGGCTGAGCTAGCGAGGGCTTGGCTATTCCGGCCAATCAGAATAGGAGCGACGGGACCTATTCTAACCTATGGAGAAGTATTGACCAATCAAAATAAAAGGCGGGACAGTTCAAAATACAGTAAAAATGCAGAAAAGAGCTGATTGGCTGAGCTAGTGGGGGCTTGGCTATCCCGGCCAATCAGAGCGCAAGCTACTTTCTCATAGAGTTCTATGGGAAAAGAAATTCAGTGCCAGCTCTGTTTGTGATTGGCTAAGTTAAAAGAGGCGCTCTTATGGGTTTTCTAATGCTATCTGGAATAAAACTGTACATGGCCGAAATCAAATGATAAGACTACAGAAGTTGTACCGATATGTATATAAAATGAACAATAATATGGGGGTAAAGAAAAAAAATAGTAATTCAATAAAATCATGTCTATTTCTTTATTTTCGTTGCACCCATACTATTGATCCTTGGCTAACGAAAATAAAGAAATAAACATGATTTTATTGAATTAATTTATTTTTTTCTTTACCCCAATATTATTGATCATTTTATATATACATCGGGACAAGTTCCTGATATTGCGCCGTTATAGATATTTGGAAAGTGATTTTTTTTTATTTATTTTTTATTTTTGAGGTTTCAGCTCTTTTTCTGAGAATGTTTAATGCCTTTATAAAGGCGATTTTTTGATTCATACTCCGCACGGACATGTTTAATGATTTTCGGCGCAGTCCCGCACAGCGCCTAAGTCCCGCACTGCGCTCCACACACTGGCGAGGCGCGGCGGACTTTACACCGCATGTATGAGCACACTACCTCCGGCGGCGTATCTTAGACGCAGTCCCGCACTGCGCCTAAGTCCCGCACTACGCCTCACACACTGGCGAGGCGTGGCGGACTTTTCATGGTATGTATGAGCGCGCCCCGGCACCGACATAAATCAGGCGCAGCTTTCACTAAAAATCGGGTGAAACGGTGCGCTCCGACGCGGCAAGAATCATACATGCCGCCCAATGTATTTATGGGCTGTACTTCAGGGTATAATTGTAGTGCAATGTGTACGAAATACGCCCTGCAAATAAATTATAATCATAGCACTCATTGAGGTTGGCAAAGGAAGTGACTTGTCACTTCTTTCTACCGTTTAGGCACCGTGGAAAAAGAGGGTGAAGGAGAGCAGGGGCGGAGCGCAGTGGGAAGTAGGCCCTGGCCAGGGCCTACTTCCCACAGCAGGCATATACCAAATTTGGGGGGAACCCAAGGGTGCATCTTATAGTCCTAATGCGCTCTCTCAGAGCAGCAGTAGGGAGAGGAGGACGGATGCTGTGGGAAACCATTGACAGTATTTAAAGGGTTAAATCCCGGTGCTAGCTTCCCGCAGCACCATGCCTCTCCAGGCTCCTTGCGTCCCGAGAGAGAGCTGTACAGTGGGGACATGCGGCTGATCAGTACACGCGGCAGCCGCCGCTAGCAGCAGGGAGGCTGCAATAGGTAATGAATGAAAATCCTGTAGACAGCAATACCATAGTAGTGCTGTATAAAGGACAAGGCACTCTGCTCCCTAGTGGTCATGTACCCTAAGGGGACTATGTATTAAAGTAAAAAAAAGTAAACAAATAAGTAAATATTAAAGTTTAAATCCCTCCATTTTTGCCATTTTACAAATAAATAAAAAGTTACACATAATTGGTATCGCCGCGTCCGCAAAAATCCAATCTATTAAACTATAACATCATTTTTCCCGTACGCTGTACAGCATAGATGAAGAAAATTCCAAACGCCAAAATTATGTTTTTTTTTGGTCATTTTATTCCCAAAAAATTGGAATAAAAAGTGATCAAAAAGTCACATCTATCCCAAAATGGTACCAATAAAAACTACACTTCAGCCCACACTTTTTGCTTCAAATTCTTTTTTCCCTATTTTCCTCCTCTAAAACCTGGAAGCATCTTATGGTTCGCTGTGTCTTATAGTCCGAAAAATACAGTATTGGCTTGTATGTAAATTCACGTTAAAACTATCCCATAGAAAGTAAACTATGTAATTTATGTTAAAAGTTACTATAATTTGGATGATAAAGGCATTTTGCTATACCAGCTAGAGGCACTGACCTTTGTAAACCCCTTTTTAAAATCTTCTAAACTAGCACTGACTTCATGTATGTGTTGCCTTTTCCACTGAAGTCTGTGGGAGTTACAAAATCAGCCGAGCAAATTCTCTTAGACTATAATGGAGGCAGACATATATGTGTGGCAACCTTTCCTAAGCTCTTAAACAACAACAAATTTCCTTTACATAGGGTCTCATAGGTGTTGCGGAATACACAGCTGCTATAAAAACTGTATAGGGATTACTAAAGGTATTACTAGGAAATATTTTACTTGATAACAATGGTATCCTGTAATTGCCATCTAGTACAGACATGTGATTTGAGCTGTTTGTGACTTAAGACAGTAGAGTATGATGGTGCTTGCCCCATGGGCCACTCAAATAACGTTGACCTTTGATAAACATTTGTTGCATTTGCAGCAATTTCATAATATACACCTACCAGTCAAACTGCTCCCTGTACAAGTTCATTGAGTACTATCAGTAGAAAATAAAGTAAATGTTATAGTTGGCAATTATATTCTTTCAATGGGGAAATAAGTAATGTAAGTAACCCATTATGAGGCTATAATTTTTAGTGTTAATGTTTTTGCACAATGCAAAACCCTAGTTTTGGGGCACTTTGATGGCATTCATTTGAGTCTGGGGTATATTACTTGTACTACAGAATTTTTTATATCAAGTTTTGCATACTAATAGCATTTGGCTACACTTACAGTGAAGAAAATAAGTATTTGATCCCTTGACACTGAGAGACAGAATATCAAAAATAAAATCCAGAAAATTACATTGTATAAATTATATACATTTATTTGCATTTTGCAGTGAGAAATAAGCATTTGATCCCTCTTGCAAATAAGACTTAATACTTGGCAAAACCCTTGTTGCAAGCACAATAGTCAGAAGTTTTTTGTAGTTGATGATGAGGTTTGTGCACATGTCAGGAGGAATTTCAGTCCACTCCACTTTGCAGATCATTTCTAAATCATTAAGATTTTGAGGCGGTCACTTGGCAACTTGGAGCTTCAACTCCCTCCATAAATTTTCTATGGATTTAAGGTCTGGAGACTGGCTAGGCCAATCCATGACCTTAATGTGCTTCTTTTTGAGCTCTTTGCAAAAGCTTAATTTTTGTGGGATGAGTTGACATCCTCATTGATAACATTTTGGGAAATTTATATTTTTTTAAATTATTTTTAATATATTTTTTGAGAGGGAAGAAGATCAGAATACAACAATCCTGATAGTGTTTTTTTTATTTTTGTACCCCTTACCAACACAAGACACATTGGTACGTCCTGTTATCAGTAAGGTTCCATTTAATGGGATTACTATGTAATTCCGCTATGCAGAAGGCTGGTGTTAGCAGCTAAAACATACTGATAACAGCATAAAACAGAGTCAGCTTCATTTCCTGCTGTTTAACCCCTTAGAAGTCATGAGGATCATGGCCATGATACCTAAATGAATGAGAAATGGTGACATGCACAATTTCTCACTCTGATCGGCATATCTGCAGTGAGATTAAAGTTTGCTGACCGGTTAACATGGCCGCTTGAAGCCCTGTGAAGACTTTCTTCACCTCCATGTCTGCCCTTTTATCAATTCCTGCCTTAAACTATAGCTCCCCACACCTCCAAACCTCACAGCACTCATACAGCCCCAAACCATGACACTCCTACCACCATGCTTGACTGTAGGCATGACACACTTGCCTTTGTACTCCCCTCCTGGTTGCCGCCAAACACGCTTGACACCATTTGAACCAAATAAGTTTATCTTGGTCTCATCAGACCACAGGACATGGTTGCAGTAATCCATGTCCTTAGTCTGCTTGTCTTCAGCAAACTGTTTGCCGGATTTCTTGTGTCTCATCTTTAAAAGAGGCTTCCTTCTGGGAGGACAGCCATGCAGACCAATTTAATGCAGCAATGCTGGCAGCTTTCATACGTTTATTTTGAAAAGACCATCTCTGGATATGACTCTGAGCATGTGCACTCAACCTCTTTGGTTGACCATGGCAAGGCCTGGTATGATTGGAACCTGTCTTGTTAAACTGCTGTATGGTCTTGTCCACTGTGCTGCAGGTCGGTTTCATGGTGTTGGCCATCTTCTTATAGCCTGGGTTATCTTTTTGTAGAGCAACAATTCTTTTTTTCAGATGCTTAGACAGTTCTTTGCCATGAGTTGCCATGTTGACCTTCCAGCGACCAGTATAAGAGAGTATGAGGTCAATTACACCAAATTTAACACACCTATTCACACCTTAGACCTTGTAACACTTATGAGTCACATGACACTGTAAAGGAAAAATTGGAAAATTGGGCACAATTTTTCATTTTCACTTAGGGTTGTACTCGTTTTTCTTGCCAACAGTTTAGACATTGATTACTGCGTGTTGAGTTATTTTGAGTGCACACCAAATTTATACTGTTAAACAAGCTGTATACTGACTACTTTACATTGTATCAAAGTGTCATATCTTCAGTGTTGTCCCATGACCATGACCATGAATACATATTTAAAAAAATGTAAGAGGTGTACTTTCACAATGCAAGGCTCAGTGAGTTGGATGTGACTTGAGGAATGATACAGTGCCTTGTGAAAGTATTTGGCTCCCTTGAACTTTTCAACCTTTTGCCACATTTCAGGCTTCAAACATAAAGATATAAAATTTTAATTCTTTTGTGAAGAATCAATAATATTGCACACCCCACTTTTCAGTTTTTTTATTTTTTACAAAAGTTTAAAATATCCAATAAATTTCGTTCCACTTCACAATTGTGTCCCACTTGTTGTTGATTCTTCACAAAAAAATTAAAATTTTATATCTTTATGTTTGAAGCCTGAAATGTGGCAAAAGGTTAAAATGTTCAAGGGGGCCAAATACTTTCGCAAGGTACTGTACATCCACAAGAGGGCGCTGAAGAGTTCCAGCTCTTTTCCCATAAGCCTTTTAGAATTTTAACATTTTAGTGGATCGTAAAGGCAATAAGTCTCCACACATCAACAGAGTGGTTTTCCCTAATGAGATAGGCACAGATGATTTTTGACTTTCTGGGCAAGGGTCGTGGTATTTGAAACTGCGCAGTTTGTGAACTGTTCGCATGCTGCTGTGGTGTAAGTAGACACTGCAAATAAGCAATGTGTCTAAAACAAGAGTTTAGTGAACCTGACTAAATCTGATGCTTTGAAACAGATACATGGTCACTGCACCTCAGCTAACAAAGCCACACAAAAATGTAAACCTAAAATCCTCTAAATTGCATGCCGACCACTGCCAGGAGTCTCAGAAATAAAATTAACGAATTAAATTTTTTTATTGCTGAAGATACATATGACACAGTGGGAACAACTGAGACATGGCTGGATGAGACCTATGACTGGACAGTTAACTTACAAGGTTACAGTTTATTTAGAAGAGATCGTAAAAATTGGGAGGGGGATGTGTATGTCTTTATGTCAAATCCTGTCTGAAGCCAATACTGTGGGAAGATATAGATACAAAAAATTAACATGTGGAGTCATTATGGATAGATATACGTTGGGGTAACAATAATAAAATGTTATTAGAAGTATTCTATAGGCCCCCAAATAGGTTTTTGACAATAATTAAACTTAGTTACCTTTCCCAACTGGTGCAGTAGCCGACTAGAGAGAAGGCCCTTCTGGACTTAATATTGAATATTTAAAAACATATTAAGTGCCCCCTGTGGGAGGTACATACCTTATGGAAATAAAATGATCAGAAACAGGAAAAAAAACAATGTGGATCTACAGAGATGTAAAGGAGGCAATAAATAACAATAAGAAAAGAAAAAAGATAAATATTTAAAAAAAAAATATAAAGACAGCAAAGCTGGAGACAGAAAGGCATATTTCCAAAGAGATTAAATCTAACCCCAAAATATTTTTAACTATATAAAGAGTACAAAGATTAAAACTGAAAATGTTGGCCCTTTGAAAAGTAGTGAGGGAGGTATTGTAGAGGGTGATGAGGAGAAAGTAAAACTATTAAACATTTTGGGAAACATGAATAATCGGGTTTTTCACCCTTTTCTGGAGTAAAATGCTCGTAAGTAAGCAGTCTACAATGTATAATGCGCCAAATGAATGTGTTAGGCGCATTGTTCGTAAGACTTGACATTTATTAATGCGCCTAAGATGAGGGGGTATTCTGGGGGTGTGTCGCACCACACTCATAATATTAGATACATTTATGAATGTGGCTCTGCAAAACTAGGCGCATTGCTGTTCGAACAGGCAGACCAATTTTTATGTGGTCTGCCTGAACCTGAGGAGTCAAAGTGGAGCTAAATTTGTTGTTAGGGAAAGAAATGTCCAATATTTCTCAATTTCCACCAGTACAATAATAAAAAGTAATTTATTGTAATTATCAAACTGTATAAAATGTAATTATTTAAACTGAATGAAAAATATGATCATATAAAATTAATATAAAATATATAAAATATAATATCTCCTATAAAATGTATTTAAAATGAATAGAGTCTAAAACTAATTTTACATTAAATAACACACTGATTGTTGTTCAGATTTTTATATTTTAAATTTTTACTACATTAAATTTGAAATTTATTTTTGCTGCTCTCACCCTTTATTCTACATACAGCAAGAACTAGCACAGCACAGGTACTGCTGGGACCTGTGGTCGACAAAGCAAGATCAGTACCATAGTTTCTATTCACTGACATGCTATACAGGTGAGACGCGATGAACTTTAGACACCATTTATGAACGCACAAAAACCACTTTCATACATTCAGGCGCATTATACACTGAAAAAAAGATGAGAAAAGGAACTTAAATGTGCCTAGTTTCATACATGTCTCCCTTTGTTCTCCACCATATTGACTAAGGAAAATAAATGACCTTCCTGTTGATGGGCAGAGAGATGAGGTAAACTCCACCTTAAATATTTCTTGTCTAACCCTGAAAGAAGTGCAGAAGATTAAGATAGACAAAGATAGACAAATCACCAGGTCCTGATGGTATACACCCCCGTGTCCTAAGGGAGTTAAGAAATGTGATAGATAGGCCCCTATTTTTAATATTTATGGACTGCACAGTAACTCGGTAAGTCCCAAAGGATTGGCGCATAGCAAATGTGTTGCCAATATTTAAAAAGTAAACCTGTAAACTATAGGCCGGTAAATTTAACTTCTGTTCTAGGTAAAATGTTTGTAGGTTTTTTAAGAGATGCTATACTGGAGAATTTCACTGAAAATAAATCCACAACGCTGTTCCAAAATGGGTGCATGAAGGATCGGTCCTGTCAAACTAATCTCACCAGCTTCTATGAGAAGAGTAGTTCTAGGTTGGATCGTGGTGAGGCATTGGACATCATGTATCTAGATTTTCAAAGCATTTGATAATGTGCCACACGAAAGGTTGGTAATTTAAATGAGAATGCTTGCACTGGGAGAAAACTTTTGCAAGTGGGTAACTGAATCAGTGATAGAAAATAAAGGGTAGTGATTAATGGTACATACTCAGACTGGATCTGGTTACTAGTGGAGTACCAAAGAGAAAAGTATTGGGCCCTATTCTATTTAATATATTCATTAATGACCTTACCCCAGGATTGCACAGTAGAATAATATCTTTGCAAATGATACTAAGCTCTGTATTTTAATTAACACAATAGAGGATACTGTTTTATTAAAAAGGGATCTGGATAAGTTTGAGGCATGGGCAGAGAAGTGGCAGATGAGATTTGAAACAGATAAATGCAAGGTTATGCCCATGGGGAGGAAAAACCCATTCCATGATTACTTTTTAAATGAAAAAACGCTGGATAAAAATGACATAGAGAAGGATTTGGGAATCCTGGTGGACAGTAAACTTAATTGTAGCAGCCAATGTCGCTGCCAAGGCAAATAGGATCATGGGGTGTATTAAAAGGATGCACTTGATGAGAACATTATTCTCCCATTATACTAGTCACTGGTTAGACCACACATGGAATATTGTGTACAGTTCTGGGCACCAGTTCACAGGAAATAAATTGTAGAGCTTGAAGAGATTCAAAGGCTGGAAACAAAAGAAAAATAAAAAGACTTGGTGGACTACAATACCCAGAAAGATTAGCAAAATTAGGGTTATTTCGTTTAGAGAACAATGGCTTCGGGGGGACATAATAAAAATGTTTAAATATATCAAAGGTCAATGTAGAGATCTCTCCCAATATTTATTTATCTCCAGGATTGTATCTAGAACAAGGGGGCATCTCCTAGGCCTACAGGAAAGAAAGTTTCTACGTAAACATAGAAATTGATTCTTTACTGTAAGAGCATTGAGACTGTCAGAGGAACTTGTCATGGTGAATTCACTAAGTTCAAAAATGGTCTGGATGCATTTCTAGTGTGTAATAATGTAACAAATTATAGTGACTAGGATTGTGTAGAAGGGTCATTGATCCAAGGATTTATTCTGATTGTTAGATTGAAGTCAGGAAGGATTTTATTTCCCTATAATGAGGACAATTGGCCTCTACCTCTGGTGGTTTTTGCCTTTCTCTGGATCAATACTATATAAAAATAGGCTGAAGAGGATGGATATCTGCCTTTTCTTGGCCTTGCAAACTACGTAACTTTGTAACATTAGCAGAAAAGACTTAAATGTTGTCAGCAGTATCGGAATTGGACCTCTGCTGATTGGCAAAGGGTTGCTTTCATCGACTTTGTAGTTCAGTAAGTACTGTACTAGAGATGGGCGAATCGATTCTAACGAAGTGGAATTCGTTTAGAATTTCAGGAAAACTTAAATTCTGCACGAAGTTGAAGATTAGGGTGATTCGCGGGAACGAAGCTTGTTTTTAAGTGCTCAAAAGGCCGCAAGCACATTTCGTTACACGGGGCAGAGAACTCTGGGATGAAGAAAGGAGGACCTTCAATGACATGTGCAGAGATGAAGCCAATCAGAGACCGGCAGGATTCTGTGACATCACAGCACTATAGTGCTGTCCAGACACCATGCTGGCTGCTCACACTGCTCTCGTTGTGCCGCTACTGCTGCAGCTGCTGCAGAGATCTAACACAAAAGAAATGTGTTTTTAACAGCAATTTTGGGGTGGTGTCACTGCTTTTATCAGAGACTGTTCCTCTTCCGTTATAATTTTGATTCAGTTTGTGGGGTATTGTAATTCAAGTCCAGGGTGGATCTAATTCTGCCCCATAGACATTGTAATGCCATCTGGTCAGTTCTGGAGCGCATTGAATATCCAAGGGTTAATTAAGCCTGTTTGTGCTTTTATATTCAGTAAAATACACGGCGTTTTTACACGCCACATACGAGTTAATTTTTTCCTGGTGATTTCTGGAGCGCAATTTATATTCAAAGGGTAATTAAGCGTGTTTGTGCTTTTATATTCAGTGAAATAAACTGTGTTTTTAAACGCCACATACAAGTAAAGATTTCCTGGTAATTTCTGGAGCGCAATTTATATCCAAGGGTTATTTAAGCGTGTTTGTGCTTTTATATTCAGTAAAATACACAGTGTTTTTAAATGCCACATACGAGTAAATTTTTCCTGGTGATTTCTGGAGCGCAATTTATATTCAAGGGGTAATTAAGCGTGTTTGTGCTTTTATATTCAGTAAAATATACGGTGTTTTTAAACACCAAAGACGAATACATTTTCCCTGTTGATTTATGGAGAACAATTTATATTCAAGGGTTAATTAAAGGGGATGTATCGCTTCTTTAGTTCGGCTGATTCATACTGCTCTCAGCTTCTCAACTCTAGAAATGCAAGGGCATTTCTTCCCCTCCCAGCTGGGTGACATCATCCCCCTTCGCTGTTCATGCTGGCTCCCGAGACTCCCTCCCACCCTCTCTGAGTCCACATGTCACTGTGTCTCTCCCTGCGGTCTTATTTTGTAAGAGCTGAATACATACCACAGGCTGCATTCAATCTAGACTGAGCACTGATCTATTCTCCTCTCACAACTGGAGATTTGTTACAGTTGAATCCAGCTTTCTATGAACGGCACAGATCTCCCTTCTATGCAGGAGAGGCAGGGATCGACACACAATTGTGCCGTTTTCTGACTATAGAAGCCCTGCAGTGTTGTTCTGTTTCTTCTGGCTGTGCAGAGTGAAAATGTACCGGTCCCTTACTTTGAGTGAAAGGCAGGAATTCAAGCTCCATGAATACTGCCGACCGGGGGCTGAACAGAATGTAAATGAGCTCTCAGCTAGAGAAATGCAAGGAGGAGAGATCCGACCAGCACTGGATATCAGCAGGCCCGGAGACTGCCTGTAGGGCGTCTGTGACACACATTCAGAGGCCGCAACGGTCATATCTGCGACCGGACCCCTGTGCCAGGGGGCCGAAAGGCCCCCCTCGCCACACGGCTGCATGGCCGGGTCACAGACCCAGCCATGCAGCCAACAAGGCCACCGCCTGCAGCGTGCGGCGCAAGCAGCGGCCGAGGCTGAACAGCCGGGATCTTCTGATCCTGTCTGTTCAGCTTCCAGGAGGCCGCGCAGCAGGCGCACGATGTGATGACGTCATCGCGCGACCTGTCCCAGGAAACCAGCGGCCGCTCCGGGGCAGGTGAAGAGGAAGGGACAGCGGGTGAGTATTATTTTTATTTATTTTAAACTACTTTCTGTCCCTGCCTGCCTATAAATATTCCTGGCTACCTATACACTGCCCCTGGCTGCCTATATACTGCCATGACTACCTATACACTGCCCCTGGCTAACTATATACTGCCCTGCCTACCTATACACTGCCCCTGGCTATCTATATACTGCCCCTGCCTGCCTATATACTGACCCTGCCTGCCTATATACTGCCCTGCCTACCTATACACTGCCCCTGGCTGCCTATATACTGCCCTGCCTACCTATACACTGCCCCTGGCTACCTATATACTGCCCCTGGCTACCTATACACTGCCCCTGGCTACCTATATACTGCCCTGCCTACCTATACACTGCCCCTGGCTGCCTATATACTGCCCTGCCTGCCTATACACTGCCCCTGGCTACCTATATACTGCCCCTGGCTACCTATATACTGCCCTGCCTACCTATACACTGCCCCTGGCTGCCTATATACTGCCCTTCCTGCCTATACACTGCCTTGCCTACCTATATACTGCCCCTGGCTGCCTATACTCTGCCCTACCTGCCTATACACTGCCCTGCCTACCTATATACTGCCCTGCCTGCCTATACACTGCCCTGCCTGCCTATATACTGCCCCTGGCTGCCTATACACTGCCCTGCCTGCCTATACACTGCCCTGCCTACCTATATACTGCCCCTGGCTGCCTATATACTGCCCTGTGTTCCTATACATTGCCCTGCCTACCTATATACTGCTCCTGGCTGCCTATACACTGCCCTGCCTGCCTATACTCTACCCTGCCTGCCTATATACTGCCCCTGGCTGCCTATATACTGCTCCTGGCTGCCTATATACGGCCCTGCCTACCTATATACTGCCCCTGCCTACCTATATACTGCCCCTGGCTGCCTATACACTGCCCTGGCTGCCTATACACTGCCCTGCCTGTCTATACACTGCCCTGCCCCGCCTATATACTGCCCCTGGCTGCCTATACACTGCCCTGCCTGTCTATACACTGACCTTCCTGCCTATATACTGCCCCTGCCTGCCTATATACTGCCCCTGGCTGCCTATACACTGCCCCGCCTACTTATAAATTGCCCTGCCTACCTATATACTGCCCCTGGCTGCCTATTTACTGCCCCTGGCTGCCTATACACTGCCCTGCCTACCTATACACTGCCCTGCCTACCTATACACTGCCCTGCCTGCCTATACACTGCCCTGCCTGCCTATACACTGCCCTGCCTACCTACATACTGCCCCGCCTGCCCGTAGACAGGCCCTGGCTGCCTATAAGTGGCCCTGCCTGCCTACATACTGGCCCTTGCTGCCTATAAGTGGCCCTGGCGACCTACATACTGGCCCTGCCTACCTACATACTGGCCCTGCCTGCCTATATACTGCCCTGCCTATATACTGGCCCTGCCTACCTAATGGGGTCTACCTATTTACATGACACTTATCTGACATTTTTACATTTCTAATTTTTAAGGTCTAACATACGCTGTTTGGGGAATTGATAGGAAAGTGCTGGAAAAGAGAGGAGCCTAATATGTATTTGTGGTAAATTCTACAGGGACGAGTAGTGACCGGGAGAAGAAGACATTGCATTCCGTACCGGACAGAGAAAAAATGGAAGGAAACACCTCATCAGGGAAGACGTCATGGAGGTTTGGGCCAGATGCCGAAGAAAAGGAGAAGAGATCAACTCCCATCAGAGATGACGTCTCCTGTGAGTCTCTGATGTCAGGGGTCATTTTACTTCTGTGTTGAGTCAGTGCTGTATTTATGTGTTGGTGACCTGACTACTGATGATGTGATTGGTGGGGTTGTAGGTTATGTTGGTGCTTATGTAGTGTCAGTGTAGGCTTGTCCCTGATTGTAAAGCAAGTGCACACCTGACTCTGTGATGAGGGGTTTCTCTGCACCATTTTTTCTTTCTTGCTTGTGTTTAGGGAGCTCTCACATGGAGCGGTTTTGGTGCATTTTTTGATGCATTTTTTGTGCAGAAATGTACAGCATTAACTGCTCTGCCTTTCTGCACAAAACTGCACCAAAAATGCTCTGTGTGAAAGCACCTTTATAGTGTCGTTTATTTTAGAAAGTGGCGAGGTGCGAGAACAAGGGAAATTTTGTAAGCGTATATTTTATGTGGGCTGGTGGGGGCTTTGTGCCAGGGCTGATTTTTATTCCCAGTCCGGCCCTGGATATCAGTGTAAACAGACACAGAAGATAAGGGATCCTGTGAATACAAGACAGCTTTGCTAATGTCATCCAATTGCAAAGTTACTTGTTTTCACTGTCCCCTTATTCTAAAGACCATTTAATGAAATGATTAGAGATGGGCGAATCGATTCTAACGAAGTGGAATTCGTTTAGAATTTCAGGAAAACTTCGGTTCGGAACGAAGTCGAACTTTGGGGTACTTCGGGTGAACTAAGTGTGCTTTTGATTGATAAAATGGCTGCGAGCACATGGCGCTACATGGGGCAAAGCACTCTGGGAGGAAGAAGGGCATAGCCTGCATGACATGTGCAGAGGTGAAGCCAATCAGAGACTGGCGGGATTCTGTGACGTCACCGCACTATATAAGTCCGGGCGCGACGCCGGGAGCTCACACTCCTCTCACTGTGCTCATCAGGGAAGGTGCTGCCGCAGCAGATAGCTCTTACTGAAGAATTGATTTTTATATAGCGATTTCTGTGGGGTGTCTCAGCTTGTCTCAGAGACTGTTCTCTTAATGTTCTATTTCTATTTTTTTGGGGTATTGGATCTGAAATCCAGTGTGCGTCCAATGCAGCTGCATATACATTCAATATCCAAGTGGGATCTAAGCCAGTTCCTGTTGTATTCATTTAAAGAAACAGCGTTTTTACAATACAAATACCACTTCATTTTTGGCTGCTCAATTCTTTGGCGCAATTTACATCCAGGGGTTAATTAAGCGTTGTTTTGCTGGTGTGCTGACAAAAATAAACCGTCTTTTTTAACGCAAAATATATAAATTTTTCCTGTAGCCTAATTCACAAGCAAAGGCTAATTACAACTGTATCTCTTGTTGTGTGGCGTAGAAAACACGCAATTGTAACACGCTACAAAGCTACTAGTTTGTGGGGCTCAATTCTTTGGCGCAATTTACATCCAGGGGTTAATTAAGCGTTGTTTTGCTGGTGTGCTGACAAAAATAACCGTCTTTTTCAATATATAAATTTTTCCTGTAGCCTAATTCACAAGCAAAGGTTAATTACAACTGTATCTCTTGTTGTGTGGCGTAGAAAACACGCAATTGTAACACGCTAAAAAACTACTATTTTGTGGTGCTCAATTCTTTGGCGCAATTTACATCCAGGGGTTAATTAAGCGTTGTTTTGCTGGTGTGCTGACAAAAATAAAACGTCTTTTTCAACGCCAAAATATATAAATTTTTCCTGTAGCCTAATTCACAAGCAAAGGTTAATTACAACTGTATCTCTTGTTGTGTTTGCGTAGAAAACACGAATTGTTAACACGCTCAAAGCTACTAGTTTGTGCGGCTCAATTCTTTGTCGCAATTTATATCCATGTGTTAATTAAGCGTTGTTTTGCTGGTGTGCTGACAAAAATAAACCGTCTTTTTCAACGCTAAATATATAACATTTTCCTGTAGCCTAATTCATGCCCCGAAGGTTAATTAAGCCTGTTTGTGCTTTTACATTTAGTAAAACAACACAGGGGTTTTTAAACGACACATAAAAGAAAATTTTTTTCCGGGCCATTTGTGGAGCGCATTTATATCCAAGGGTTACCCAAGCTTGTTAGGGGTTCATTTGGAGTCAAAAACAGGGTGTAATTTATCATAAACAGATATCATCATCAAACAGTGCCCTGTACATTTTAGAACAAACAGTATGTCAGACAGAGAGGTGGCAGGCTCTGCACCTGCGAGAGGCAGTGGCACAAACATTCCTGGAACAGGCCCAGGTTGCAGCACAGCAAGGGGACGTCGCAGCAGGGGTCACTCGGTGAGGCCACAACTGCCGCTGTCATCTAGCGGCCGTGTTGTGTTGTTCAGCAACCCAAGGGTTCTTGATTGGTTGACTAGGTCATCCTCTTCCTCCCAGATGACATCTGACAACCCAAGCCAAGAGTCGGTGGGAACCTCAGACACAACCCTTAGTTGGCATGGCCCGGGAGCGGGTCAGCGGCCCTCACCTGTCCTCAGCCCGCCTCTGTCCCATCCGGTTCCCTCAGCCAGAGATCTACTATTTGGTCTGGGCTCAGCGCCACTATATGGTGAGGATGAACAATTTGAGGAGGGCAGTCAGCAGCTACTTGGCAGCGAAGAAATGGGCCAATATCGCCTGCTTCTTGCAGTAGGCGGCAAAGTATAGATGTGGAGAGTGGCATGGGAGGTCATGTTGTGAGAGGTCAGCCTCGGCATACCAAGACCGGTGATGAGGACAGCAGTGACGATGAAACACAAATAGATGATGATGTAGCCGACCGCACTTGGGAGCCGGGTGAGGCAAGGGCTTCATCATCGTCAGGAGAAGAGGGCGTCAGCTTGCGCGTCAGGCAGCAGCGCAGCCAGCAAGTGGGTCGTGTGGCCGTGAGTCAGCAGGATAGCAGCAGTGTGAGGTCGGGAGCCAAGCGGCCACGGGGTAAAAAACCTGCTTCGCAGGTCCAAGAAAGTAGCAGCACAGGGGCTCAGCGAGGCAGCGGCGGCAGTAGTCACTCAGTGCGGAGCGTTGGCGGTAAAATCCGATACTCGGCGGTGTGGCAGTTCTTTGCTAAGACACCGGAGGAGCCGAATATGGGTATATGTAGAATCTGTGGGCAGAAAGTGAAGCGTGGCCAGGGAGCTAACGTTGGCACCACGGCCCTGCGTCAACACATGCAGCGTCACCATCCGGTGGCCTGGGAGAAACGTGGCTCAGATGTGGTGGTCCATCCTGCCGCCGCAGCAACAGCAGCAGCAGCGCCCAGTGGCACGCATGCCATTGCAGCCAGTCAAGGCTCCACCACCTCTGCAGAAGGGAGCTGTTTCTCTTTGACATCATCTCCCGGTCCAGATGCTCCTGCTCCTCGCTACTCATGGCGCGCAAGCAGTCGTTCAGCGAGGCGATTGCAAAGAGATAACATATGCGTCCAACCATCCTAAGGTGCAGCAGCTGACCGTGCTCCTGTCCAAGTTGTTGGTACTGCAGTCCCTCCCTTTCCAAATGGTGGACTCTGCACCAGTCAGAGAACTAATGGCTTGTGCCGAGCCGAGATGGAGAGTTCCAAGCCGTAATTTCTTTTCCAAAAAGGCAGTACCAGCACTTCATAAATATGTAGAACAGAAGGTGGGTCAGTCCTTGAGCTTATCGGTTTGTTCCAAGGTGCACGGCAGCGCGGACGTCTGGAGCTGTAACTACAGTCAGGGCCAGTACATGTCCTTTACGGCCCACTGGGTGAATGTGCTTCCAGCCCAGGCACACCAACAACTTGGACAGGAGACGCCGCTTTCTCCTCCATGTTGTCAAACTGCTGCACCTGCGCCAATGTCCGCCTCCTCCTCCTCCACCACCACCACCATCTCAGCCTCCACAAGTACTGCTCCATCATACCACATGTGTAGGGCACAGCGGTGTCACGCAGTTCTACACCTGGCTTGCCTCGGCGAACGAAGTCACACAGGGGAGGAACTGCTCCGCGTCATGCAGCAAGAAATCGATGTGTGGCTTTCTCCGCGCCAACTGCAAATCGGAACCATGGTGACGGACAATGGGAGGAACATGGTGTCCGCGCTGCACCGAGGAGGGATGGTCCATGCGCCCTGCATGGCGCACATGTTCAATCTGGTTGTGAAAAGGTTCCTGAAGTCTTCCACCGATCTTCAGAAGATTCTGAAAATGGCCAGGAAACTGTGCATGCACTTTATCCATTTGTACAAAGCCAGGAACACCCTCCTCGAGTTGCAGCGGCAGAACGGCCTCCCCCCAACACACTCTGATATGCGATGTTTCCACCCGCTGGAATTCCAGCCTGCACATGTTGGACCGACTGTATGAACAGAGAAAGGCCATTAACGATTTTTTGATGATCCAGACGGACTCCCCTGTGTAACTTTGATGTCAGCCAGTGGCAGCTCATGCGTGACACCTGCCGTTTGTTGAGGCCATTCGAGGAGGCGACGTTATTTGTCAGTCACCAGGACTACGGGATGAATAACGTCATTCCACTGCTTCATGTCCTGGAACAGATGCTGAAAAATCTGTCTGGGCAGGGGACTGGAGACGTGGCGACTACATCTCGTGGCCACATGAGTCCGGTGGGGACTGAAATGGAGGAGGAGGAGGAGGAGGACATTGGAGCAGAAGCATTGTTTGGTGAAATGAGTGGATTTTCTACCCAGGTGACAAGAGAGGAGGAGCAGGAGCAGCTGGAGGAGGTGGATGGAGATGAGGAAGATGAGGCAGATGACCCCCAAGCACCGTGGCAGTATACAGTGAAAATGGAGGCAGGGAGCCCCTCGGAGTCACTTGTGCAGATGGCCCGCAGCATGCTTATTTGCCTGGCTAGTGACAGCCGAATAGTCAGCATCCGGCAGAGGGATGACTTCTGGCTCTCCACCCTATTGGACCCTCGCTACCGGTCCAAAATGGGAGCCTTTTTCCCAGCTATTGAGAGGGAGGACAAACTCAAATACTATAGGGAAATCCCCGTAATCAGTTGGCCGCTGCCTATGTGTGGCATCGTCCCTCCTCTGACAGGTCTGACCGGGGGGTTCCTCAGCGCTCACGTATTACTGCCGCGGCTGCTGGGGGTAGGTGGGGGGATAGGAGCAGTACCAGCTCCATCAGTAGTAACCTAAGTCTGGAGTCACTGATGAGCAGCTTCCTTCACCCGCCTAGTGAGGAGGGCAGTCGCCAGCAGAAGCAGGACCTGGAGCAGTCCCTGAACCAACAGGTGGTGGCCTACTTGGACAGCACTCTGCCACCCCACTTAGAAGATCCGCTGGACTACTGGGCAGCTAAACTAGATGTGTAGCCGCAATTTACTGAGTTTGCAGTGGAGAACCTATCCTGCCCGGCCAGTAGTGTTGCATCAGAGCGGGTGTTCAGTGCAGCGTGGCCCATCGTTACCCCAAGGAGAACCCGCTTGTCCACGGGAAATGTGGAACGACTGACCTTTGTCAAGATGAATCAGGTGTGGATCGGCCCGGATTTCCACACACCAATACCTTAGGCATTACATGTAGATTACATCAGCCATGACGCCTCACCAAAACTTTGAGAAATGAGTCTGGATTCAAACTTCCTGCCTCAGCCACTATTCTGATTCCGACACCCGCCTGATGCCACACATATGCTGTCAGTTTCTCCATCTGCCTACCACCATCTTTACTAGTGACTGGTATTGCCACTCACTTCCACACTCTGTTATTGTGCCACTCTCTGACCTCATGCTGTTGCTGCTGCTGCCGTCACCTCCACACTCTGTCATTGTGCCACTCTGTGGCCTACTCCTGTTGGTGCCACCTCCAGAATTTGTCATTGTGCCACTATCTGACCTCATGCTGTTGCTGGTGCCGTCACCTCTACACTCTGTCATTGTGCCACTCTGTGGCCTACTCCTGTTGGTGCCACCTCCAGAATTTGTCATTGGGCCACTCTCTGACCTCATGCTGTTGCTGCTGTTGATGACATCATCTCCACACTGTCATTGTGCCACTTTGTGGGCTCCTGATGTTACTGCCTCCTCCAGAATTTATCATTGTGCCACTTTTTGGCCTACTCATGCTGCTGCCAAGTGACCGCTGTCTCATTAGAACACCCTGTGGTTTCCTAATGCTGTTTTCACCCTCACCACTCTATGACATTGCCACTGTGTTTAGTTTTCCCCTTTTTTTCTCCTGTCAGAAGGAATGGGAAGGATCAGGATTGTCTAGCCAAAAGCAGGAGTGGATACAGAACACAGAAGACATGCAAATATCCCATTTACTGGTCATCGCTGTTTTGGATCAACTCCTGTTTGTTTTTGGCCTTAGCAAAACTGATGGATTATTGACTGATTGAAAGCCGACGGTGACAGATGAAAGGAAGGGCAAAATGATCAGAGACGTCAACGCAAAATCACTGCCGAACCCTCTCCACTCATTCAGGGGGGCCTCTACATGTATCAGCGTTTAACAGAACAGGTTCTGTCATATTCTGTGACGGTTTAAAGCTCTGGCCTCATGGAGTGACCCATACTGTGACATCCCCTGACTGTGCTGAGACCTGTGCCGGCTCCAGTAACCTATCACTGTGTTCTTTGACACTGTGGTAGGATCTTAGCCCTCAGCTTGCCATGACTTTATCAGGCTGCATTCCCGCATCAGTTTTTTGGTCAGTTTTGCCCCCGTAAGTGCCGGCGGCAGTCATGTGCGTGTCATACTAAAACACAGCATTGTATGAAGACCAAACCAAGCTCAAACCAAGCATATTGGAGCATGGCACAATGTTCTAAAGCACCCTACAGGCTCTCTGCAGCCGGAAAATAACTGTTTTTTAACGCGATTCATCCCAAATTTATTCGGGTCGAAACAAATTTTGTCGGAAAATTTGGCGAACTCGGTGAATCGAATTTTTGAGAAATTCGCCCATCTCTACAAGTAAACCCTTAAGCACCAGGCCTAAAAAGGTGTTAATGACCAGCTAAATTTTATAGTTTTTGCCTTCATGCTTTTCAACGGTCACAACTTTTTTATTTTTTCAGTGATGAAGTTGTATGAAAACTGCAATTTTTATGCAGGAAAAGTTTTAGTTTTGGGAGGCATAGTTTAAATTCACATATAAATTACTGCAGAATTGTAATTTTTTTTCTGCATTTGTTTTTTACACCATTCATATTTAACACTAAATAACCTGTTAGATTAATTTTACAGATTATTATGGTCGTGTGGATACCTTTTTTTTTATTAAATAGTCAGGTTGGTCATTAAGGGGTTAATGTTTTGTAGGTTAAGATAAATTACCCAATAATAATGGCCCAGCAGCAGGCTCGGACTTGCCCGCTGGGGAGTCAGTGGATTCCCCGGTAGGCTCCGAGCTCCTGTGGGTCCCAGTGGTAATGTTGCCACTACCCGGAGCCCGGCTGCCGCATTCTGCCCTGAACGCCCAGGCCCTGTGTCCCGAGCATTCAAAGGCAGGGCCCGGGAGTCGAGGGCTAATGTCCTCGATTCCCGGGACTGCGCAGTATCAGCTTCGCTATTCACCCCGGTAAGCCTAAGGCACCGAGTTGTATTTTATTTTTTTTTACTACATAAAGGGGGTCCTAACTGCCTGTATACTACATAAAGGATGCCCTAATTCCCTGTATACTACATAAAGGGGGCCCTAACTGCCTGTATACTACATAAAAGGGCCCCTAACTGCCTGTAAACTACTGTACATAAAGGAGGCCCCAATTGCATATATACTACGTAAAGGAGGCCCTAACTGCGTCTATACTACATAAAGGAGGCCCTAACTGCCTGTATACTACATAAAGGGGGCCCTAACTGCCTCTATACTACATAAAGGAGGCCCTAACTGCCTGTACACTACCTAAAGGTGGCCTTACCTGCCTGTATACTACATAAAGGAGGCCCCAACTTCCTGCATACTACCTAAAAGATGCCCTAACTGCCTGCAACCTACCTAAAGAAGGCCCTAACTGCCTGCATATTAAAGAGGGTCCTAACTACCTGCAACATATCTAAAGGGGAACCTAACTACCTGCAGCCTATGTAACTGAGGCCCTAATTACCTACAGCCTAACTAACTGAGACCCACCAACACCTACCTACAGCCTAACTAACTGGGACTCACCAACACCTATCTACAGCTTACCTAACTGGGGCACACCAACCTAACTGCCGCCCACCAACCTAACTGGAGCCTATCAACTTACCCAACTGGGGCCTACTTATCTACCTGGCAGCTATTTACCTATCCACCTGTGGCAAGATACCCCCCAACCAATCTGGGGCCGGCCTATTGTTCCAACTTATCCAGCGGGGGTCTACCTACCTAAATAGGGCCTATTTAGTTATCTGGGGCCTTGCACACTTGCCTACCTAACTGGGGTCTTGCCTACCTACCTGGTAATATAATTCTGAGGGGAGCAGCCCATAGCTTTAGCATAATCTCCAAGGGGTTAGCCCTCTCCCCACCCACCGCTCCCGCTCTCCCACCCCTGGAAAGTTTGTACAGAGGTGGGAATAGGGAAAGAGGTGCTTGAAAAGTGAGGATTCTAAGATATTTGTGTGTAAATTTGTTCAGGGATGAGTGGTTGCCAGGACAATCATCATGGCGGTCTGAAACGGATGGAAAAGAGAAGAGAAAAAGAATTACTCATGAGAGAAGAGAACAACTCATCAGATCCGACAGCTCCTGTGAGTTCCTGCCATCAGGGTTTATTTTGCTTTTATATTGGATCAGTGCTGTATTCACAGTCATGTGATGTGACCTGAGCTGGTGTCAGACCACTATATGGTCTCCATATGGCAGTGTTGTAAGTTATATCGGCGCTAGTATAGTGGCAGTGTACAATTGTCCCTGATTGTAAAAGTGAATGCACACCTGACCCTGTGATTAGGAGTTACACTTTTACTTTCTTGCTGGTGTTTATAGTGGTGTTTATTTTAGAAGGTGACGAGGTGCATGACCAAGGGAAACGTGGAGGGGGATATTGCATGTGGGCTGGTGGTGGGGGATATGGATCGAGCTTCTTAGCCATGCATCTATGATGTGTTAGACTCTGACAAATGTGTGAAACAGATATGTGAAATAGACAGACGTGTGAGACAGATATGTGACTCACCTGGTATTGTGCTGGTATTTAGGCTATGTTCACACGGCTTGTTCTGGGACATATTTCAGCCCGTAATACGTGCCGTACTGCGCGAATTACAGGGTGAAATATGTCCCAGTCATTACGGTAATCCACAGTTCTCATAGAGAACTATGGTTTACATCTCTTCTCCCTGCTCGCACAATACAGTGAGCGGGGAGAGAAGTGACATGTCAATTCTTCACGGCGTATACGCGCTGAGAATAATGAATGTCTATGGAGTCGGCGGGCGAAATACGTCCCGCAATTAAGCCGTGTTAACATAGCCTTACAGTTCTGTTTTTCACACTATGTGGTAAAATGGATGCATTTATGTCCGAGAGGCCGGTAATATTTTCATGTACAGTAGCTGTAGAGCAGGCCCCCAAGATCAACTCCCCTGTGGGCCTCAGGCCACACAGTCTGACATTGCCCACCAGAGTACCATAGGATCTTTCTTTATGCCCAGGCTCTGGTACAATTTGTTGGACCACAACTGCATTTACAGCTGACTATAAAGCCATTCACTTTCTACTTATTTTTAATTCTTATGAATTAATTCACAAATAACCTATTGAACCTTATTGCTAATATCATCCGGTTTACAATGCATTTAAAAGTACATGTATATGACGTGCATACATGGAGGGCAGGCTGTAACATAATTTTTTTCCTATTTTGGGCCAAAGAAACCCCAATATATCACTGTTTATGCATTTTAAATTATTTGAGCTGTGTGTAGGGAATATAATTTACATTGGCCTATTTCCAGCAACACAAACGCCACAGGAGATAAGCAGTCATGGGTCAGTGGTGAAATCTTGCATAGTAGCCAAATTTTTCCCACACAAGTTTATTGTCCTCAGCTGCTCCCATCCAACAGTTTACATGAATTGGCAAAGGGCAGACACAGGCTTGGGCAGTGGGTGACATAGGCTCCTCCTTCACCTCTCATTATTATAAAAGAGAGAACATTTTAGAGACTCAGTGGACGTGACGTGTGATCCAACATGTGGCTTCTCTGGTTACCTGTGTGCCTGGCAATCTTCAGCTCATCCTTTACATCAGCATCAGAACCGTAAGATTCAGATTATGTTTATATCTAAATTAAAGTAGCATAGATTATCTGCATGTTATATCTAAAACTAAGTAAAAGCAAAAAATACTGTGAATCTTGTGGATTTCCAGCTTGTAGGTAGAAATGAGGACAATGTTCAGTGAGAAAAAGTTACAAAATAGCTCTTCAGAAGCAATAAAACTGTTTTTCTAGTGCCACCTGCAGGTTGCTTCTCTGTAAATCAATGTCCAACTCTTTAACCTTTATCCAGAATAAGCAGGGTTTACTTCTCACATAATGATCTGTGGGTACCACCACTATACCCTCGGGATCAAAAGGAAAAGCGGTACTCCTGCTGCAGTTTCCGGGATTGGTCTCCTGGCAATTTGACCTCTTAGGGTGCGTTCACACGGCAAGGAACAAATACCGGTTTAATCCAACCGGTATTTGTCATGTTTTGCGCCCGTCCCCACGGCCGCGGGGGCGGGGAAGGCGGCTTTTCTCCACGATGAGAGGTGAAAAGCCCTCCCCCTTCACATTGACTTGCACAGATACGGAAGAATGTGCAGGTACAATGTTTTGCGGGCGGTCCACGGGCGGAAAAAACGCCGGGCGGAAAACCCGTTCAGTGGGGACTGCTGCACGGGTTTTCCATAGCACCCCATTGTGCTCATTTTCGGCCGGTTTTTCAGGCCGGCTTTAAAATCCATACAGTGGGGACATGCCCTTAGGGTGTGTTCACACGGTGTTTTTCAATCCATGTTTCAATCTGAAAAAATACGGTGTAAAACGTATCCAAACACGTACCCAAAGTGTGGTGCATGTTTAGATACTTTTTTTTTTGCAGCACAAACATACTCTATAGTCTTAAATAGGGTGTCTGATGTGTAAAACGGATCAAGAATTGACATGTCAATTCTTTGATCGGATCCGTTAAACGCATCTCAAAGACGCATGTAAAACCCATATCGTCTTAGTGACGATGCATGTTTTACATTGCTTTCAGTGTAAGAGCACACTGAACATTATTGAATACTTTTTGAGGTCTGTTTTTTGGTATGTAAAGCGTACCCGAAAACGTATTCAAAAAATGCCATGTAAACATCCCCTTAGATCCTACGCTCAATGGTGATTGCAGATTAGCAGTTAGTCTAAATAAGGGGTCCCTAGATGTAAAGTAGTCTATAATACCAGTGATTAAGCGATCACAGTGAAGTAAGTTCCTAGTTCGACTCAAAAATAAAATAAAGAAAAATGTTAAATGAAAAAATATTAATTACATAAAAATCCCAACAAGAATAACCCTCTAGACTTTCACATATTGCTTTATTATGTAAAAAAATGAGCACGAAAAACAAATGCAGCACAAAACACATACATATTTGGTAACGTCATGTCCTTAACAACCTAAACTATAGAAATTTTACGTCATATAATCAGCATGGTGAACGCCATAAAAAAAAAAACAAAGAATGGCAAAGAATGGCAGAGTATGTACCCCAATATGGGAGCAATTAAAACTGCAATGAAAATTCGTTCTGCAAAAAAGCCCTCACAGCCCCATTGACAGAAAAATAAAAGCGTTAGGGGGCGTTCTCGCGGCAAAGACAAAATACTGGTCGGATTATCCAACCGGTATTTGTCTTATTTTTGCACGTAAAAAGGGACAGCTTTTGTCAGCGATTTGTGGATTCAGACGTCTCACTTCACATGGACATGTTCATGTTCCACCCGAAAACCGGGCGGAAGAATGAACATGTTCTAAGTTTTTCGTTACGCTGGCAGTATTAAAAACCGTCCGGTGGAAAATCCATACAGTGTGAACTACTGCATGGATTTTCTATTTAAGTCAATGTGAAAGGTTGACAGTCGGTTTACAGACGGTTTTCAAATCCGACTGAAAACCCATGCCGTGCCCTTATATTGACCCTTAGGCCGTGTTCACACGGCTTATTTCGCCGCGGATTGGCGCCGTACTCCGCGCCAGTTTTTTGCTGCAGTACGGCGCCAATCCGTCAGAGTAAGTACGGTAATCCATTGTTCTCATAGAGAACAGTGGATTCCGTCGCTCCTCCCCGCTCGGCGAATCCACCGCGGGGGGAGAAAGTGACATGCACATTATTCAGGCGCAATACGCACCGTGGATAATGGAAGTCTATGGGGCCGGTGGGCAGCGCCGCCGCCTCGCCCCCGCACCCGCCCCTTATTCGAGCCGGATTGCGATCGCAATCCGGCTCGCAAATCCGGCGTGAATTAGCCGTGTGAACGGGGGCCTTAAAATAAAGCTTACATGACTTACCAGACTGTCTGCTAAAAAACTAAACCAAAAAAAACTACAAATATTGCAGAATAGCAGTTTTTTCAGCCCCCCCGCAACAAAAAAGTTTGCAATACATTATATTTACCCCAAAAGGCAGGTTTTAAAAACTACAAAAACAGGTTCTTTAATAAGCTCCATAATTGTGTGCTTGTGAGAAAAAGGCCTCTTACAGCACTGACTGTGGCAACAAAGAAGTTAAATGACTTAGGGGGGGGATCAAAGTTATTTCCAATCTTAGTCAATAGAGTCAGCATACACAAGTCAAGGCACAGGCAATTTGTGAAAGAGTTGGCCAGTGGCTTAAAGGATAGTCAGATATAGGTAGAAATATAAGGGAAAATAGAGACCGTTTTCTTTCTTCTTGAGGAAACTTTTTTTATGTTTAAAGAAACATTAAACATAGAAATGAATTATACACGTTAATAGGAGATAATTTCTATCCCTTCACAACTCTTCCCTTCACAACCCCAGATTTTCTTCATTTGCAAGAAATAAACAGTCTTGTCGGAATTTGCAGAGGAAACAGGGAATAATCTCCTGCTGATTCTGATATATTTTCATTTGGGGATGAAAAGAAAGAGTGGGGCTTATCAAGGGGTGTGGCTTGACCAACTTTTTGTAATGGGACAGTCAGGATAGAGGAGGGAGGCTTCTTCTTCAACCAGTTCTATTATAGCAAAACATAAGACACATATTTTTCATATATTTCTTGATTCAAAATAGGATCAGAGGAAAAGAGAAGGCAAAGGGTGGAGGGGGGAATTGCTGGGATTTTTAATTTTCTTTGCATTTACTTTGGTTAACAACTCTACATGTGAAGTCCGCTATTAACAGCAGAAATAAATGCATTTGTAACATTAGTCAGCTTGTTTTCTGATATATTCATGAATAACTCTTTTTTTCTCTTTTTTGTGTCCTTACAGCCATTATTTGATTACAGTTCCTACACACTCAGAGCAGGGGAAAAAAGTGAAAGCTTGTGCGACCTTCCTTGACTTGAAGGAGGTGGTTGACTTTTAAAATAACTGAACATGTGACGATGTTTTACCCGTAGTGAAGTAAAAAAAAACCCCTCCTATCATTCTGAGTGCTATGACTTTCAGGTCTGTATATGTTTGCAAAATAGGATGTGTCAAAATTAACAGATCAATATACAATACATACTTTATAAAGTGTCTCTATTAATATCTGTTTTTAAAGATCAGTACAATCAACTAATAAAATTTTTCTATTAATGTTATTTTATAAGAAATGTACATACATACTTTAAAGTTCTAAATTAATATCTGTATTATAAAGATCAATGTACAATACATACTATATAAAATGTTTCTATTAATGTCTATATTATACAGATCAATGTACAATACATACTATATAAAGTATCTATATTAATATCTGTATTATAAAGATCAATGTACAATACATGCTATATAACATGAAAAAAAAACATAAAACCATACTAAAGATGTGGATTGGCCTTACTCTTCCATCCCAGTATATATTTCTGGGACAATCGTCATTCCTCTTACATATTTGTTGGGTCAAGACCTTTTCACAAAAAGAGTGCAAGGTTAAGCATTTCTTCTTAACAAGACAATCGGTTATACACATCTTCCCTGACCCCTTTAAAAAAACATATTCAATCCTGCATTCAGATCACTACATGATATTTAGAACAATCTATATGGACTATTCCACTGGTTCATTTTACTCTGTTTATCATGTATAACATGCAGAGATGTTGTCTAGGTCTACATATCCTCACGCTTCTCTCTTTCCTTTTCTTTCTCCCCTTTTCTTTAATCTGGTTGTAACAAATCCTCAATTTGCTTTTGACCCACCAGTCTTTAGAAAGCAAAAAGGATTTTTTTTCCAAAGCAAAATTGGGGGGATTTTTACAACCAACAAGGGGTGGGCTTCTACCCCTTTCCCATAATGCTTGTAATGCGATGTAATAGAGGGGAAAAAGCAAAAAAAAAACTCTACAAGCCGTTGGTTGGTCTCTCTTTTAAAGGGGGAGATCTTTCCCTTTCCGAGCTACCCGAAGCTCCCACAAGCCAGCCAGATTTTCTCACTCGCACTGAAGAGGACAAAAAAACCCCAAACAGCGTTGTTGAGATGGAATACTGGGTTGGCTAAAAAATTTCCTTTTTTCTTTCCAAGCTTGGGTCAAAAGCAAATTGAGGATTTTTACAACAAACGAGGGCGCTGTGGGGTTCTCACCCCCTTTCCCCAAAAGCCCCTTTTGATTGCAATACTAAGAAGGGGGAAAAGGCAAAAAAAAAACTCTAAACCGTTCGTTTGGTGTCCCTTAAAGGGAAAATCTTCCCTTCCTATGTTTAAACTAATAAAAGCATATTTATTAAAAAAGAAGTTACCTTGAAGTTCTGTGTACTCAGCCCACAACCTTATCCTTTTATAGGGTCACAGAACTCCTTGGTGATTTTTAGGGTTCCTATAATTCATACTAAAGAGTACAGTATGTCAAGCATAAATAGTCACAAGACACAGCTCTAGTAGCTGTACAGCAAGCTGTGTGTCCATCACATGACTTGGGCAGATTTTTAGCTTTTAGGGCTTGTCCCCACGACAAAGGTTTCCTCGTTTTTTCAGCGTTTTCGTATTTGAAAAACAGTCTGTAAAGCAATGCCAAACCTTTTTCATTGTTGTAATAGAAATTAGTCAGCAGAATTTAGAACTGGTTCATTTCTTCCACCCAGAGCCCCTCCCCCGTCCCAAAAAAAAACTAAAAAACCTTTTTCAATGCCACCATATTTTTTGGGCTTTTGCCGTGGAAACGCACCCTTAGTATGTTGAAATGGGACAGTTCTGCTGTAGGTTTTCTGCAGGCCTATGGAATAAAAGGTTTTTACTGTAAATCCACAGAAATTGGATTAAAATGTGGATTTACAGCAAAAAATGCTACGGACCTTTTTCTGCAGATCTGCTGTGGAAAATTTTCAGTGGATTCGCCCCATTTAAACACCCTATAGGTTTTATGACTGCAAACAGATCTTGCAATGGTCAAGAACCGATACAAAATTTATGTTGAAAAATTGCATACATTTTTATTATGCTAAGATTAAAATGTATTTGCAGAAACAGTGATACTCCTTTAAGCTGTCAGTGGCTGAATCTCACAAGACAAGACGGTATATCAAAACTTTACTTCAATTTCTTTTAGGTCCCAGAAGTAGAAAAAGATCGGTCATTGGCAGCCTTTCACGTATCTATACATGGAGAAAACATCAATGTGGATGAAAGCAAGAAAGTGTTTATCACCAAAACAAAAAATGTGATGTGCGAAATTCAGAATGATAAGTCCACTTACAAGCCAGGTGAAACAGGTAAGGTGAAAGACACGTAGTAAGGACTAAGGGCCTCATGTATGAAAACTATCTAGGTATAAGACTTTCTTTGTTGCCCAAAGCAACCAACCAATCACTTTCATTTTTTCAGAGCACTGTATGAAATGAAAGGGGAGGTCTGATTGGTTGCTATGGACAAAAAAGAATGTGGCCCTAAGAGTAAAATCGATATGTTGCAGAAATTGCTGGGACTGTCAAAGTCATCTGCATGGAGCTTGCTTAAATCTGTGCAAAATCCCCATTCAGATGTATGGAACAGATTTTCAGTTGCAGAGAGTTTTGCAACAAATTTGCCCTATGTGAATATAACCTAGGGGAACTTCACACATGGCATTTAGATACAACTTTTCAAGCCAGAACTGGGATTGGATTTGAAGTACAAATATTTTGTATACATTTACTCTCCTTATTATTTACTCTTTGCTTTGGCTTGAAAAAGTGCATTCATTCAGAACGTGTAAAAGCCCCTTTGTTGACAGAACCAATACTATCAGTATTCATGTTCTTGTTGTATGACTATACTGCACCACTGAAAACCTTTACTCTACGGCTTTGTTCACACGGCTTAATTGGGGGGCGTAATTTCGCCCCGCATTTACGCCGTGTGGACGGGGGCGGGGGGGGAGCGGGGGTGTAAGCAGGGGGCCGGCACTTCGCCGGCCCATAGACTATAACTGCTAGCGGCGCGTATACGCCGCTAGAAAGTGACATGTCAATTATCTCCCCGCCCGGCGGATTCGCCGGGCGGGGAGAGGAGACGTAATCCATAGTTCTCTATGAGAACTGTGAATTAACCGTAATGAATGGGCCGTTTTCGGCCCGTAATTGGCGCACTTCGGCGCGTAATTACGGACCGAAATACGGCCCTTTTTAAGCCGTGTGAACATGGCCTAACAGTATCCATGCAATTTTTCTAGTTATTTCCATTAGGAAAATATTATTCAACTCCAATCCCTCAAAAGGTCGTGACTTAAGAATGTCACTCATAGAAATGTTTTAGCGAAACCTGATGCTGAGACAATATTTATATGAGCTGTTCAATTCTAAGAAAATGCTGAAAATATGACCTGTTCAATCGGCGTTTAGGGGCTGTTCACATAGTGTTATATGCTACATATGTGGTATTCATTGGGGTACTGGGAGAAAAGATATCCTTATGGATCCCACAAAGGATCCATAGAGAAAACAGTCCAAACGTAGTCACTTTTGGATTATGAAAGCTGTTTTCTGAATGTCAGCACTTTGTGCCAGACAAAAAAGTGTAGTCAAGCACTTATGTTTGGGGAGCAAAAAAAGGTGGTAAAAAAAAAAGACTACATCCACATTGTTGTTCCTTATGAATCTGTCAGAGTATCCTTCTGGATATATTTTTTCAGTTGCAACAGAGGTCCTGAACGTAATTACAGTACAGTGTAAACCAAGCCTAAATTGCATTGCTATACCAATTACTACATCCATCTATTCAGAGGAATGTTTCATGCCATCTACTTGAAGGAAGCATCATACTTCAGTATACGCATATATTCAATTGGTCATCATACCTGACTTATTCACGCCGTGTAATCATACAAAGCTTTATGAGTTGTCAGATGACACTGGTGAACTATTGAAGGGCAGGCATTGTACACCCACTCATTTTAAGAACACAACATCTATAGAGGAAATTATTGGAAGGAACCCTTGTCCTCTATACAGAACACATGCAATTGTTGCTATTATTATATACACATGACATTTAGTAGATCCTAGTGACAACTGGATTGTCTTCTTGTGGACCTTTGCAGCTCAGTTGTATTTTGAGCTCATTGTTGTGTCAGAGTGTTGAACCACCAGAAGGTCCTATGTTGGGCCACTACTGGGATATATTGTGAGATATGAACATGTCTACTGGTTGTAAGGAAATAGAAGGACACTGTACAGGACTTTTCCACTTTGAATTAAAAGGGCTTATGAAGGTAAACTGATCAAAGGGTGTTCTGTGACCCCCAGTGATCAACTTTAATCTGGAGAAACTTGGCAGCAAATGCTTAATTCTCCTGCAGCTCCAACTAAGAAGAAAAAAAGCTTTATGAATGGGTTGTCGGTGCAATGCATGGATTTTAGGTTCTGCAAAGAATATAGATAGTCTTTACAGCATATCTCTGTTCACCAGCAAAATAATGAGGATCCAGAATAGAGAACTTTACTTATTAATTCTCTAACAGGATATGTGAAAATAGATTTTCCAAATTAGACAACTCTTTAAGCTGGCCAAACACATGCATTTAAAGTGGTTTAGTCTAATATCAGTGTAATAGATTAATAGTCTAAGGTGTATGGGAACAACCCCACAGTCAGTAGATGTTGGGGGAAATACAGATGTTCGACTTCAACATGCTTCCTCCATTATTTCCCCTGGAGATAGGATGTTGACAGGGGTCTAAAAGCCACTTATGCTCCTTTCTAGAGACAGGGATCATTAAAATCAACACAGAAGGGAAAAAGGTGCTCATTAGAAAAATAAGTACAAATGTATCTACATTACAAGGCTTGTTCTATGCTTTAAATAATAGTTGCCGTTTTATTCTAGTGAGATTCCGGGTGGTGTCTGTAGATCGGGATTTAAAAGTTATAAGTAAAAAGGTAAGAATGGATGTGTTTGCTTTCGTTGATCACAATGCAATGTTCATTAAACTAACAAATCTGCTCCAATCGGTTAAAAAGCAATGCCTAACATACAAGTGTCCAAGAGACAAATCAAATTTAAGTAGAAAATTGTTGTGCTCTATTATCTATGTTCCCCAAAATATAACTGGTTATCTCCACCAGGTTTCAATTACCTGGAGGCTGTCATTTGTTAGATGACTTATCTCTTTTATTAGATAACAGTCTGTGCTGACCATAACCACAAATCAATACTGAACATACTAGGAAGTACTGGCAGTGGTAGGAAATTGTAGTATTTTCTATGCAGCATGATAAGTGACTCATGCCAGAACTACTCATTTAGTCAAATTGTCATTTTCAGCACAGGCGTTATTTGTATCCTATGATAACAAAGATTGTAGAGCCAACATTCTGCTTTTTTTGTTGATCATAGCCTCAGAATGTTGGCTTGTCAAATGTGCATTGTCCGACTTGGGTACCTGGGCCTTACCAGTGCAGTTGATCTTTAAGGCCCATTGGAGTTGATTCTTCGGGCCCACCCAAAATCTACAGTACATGACTGCACATGCCTCTTGCACGCTGTCTCCCTTTCTCCCTGAAATGCAACCCGAGGTCTACCATGTCCAGAGGCCCACTGGAATTTTGCTCCTCTGTGCGAATGTCCGAGCCTGTAAATATGGCACACATTATTGTAATCATGTCATCATGTAAACGTCTCACTTGCCAAAGTGTAGCAAATTCTTAAATGAGTATGATTGCTATTCACTACAAATTTTTTACTTAGAAAATCAATTCTGCCATCTCTATAAATCTTCATTGATTCTGGACTACAAAAATCACTCAAATTATCATAGCTAACAAATTAGTTTCACCATATGTAATTCTATTCTTAGCTGTATTAATATCAGGAAGAATTATTGTATGGGTTTTATTATGTTGCTAATTAACTTAACTTGACAAATGATGCACCATGATATCACAGCTCAGAATATTATCTGTGCTTTTCAAAGGCTTTTATCTATAAATAAGAGCAGATGACATGAAAAGCTATGATATCAAGCTATACATAATCTGTTCACCCGTTCCCAACATTTCATGTACCAAAAAATGTTTGTACCAAAAACTACACTTTGCCCTGCTAAAAGAAGGTCCACACACAGCTCTGTCAATGGAAAAATAAAAAGTTATTGGTCACAGAAAATGTCAATGCAAAAAGCTTTATTTGTTAAAAGTAGCAAATTATAGGAAAAAACTATATAAATTTTGTACTGACTGAACAAAAACAATCCACAGAATAAAGTTGACATGTTAATTATATTATACAGTGAACTTTGTAAAAATTAAGGCCAAAAAACAATGGTTTGTTTGTACTTTGTTCCCACCTCACCTCACAAAGAATTATTTTTTGGTTCAGGAAGTGGATAAAAGGCATTCATAACATTGATCTATTTGTATTTTACAACTAACTATCTTTTTTTTCTTTTTTCTAGTATTCTTTGGTTGAAATAAAAGTAAGTATAACAAACATACTAGAATTGATAAGGTTATATTACTAATTGATGCATTTTTGTCATGCAAATACAAGTGTTTTTGTGATAAATCTATTTTACACATTTGGTAGTTTTGTTGCAGAATAACAGTAGATCTCATCCATTACATTTTCCTGCCCTTTTCTCACATACATTTTTTGCCATGCTGACTTTTTTCCCCTTCCGATTTTAAAATGCCCTCAAACACTTACTGTATGTTAACATAACATATCTGATTTTTGTTGAGCAACAAACCTATGAGGTTTGAATATGGCCATACACATCATATTGTATCAGTATCCAGATATCAGTATTACATCTGCACTACATAGCTATAAGGGTACGTCCACATGACATATGTATAATGCCGGTCGGATTCTATATAAGAATCTGGACGGTATTTTATTGTTTTTAGCATGGTTTTGGAGGATGGTTCTGTCCGTGGTTTGTGGATTCTTCCATCCCCCATAACCATTGCATTGCACTCCTGCCATCCGAAAACCAGGTGGAAGAGGGTGCATCTTCCAAGATTTTCGGAACACCAGCAGCTGAAAAGCTGTTAAGTGTAAACTACTGAACAGATTTTAATTTAAAGTCTACGGGGATGGTTTCTTGTCGGTTTTCAAGTCCACAAACTGTTAGAAAATCCAACCAAGAAACCATATTGTGTGGACGGACCCTAATACTGATAAGAAGTTTTTCAGGGATGAAACTGAATTATATAAAACCTTTTAAAATTCAAATGCAATACTTCAATTAGTGTTCTACATCCACAAAATAATAATACTAGCACATGCTGCATCTTAAACATACCGTATGCACTTACTTTATAACTTCAATAGACCCACTAACAATGGTTCCGCATTATTCACCGACAACTGTCGATGGAATACTGATGAAAATATACTCACATAAAGGTGGCCTAAAAGATACATTTCTTTTTATCCATTCAGCATGTCTATCTTGATTGTTAGGGCATCGGTTTTTGCTATTCATTTTTAACTGTATCTACTTGTCTCAAATTAGCTATCAGTGAGTTTTAAGTATGTAAAATAGATCTGGATAGATCTTATATATTTGTTCTTAGATTTTGTCTAAATAAAGTACATTTACAACAAATAGGCTGTGTATAAAAAATGCTGCTGATATTCTATAAGTGGTTTTGTGGGACTTTAGTATTAGGGGCCTATCCTTAAAAAAGGCTGTCCATATGCAACTGCGGGATCTGTCATTGGAATTCCTGCCAGCCAGCTAAATGAAAGGACTAAATATTGTATTATATATTTTCATGGAACAACACTGAAGATATGACACGTTAACACAATGTAAAGTAGTCAGTGTAAAGCTTGTATAATATGAATAACTCAAAAAAATCCACAGTTCCACAAATGAGGAAGGAATAATTCAATGCTACAAATACAAAATCCTCTAAAAAATAACCTTTATTAAATATATTTAAAACACAAATCCCATAGACAATAAACAGTTAACCTCTTAGGACAATCAGAACCCATACATAATTCCACAAAGTGGGTATTCAAAAAACATATCATAAAGATCTAGCTGTCCCTTAATCCTATAATACCCTTTGCTCATCCTTAGCGGGGGTCCCCCCAAAAAAGGGTGACCCCACCCACTAATCCCTGGTACACCCTAGATACACAGTCCCTATCCCTAAAGTGTGTATACTCAAAAGCCAGGTATATGGAAGAGAAAAACAGGACAAGGATATTCACACAGTACAGATAGACCAAAAGAGAATACACTTAAATTCTGTCAGTATAGTGGTACACATAAGGCATATATTATCAATACCAATCTCACCACAGAATTCATTATGGTACCCAATTGACAAGTCCTGTTGGGGGGACGAAACGCATTTGGGGAAGAACTTATATCCTGTTGATCTATATATATCTTGAATAACTACTTTTAGTCACTAGATCACGAATTGGTGATCCTTGTTTGACATTTGCCTTTTCTGTGGTGAGATTGGTATTGATTAGTGTTGAGCAATGAAATCGAAAAAAGTTGAAATTTCCCAGATTTTCACTAAAATCTTGGTTGCGCAATGAAGAGATTATTTTCCTTAACATCTTATCAACAATCAACATCGCGGATTCCAAACGTACCATTTTTTGGTGCTTCCTGTAATTTTGGTGGCCAGCCAATCAGCGCAGAGCACGGGGGAGGGGGAGAGTGAAGAACGTCACCAGTGGGGTATGTAGGGATCTGATTGGCTGCTGAAATCACATGACATCATTTCATCTATGTCACTGCACTTCTTGTTCAGCAGCATTAGCTTCCACACAGCGAACAGAACGGATAGCTGTCTCTCTGCTCAGCTTTTTTTAAAGCTAGTAGAGATTATTTCCTGGCGTTTTTACTACTGAAAAGGGTCCTTAATAGATTAGTTAGCTTAGGGTACAGCAAGATTAGAGAATTCTAGTTAGTATTAGTTAGATGTTTGGAAACAGCTTCAGTGCTCTGAATGGCATAGCTGCAGGGGTGGAGCGGGCGCCTGGTTCGGGGAGGCAGATCCTGCATCAGACATATTTCTCCTCTCAAGCCACTGTGAAATAGCACCAAATTTTATTTCTGCGTTGCCAGCAGCCACCACAGTCTGAGTTACGGGTGTCCCTTTGTTGTGGGGTTCACGTCAGCATTTATATTACTCATATTTCTCCTCTCAAACCACGGTGAAATAGCACCCAAAATGAAACTGGTATTCATATCCCATAGACTTTAATGGGAATCAGAAATTAATCGCAATCGAGGATCGAAAATAGGCGAGACGATTCCCCAAAATCTGGAATCGACTCGAAGCAGATTATTGGCCGCGTCGCTCATCACTAGTATTGATAATTTATGCCTTATATGCACTAGATGTAATAGTATCTCCCTTAGAGATACCAGTATCTCTCTTAGAGACTCACAAAAATAGTGACTCTTAAGTGCCCTCCCTTTGTTTCTCATACAGTAACAGTGCCTCCTCTAGGCCACCCCACACAGTAACATTGTCCATTGTGTGCCCACATGTAACAACACTGCCTCCACAAACAGGAAAATGTCTCTCAGTTTTGCTCTCCATACAGTCATTGTGCCCCAAATAAGTAATGTTGCTCCTATAGTACTCCCACTCAGTAATTGTGCCCCTCACTCAGTAGCACTTCAACTCTGCTAAGCATTGGCACTATGCTTAGTGTTATCCAATTTAATATATTCACTTACTGTAGCCGTATTCCCATGACAAACAATGCTGTTCTGACTTTGCAGGCTTGCAGATTATAAAATACTGGTATGGTACCTCTGGGCAATGCAAGAGGGCACAATGATATCACTGCAACCCTCTAACCTGTTAAGTATCCAGTCAGACAGGGTATGGCTGAGCAGTGAACTGACAGCCCAATCCCCTGTCATAGGATTCAGCTGTACACAGTTAAAACTCCCGTCTGCATATAGGCTAGTGACATAAAAACAATGACAGGGCTAGCAACACTTGTGTCAAAATGCACAGAAGAGGACTCAGATGAGGAGGTGGTCATGTGGGTGAATCATTTGAGTGCCGACACCTTTAAGCAAGGTTCACACGGCTTATTCAAGCCATAATTGCGGGCTGGATTTTGCCCGCAGTTACGGCTTGAATAAGGGGCGGGATGGGGGCGGGGCGGGTGCGCGGCGGGGAAGCTGCTCGCCGGCCCCATAGCCAATGCATTATTTACGGCGCGTCCGCGCCGTAAATAATGTTCATGTCACATTCTCCCCCCCGCGGCGGATTCGCCGAGCGGGGAGGAGCGACGGTATCCATAGTTCTCTATAAGAACTGTGGATTACCGTAATGACAGGGACGGATTGGAGCCGTACTGCAGCGCAAATCCGGCGCGCAATATGGCTCCAATCTGCGGCCAAATAAGCCGTGTGAACACGGCCTTAGAGCTATGGGCATACCTGTGACTGGCAGGGGAGCTTTTTCAGTGCTGTGTTAAAAGGATTATCCAAGATTAGAAAAACACGACTGTTTTATTTAAAAAAAACAGTGCACCTGTCACATCAAAGTGATTGTGGCTGCAGTACCAGACACATCCTGTTACAGGTGCAGTGTTATTTTAGATAGAAGGCAGCCTTTTTTTTCTAATCTTGGACAATCCTCTTTAGAAATGAAGGTTTCAATGCCAGTAGACATGACTGTATATCTTATTTACATAGCTTTTTGCATTTTACAAACTTCATTAGAAACGTCTTAGCTCCTGACAAACTAGCCTCAGAAAATGAGTAGATGGACGTACCTGAGTAGTTCTCCATATTAATTTCCATTGGAGTTCCCAATATTACATTCACTCAGATGTATTTACTGCAACTCAAAAACATAAAAAATAATGAATCTCAGGATGTACTAATAAAATAACAAAAAAGGTACAACAAAGGCTGTTTCCTTAAATAGATTGACTGAGATTTTAAGAATTTCCTGTTCAGGTTGTGACTGTTGTATAATAGAAACAAATTCCTGTCCTCATTTCTACAGCTAGCAGTGACATCACATACATCGCTCAAGGGATCACTGGCCTCAGCAATCTCTGCTTGTCTGTGCTCTACATGACTGCTGAGGCCAGTGATCGGTTTGTGGACACATTAGCCATATTATAAATATATTATATATATTTTATATGTATTATATATATTATCTTATATATATATATATATAATATATATATATATAGTATATATATAATATATATATTATATATATCTGCTATATACATCACTGCTATGGGATTAGTGGGGAACAATATAACCCAAGCTAGAACAATGGTGTCATAATGGACAAGTTAACATTATTATTTATTTTAATGTGGTCCCTCCAGCCTGTGGGACTTCCAAAAATATCTTAGAACCTCTTTAGTTACCTTCCCTATTTGGTTGTCAGACTGCAGGGGGTTTGTATAGAAGCAGACATAGACAGCAGAGTATCCATGTGCAAGAACCTTGTGGGGGAGAACTACAAAAAAGATCCCATCTACCAATCATGTCCTCTTACTGGGCTGGCTTCTTGCTTCCTTAAAAGGGTATTCCCACCATGCACTTTGATGGCATATTAATAGGATAGTATAGAATCGCCACTGTGTTCAATTTTTTCACTTGAGTATTCAGCCGAACCACATTTACTGGACCTCCTTTCCAGTTAAATACATCTTCAATTAACATATGCAAAAGAGAAACATGGACCGCACATCCTTACTATACGTTGATCTAACGTGTCAACCTTTCCATTTTTTGGTGGCGGTGCTGTGTGGCGGCCATTGTTGCTGTGATGCTGTGCTAGTGTGGTGATGCATCCCAGAGCCAGGGGGCTAGGTCTGGCAGCAGTGGTGCTGTTGGGCCACTGGGTTGTGCCCCTCATCTGTGTGGTTTTTGCTGTGGCGGTGGCTGCCATACAGTGTTGCCCCCATTAGCGTAGAGACCCACTTTAAAGAGGTCGCCGTGACGTGGCAAGTGGGCACATACGTTTTGATCAAAAAGTATACTAAGAACCTCCTGTTCATTTTTGTAAAAAATTGTGCTGAGAAGCATTAGATCAACGTATAGTAAGGATGTTTCTCTTTTGCATATGTTTTACATCTTCAATTAAGTTATAAGTCAGCAGCTTCACATTTAAGCTTTTTTCTTTATTTAACAAACTCGTGCATAATTTCAAGTGAACGGCTAAGCGGAGCCACAACAAAAACTTGAGTATATTCTTTATTACTATAATTAGCATATGGACATTGTAATGCAAGAATAGTGGTTGATATTAATAGGATATGCCATCAAAGTGTGAGGTGCAGGTCTCAGAGGTCTAACCCAGACTTATCTCAGGAATGGGCTATCAAAAGTGTCAGCTCAGAATTGAAAGCCAGTAGCTCTCCATTCTGTTCTATGGAAATTCTGTGTACTGCCAGAAGTAGAACAAACTCTCCTAAAGCTTTCGGTGGTCCATTCCTGGGATATATGTGGATCACATAGGTGGGATCAACACTTGTCACACGTTGATGGCATATGGCATGGTGGGAACACTCCTTGAATGTAGATCACTAGCATGAATCAATTGTTTCCCACTTACCTCTAGTCTTCTCAGAGCTCTAACCATTGATACAGACTCCTTAGTTCTCATCCTACCTCCATTCCTGCAGGTGGCTGAGCTGCCTCTCTCCAAGCCAGTAGGTTTACGTCTCATGATTTTAGAGCTTCTTTTGCTACCATTTTCATAATCGTGGCAAAGAAACCTACAAAATCAAGTAAAAAAGAATGTATGTAAACATATTTAAAGGTCATATTCACAGACTGAGTCTGTCAGGATTGAGGCATGGGTTCATATTTGATTCTGAAGGGTATCTTTAGACAACAGCTAATTCACAGTTTAGTGTAGCAATTGCTGAAAAACCTTTTCAAAATGGTGTGGTTTTGGCAAAACTGCAGCATTTTGCTTTTCTTTTGTGTTAGTTGGAGCAAAAAAATAAGACATGACAACTTCATCTGAATGTACTGTAATAGAGTCTGTCAACAAGGTATAAGCAAGCTATTGTCTTGATCCTGGGAATGGAGTACAGTATAAAATAAATCACTGAAAAGGGACTAACTGATTTACAGGCAGGTAACAAGCCCAGAAGCAGAGAACCACAATGCTAAAGAGGAGGCTGCACAGGTGAAAAATATTGGTGAACAGTCACTCACACAATGACTGTGCATTATGGGATGGATGTTCAGTATTATACTTGCACATAAATAAGACTTCTACAGTGTGTCAGTCATACTATTATGAGTAGTGCACCATACTTGCTTTAAAGTCTAAAATACCCCAATCCCAGGATTGTGAAAGGCTAAAAAAACAATGTCCTTCAAAAGCTGCACAGGTTGCACATATGTCATGTCTGAACCTGAACCATGAAAATGGGCAAAAGGAAAACTGGAAGATGGTTGCTCTCCTAGAGAACTAGAAAAATGTTCTATGTATTTTTCATTTAATGTGAGACACAATAATCAAAGGAGAGATCTGGTCTGTTCTGTTTCTCTTATGGATCAGTTCAACCAAAAAGCTAAAGACACACAGCATATGACAAATTATCATCAGAAATCTGACGCTATTTTGTCACTGCTGGACCACAGTAGGATTGCAGTTTTTGGCGCTGATTTGCGCTAAAACCTCGGTTGGTTTTCAGATTTGCCATCAGCCTTGTACATTCAATGTATGGGGCCAATATCAAATGCAAGCAAAATTTTTAAAGCGACAGTAAAAAAATCTGTGCTGTATGAACTACAGCACGGATTTTTCACTGTTGTCTATGCAGCACTGGGTACCCGATTTTCAGCGGTTTTGAAATACTAAAACTGGCAAAAATTTGATGGAAGACCTGTGCTGTGTAGACATAGCCTGAGAAAAACTTTAGTGCAAAGAAAATCCCATAATTCACCTTTTTTTTTTCTTTTTTTTATAGGACCCAAATAAAAACCGTATAGCACAGTGGCTTAATGCAACTACAAAGGATGGATTTGCGGACTTCAGCTTCCCTTTGTCCGATGAATTAGCACTTGGAGATTACGCTATTCACGTAGCCGACGGCTGCTCAAAATACTTCAGCGTTGAAGAATATGGTGAGTTGACATAAAATGATAAATAATTCAAATATAATAAGATGAAGATGTAATTATTTCTAGAGTACAATTTTCTAAGCAAAATAAATGTCATAAGGTGAAGGCTTTACATCTGTATCACAACTATAGCGAATGTGGTGGAGACTATTGGCCAATTCTCTACTTACACTTACTTCTGATTTCATACACAGTATTTTGTCCTTGAGACAACAAATTGTAGTATACTCCCTTGCAACCTTTATTATGTGTTCTCCATATAATAAAAGAATACTTCTAGGGTGGGGGAGTCAGACCCATTTTCACTGAGGGCCACATCAGCATTACGGTTGCCCTCAAAGGGCTGAATATGACTGTAAAACTGCATAAAACAAAACTACATTTTGCTGTGCTATGGCGGGCCACCTAAAATATAAATAGATAATAGAAGAGATCTCTATATTGACCCCTGATATATTTTTACATATTTATTTGGTCACCTCAAAGACATCTTTCTTTAAACGAAATAATCATAATCTTGCTAATCTTTCTGGGAATTGCAGTCCATCCAGTCAAGTTCTACATTGTGCACTGGGGCCCACAACTGTACGCAATATTCCATGTCTGGTCTTATATAATGGGAGAATGATGTTCTCAACGTGTACATCAATGTCCCTTTTAATAAACCTATGATCTTATTTGCCTTGGCAGCTGCTTCAATTAAGTTTACTGCCCACTAAGATTCCCAAGTCCTTCTCCATGTCACTTTTACACAGTTTTTTTTTATTAAACAAGTGATCATGGAATGTATTGTCCCTTCCCATGTGCATTTATCCTTATATTTATCCTGATATATGACTTTTAATAATTCACCTTTATCTGATCCCTCGTAAACCCATGCTGAAACGGAGTTATACATTTATTTACAATGTGATACTGTAAGATTGAATATTTTCTAAGAGATTCTATCAGTTTACCTATAATAGGGTTTAAACTTACAGATATAGGTTTTTTTTATAGGTTTTTAGAATGACTATTTGAAACCTTTTTTAATATTGAAATCATATTTTCTATGCACCAATTCTTTGGAACATACCCTGTGATACAGTCTACAATATTTAAAATCATGACATATCTATTATATTACTTAAATGTCATTGCCCTTCTTCATACATTGATGACATATCAATAAGATATGCCATCAATGTGTGATAGGAGTGGGAGTTCAAACCACCAAATTAGTGTTTAACAAAGACTTTTGGGTGCCTATTTTTGTGGTAGGTGCAGGTCCCAGAGGTGGGACTCACACCTATTACACATTAATGGCATATCTTATTTATATGCTATCAATGTATGATATTGGATAGCTCCTTTAATTCCCCTAGGACTCTGGACCTGGTTATTTGTTTACTTTAGTAAAGCTGCACTTTTTCTGGGATTAGACATGAAATATTAAAAGATAAAACCTCTTATGTCATGACTAAAGTAAAATTAAGACACTAAGGTATTTGGAAAAAAGTCTTCAATTACCTGTCTCTACCTGTTGAAAGCTAATCTTTGTGGTGAGAAAGTTCAATAGGGTCTTCCCTCTGGTCGGCTCCTGCACAAGTTGAAAAAGGTGCTTATTTTTAGTTACCAACAAAAACTTGTTTCTCTATAAGAGCCACAGGCTTCACTTTCCCAATTCATGCCTGGATAGTTGAAGTAATTCATAATAAGAACCTCCTTGTGATTAGCTGTCTCATCTACTGTATGTGTCTTAGTAGTAGGTTCTGTTATATTTGGTGGGTTATAGCAAAACTCTAATAGAATTGTATTATTGTTTTTGCCTCCATGTATTTCTACCCATAACAACTCCACATGTTCCTTTCCTGTATCTATATCCTCCCATAATATTGGCTTTAGACAGAATTTGAAATAAAGGCAAACTCCTCCGCATCTTTGATTTTTAAGATCTTTTCTAAATAAACTGTCACTCTTTGGTGTATATTTATTTACACAGTGTGTTTGGATGCTTATTTTGGAGAATATTGAGCACCCAATTTGCCCCTAAATAAATGTCCAAACACCCGTAGAACACATTCCATTGACTACAATGTGAAATCAGTACCTTCTTAAGACAACTCTGATTTTACTTGAGTCTGCACCTGCAAAGAATTGACATGGCATTTCTTTGAGGTGCCTTATTAATACACTATACTGTATAGGTGGACAGTACGCATCATTTCCCGCTTGCAAGTGTGGAAGTGTCAACGAGGAAACAACACGTTTTCGCTACGGACAATGCCTGCCCGAAAAGTAATTCATGTGAACGTCCCCTTTAAGTTAACTGCGCTGTTATAGCCATCATCCAACCATATCTCAGTTATTCCACTATGTCATATTTTTCCTCGGGCATTTATAATTACAGTTTATTAATTTTAGTGGGGAGACTCCTGGCATTGGTCAACATATAATTTAGAGGTTTTGGGGGTTTTAATCTTTTAAATTTGTCCGTATTAACTATTCCAGCACCTGTGAGGCAAAATTGTAGATCCTCTAGCACCAAATAGAAAGAATGTCAAATGTTTAAACTTTAATGGTGTGCGTTACAAACAGACAGCAGTATTTTTTCCTCATTTATTCCCAGTTTTCTATCCACTATCTTGCACACTATGGGCCCATTTATGAAAACTGTCCAAGCGTAAGACTGTCCTTGTTGCCTATAGCAACCAATCAGAGCCCATAGCAACCAATCAGAGCTCAGCTTTCTTTTTTCAAGAGTAGTAAAAGAAATGTGAGCTCTGATTGGTTGCTATGGGCAACAAGGACAGTCTTACACTTAGACAGTTTTCATAAATGAGGCCCATTTGGGAGACAGAAACATGGAAATAAACTGATGCCTATTCATTTCTATGGAGTTTTTGAGCTATCAGTTTGCATAATTTTGTCTCTGCTTCATCAGGTATCCGTTTTTTTGACTGAAGAGATAGCATAGTCTGTTGTGCTATTTTTTCCATTCAAAAAAACGACATTTGACAGACAGGACCCTTTCATTTTTTTACATTGAAGTCAATGGTGAACGGATACAAATGGATAGCGATCAGTTAATTCCGCTCACAACGGAAGACCCAAGATGAATGCGAGCCTGGCCTAAGGGACCAGTGCAGAGATTATTAAAATACATTGTATCTCTGCAAGAACCCTCTGGAAGTTATGAAAAAACGTATTTTAACCAGATCCTGCTCGTCCATTTACCCCCCTCCTGACCAGGCACATTTTTCTTTTTCATAGTACATGCGGATTTGAATGCTATAACGCCTTTTGCACTTGGTTATCCTACTAGCTTTTTTGCCTTTTTCCTTGATATGTTAGAGACTTTAATTTTATGTAATTTTCCATTATATATATATATATGTATATATATATATATGTATGTATATATTATTTATATATATATATATAAAATATATATATATATATATATATATATATATATATATATATATATATATATATATATATATATATTGTAAGGGATCAGCTCGGTGGTATGGTAAGACAGGACCAGTCTTTAAATCTGTTTAGGCGAACAGGCGTTTATTTCAGTCTCCAACACACACAGCAACATAAAAGGGGCTTAACTTCAGCCAAGACGAAGTAAAACAAAACAGTCTTACACAGTCTGTGTGGGACACTTAGGCCTCGTTCACACGGCTTATTTGGGCACGGATTGGCGCCGTACTCCGCGCCGGATTTGCGCTTCAGTACGGCGCCAATCCGTCCCTGTCATTACGGTAATCCACTGCTCTCATAGAGAACAGTGGATTCCGTCACTCCTCCCCGCTCGGCGAATCCGCCGCGGGGGGAGAAAGTGACATGCACATTATTTACGGCGCGTACGCGCCGTAAACAATGCGTTATCTACGGGGCCGGGAGCGGCGCCCCCGCCGCGCTCCGGCCCCGCCCCCGTTCCGCCCCTTATTCACGGCGGATTTGTGAGCTCAATACGGCTCACAAATCCGTCGGGAATAAGCCGTGTGAACACGGCCTTACAGTCCTGTGTCCAGATAAGCCTCCTTGTCTCCCGCTGAGACTGGCGTGTAGTCTGTTCCTTGGATCTCCTGCTGCACTCTCCCAGCTTCACAGACAATCAATTACACACACTCCCTGATCTCCAGACTTACATACAGCCGCCAAACTCTGGCCTGGACCCTGAAGATGTGGGAGCAGTCACCCACCCAACTCTATGACTGCTCCTGTGAAAACCAGATCCAGACTATTTGCTCTGCAAGCATCCTAACAGAAAACGTATGTCAGCAACCTACCGCTGCTGACACCTGAAATTACAGGTTTTCACCTCACCGATGCCAGGGTCCTTGGTGACACATATCTCTGGTCTACCACAATCCTTCTGTTCTTTTACATACCCCCTCCCCCCCCGCCCAAGACCGTGGTTCTGGGCACCTTTACTCATCTTGCAGTGCATCCTTGACAGGGCATCTGCATTACCCTGTAGCTTTCCGGGCCTATGTTCTACCGAGAAGTTAAAATCTTGTAGGGCCAAGAACCAGCGGGTGACCCGAGCATTCTTCCCTTTCTTCTATCTTAGCCATCTGAGGGGGGCATGATTTGACACCAACCTACACCTGCGCCCCAGTAGGTAGTAACGCAGGGAATCCAGGGCCCACTTAATGGCTAGGCACTCTTTCTCGATTATCGAGTAATTCTTCTCTGCCGGGGACAGCTTCCTACTCAAATAGCTTACTGGGTGCTCTTCTCCATCTACTACCTGAGACAACACAGCCCCTAACCCCGCATCCGACGCATCTGTCTGAACCACAAATTCCCTGGAAAAATCCGGGGAAACCAACACGGGCTGCCTACAGAGGGCTGACTTTAGTTTTTGAAAGGCCCCTTCAGCATCTGTGGACCATTTAATTGCGGCTGACTTGGCTCCTTTTGTCAGGTCGGTGAGGGGCACCGCTATCTCTGCGAAATTGGGAATGAATCGTCTATAGTACCCCACAATTCCCAGGAACGCCCTGACCTGTTTTTTGTTCTGGGGACGGGGCCAGCTTTGGATGGCTTCCACTTTATTAAGTTGAGGTTTGATCACTCCTCGCCCCCCGATGTACCGTAAATACCGGGCTTCTTCCATCCCTATGGCCGACTTGCAGGGTTAACCGTGAAACCCGCCTTCCTTAACGACTCCAGGACAGCCTGAACCTTAGACAGATGACTTTCCCAGTCCTGACTAAAAATGACTATTTCATCCAGATAGGCTACCGCATATTTCCTGTGGGGACGCAACACCCGGTCCATGGCCCTCTGGACTGTGGCCGGGGCTTCCTGTAAGCAAACAGGCCTCCGGACATACTGAAAAGACCCTTCATGCATGGAGAACGCGGTCTTCTCTCTAGCCTCCTTTGATAATGGAATCTGCCAATACCTTTTGGTAAGGTCCTGGGTCGTGATATACCGAGCTGGGCCCAGTCTCTCTATCAATTCATCTACCCTGGGCATGGGGTAGGCATCTACCTTAGACACCTCGTTCAGTTTACGATAGTCGTTACAAAATCGCCATTCCCCATTGGGCTTCGGGACGAGGACTATGGGACTAGACCACCCACTTTTTGATTCCTCGATTACCCCTAGGGCCAACATCCTTTGGACCTCCTTCGCAATGATTTCCCTGCGAGCCTCGGGTACCCTATAGGGTTTTAAATTGACCCTTACCTGGGGGTCAGTGATTATCTCATGCTCGACGACTGTGGTTCGACCTGGGGATTCTGTAAATAAATCTCTATTCTGTAGAAGCAACTGTTTACACTGCTGCTTCTGAGATGGCGACAGGGTCTCCGCCACTTTAACCTCCTCAATGGCTGGCGTCCGTTGGGCCACAGCGCACGGGGCTTCTAGGGGGTCCCTATCTTTCCAGGGTTTTAACAGATTCACATGATACACTTGGTAGGGCTTCCTCCTGCCTGGTTGGTGTACCCTGTAATTCACTTCGCTCACTTTTTCGACTACCTCATATGGCCCTTGCCATTTTGCGAGAAACTTGCTTTCTACTGTGGGTACCAGCACCAGAACTCGGTCTCCCGGGTTAAACTGCCTGAGACGGGCTGACCTATTATAGACCCTTGCCTGGGCCTCTTGAGCCTGAAGAAGATGCTCCTTCACAATAGGCATCACCTGGGCTATTCTCTCCTGCATCTGGGAGATATGCTCTATTACACTCTTATACGGAGTGACCTCCCCTTCCCAGGTCTCCTTGGCAACATCCAACAACCCCCTGGGGTGTCTGCCATATAACAACTCAAATGGGGAAAAACCTGTGGATGCTTGGGGCACCTCCCTGATGGAAAACAGCAGATAGGGTAGTAGATAATCCCAGTCTCGACCATCCTTTTCAACTACTCGTTTTAACATAGCCTTCAGGGTCTTGTTAAAACGTTCGACCAGTCCGTCTGTCTGTGGATGATAAACAGAGGTATTAGCTGGGTAACTTTTAACACTTTACAGAGGTCCCGCATCACCCTCGACATGAACGGGGTCCCCTGATCAGTCAGAATTTCCTTAGGTATCCCAACCCTGGAAAACATCTGAAACAACTCCTTGGCTATGCCCTTGGAGGAAGTATTTCTGAGTGGGACTGCCTCTGGGTACCGGGTTGCATAATCGACCACGACCAGGATATACTGATGTCCTCTGGCTGACTTCACCAGGGGTCCCACCAAGTCCATGGCAATTCTATCAAAAGGCACCTCAATAATCGGAAGTGGTATCAGGGGGCTGCGGAAGTGGGCTACCGGGGAGGTGATCTGGCATACGGGGCAGGACTGGCAATAGTCCTGAACCTGTCGGTAAAGCCCCGGCCAATAGAATCTCTGAAGGATCCTTTCCTGGGTCTTCTCTGACCCCAAATGTCCCCCTAACACGTGGGAATGGGCCAGGTCCATCACCATCTTCCTGTATGGTTTAGGCACCACGAGTTGTTCTACCCACTCACCCTGACGTTTGGTCACCCGATATAGCAGGTCCCCGTTCATGGCAAAATGGGGGTACCTCTTTTCCACCCCGGGCTCTTGGGGTACCCCATTTACTACCACCACACTACTTCGGGCCTCTCTCAAGGTCTCATCCTGGAGTTGGGCCGACCCAAAGTTTTCCCGGGACACCTCTAAATCGGGGACTACCTCGTCAGGGTTTTCCCCCTCATTGTCCCCAATTAACACAGAAAAGGGAAATCCTAGGTCACCCTATGGCTCAGTCCCCGACGGGGTGACCGCACGCTGTAGGGGCTCCTGAGTAGGCGATGGGTTCCGTGGTAGTGCCCATTCCCACAGAGGCCAGAACAATGGAAAATCATGCCCGATTATTATATCATACATCAAGGAGAGGACCACCCCTACCTGGTGGGACCTAACTCCCTGCATGTTTCCATGATTACCGAGCCATGGGTAACCCTTAGTGTCCCCATGAATACAGGTAACCCCTTCGCTCTTCCCTGGGATCAACTCATGCGTAATAGCAGCTGAGAGGAGCGTAACCCGACTCCCCGAGTCCAATAGTCCTGAAACCGGAGTTCCATTGACAGTCACTTGGCAGAATTGAGGCCCCACCTCCATGCAGGGAACCGCGCCACATGCGGTGTGGGCAAACAAGGAAGACCGCCGTCCTGCCGAGCAGTCCATTGGTTCCATAGTATGGGGGCACTGGGAAACCCTATGTCCTGGGGCATGGCAACCCCAACAAACCACCTCCCGGAATCTCCCTTGCTTCGTGGGTTCTGGTACCACCCTTTAGGGCGACTCAGCTGAAGATTCTGCTGTCCTGGTTTTTCTGAGTTTTTTGGGCTTTCCCAGTAGGCGGACTTTTGAACTCCTGCAGGGCCTTGGGCGTTCTCAGCAGTATGAAATCGTTCCAACAAGCTCACCAGGCTATCGACTGACTGCGGGTCCCCTTGGGCCACCCAGGTTTGTTTAGGTCGGGGCAGGGAATGTATGAACCGATCCATGACTACTCGGTCCACCATCTGAGCCGGGGTGCATGCATCCGGCTGTAGCCATTTTTGCACCAGATGAAATAAATCAAACATCTGGGACCTGGTAGGCTTGTCCGTACGATAAATCCATTGGTGGACCCGCTGGGCCCGTACACCATGGTAACCCCAAGTCGTGCCAGGATTTCTGCTTTCAACTTTGGGTACTCGTTAGCATCCTGGAGGGAAAGGTCACAATAAGCTTTCCGGGGTTCCCCGGTTAGAAATGGGGCTAAGACCTCTGCCCATTGACCCGGTGTAGCTGTTCTTGGTTGGCCAACCGCTCAAACCCAGTGAGGTATGTCTCGACGTCCTCCTCCAGTGTCAGTTTTTGCAATGCTTCCCTCACGCTCCGTCGGGCATTATGTACGTCACTAGTCACGGGACGCGCTGGCTTTTCCTGGGCCTGGATATCCTGGGCCAGCTGTTGAATCATCAGCCGATTGCTTTCCTCATGGCCTCCATATGAGCTTGCTGTTGCTGTGCCATGAGTTGCTGCTGCTGCTGTACAATGAGTTGCTGCTGCATTTGCAGAGCCTCTTTATGGGTCTGCTGCTGTTGAGCCATGGCATCTGCATGGGCCTGCTGTTGCTGTGCGAAGAGCTGCTGCTGCACTTGTACAGCCTCTTTATGGGTCTGCTGCTGCACTTGTATAGCCTCTTTATGGATCTGCTGCTGAGCTTCCATAGCCTCCTTCTGGATTTGCTGCTGCTGTGCATTTGCTTGCACTAGGTGTTTAATTAGTTCCTCCATGGAGGCTGATGTAGTGGAGATCTCAGTTGCGGCCTTAACCCAGGACATTACTATGTCCAAACAAAAAACACCAGCAGCCACACAGTCTCTCTAGCCCAAAACCGTGCCTCTTAGCAGCAGAAAATTTTAGGCGTCTGGCCCTTTAATTGTCGCTGTCGTACGTTCTATGCACTGTTGCATGCACCACAACTTGTGCCAGAAATGCCCGCATCCTCCACCAATTGTAAGGGATCAGCTCGGTGGTATGGTAAGACAGGACCAGTCCTTTAAATCTGTTTAAGCAATCAGGCGTTTATTTCTGCCTCCAACACACACAGCACCATAAACGGGGCTTAACTTCAGCCAAAACGAAGTAAAACAAAACAGTCTTACACAGTCTGTGTGGGACACTTACAGTCCTGTGTCCAGATAAGCCTCCAGACCTCCTTGTCTCCCGCTGAGACTGGTGTGTAGTCTGTTCCTGGGAACTCCTGCTGCACTCTACCAGCTTCACAGACAATCAATTACACACACTCCCACCTGATCTCCAGACTTACATTCTAGCCGCCAAACTCTGGCCCGGACCTGAAAATGGGGGGAGCAGTCACTCACCCAACTCTATGACTGCTCCTGTGAAAACCAGACCCAGACTATTTGCTCTGCAAGCATCCTAACAGAAAATGTATGTCAGCAACCTACCGCTGCTGACACCTTCTGTCCTTTTACATATATATATCTAATCTATATCTATACTAATCTATATATATATAAATATTATATAAATATATATATATATTATATAAAATTATATATATATATATAATTTTTATATATTATATATATATAAATTATATATAGTATATATATATATTTATATATATATATATTATAATATAATATATAAAATATTTAAATTTTATATGAGAGAAAATAGTATAAAGGAAACTGAAGTTCATTTTCCACTTTTTATAAAAAAAAATAAAAAATCTTTATATTTTTAACAGCAAAGGTGGCAGTAAAAAACATTTTGTAATTGTGTCACTGTTCCATCAAAACGAGTGTTTCATGGAAGGTGATGATTTATGAAAAAGGTGCTGTAGATTTGATAGACATTTCTCCAGCATAACATAAATTTGGGAATATTAAAAACAATTTTAATTAACCAGATTAAAGAACGTTTTCAGATGAGCCTTCCTCAGTCAAACATCTGGGTGGTTGGAATTAGTGCTGGTGGAATAGGGGGAGGCTTCTACAGCTTGCACTCTGCACATGGGGAACAGGCTCAGTGAGGGAGCCCACTCCATACACTCCATAGTTCCTTAGTGCCTCCATGACGAGTATGTACATCATGGAGCATTAATGGGTTAAAAGGAAAATTAGATACACAAAGCAAAAATATGCTGGAAAAGTGGCACATGGAAATATACCACTTAGTGCAGCACTATGGGTCTAAAACGTACTGAAAAAGTGAATAAAATAAAGATACTATGGGGCCCACTGTGGTTATTGCCCAAGAGCACATGTAATTCTGGACCTACCTCACCATTCTATTTACTACCAGATACTTTATTTTTTAGCAATCTTATCCACTGTTGTGCATGCCACTCATAGATATAACTTCCAGGGCAGTGGGTATAGCAACTGCTATGGGGTCAAAAAACTAAGTGATTTTTCAGTGGTGTGATATGATTATGGGCATTATACCTGTCCTATGACATCACTATTTAATTTATGTGCTAAGTAATTATTAATTAATTAATAATTATTATTTCAATGCTATGACATTACTGGAGCATTATCACTTTACTGTGACATTACATTGTACTTTTTTAAACCTGTCCAATAACTTCACTTTGCACTTCGTACACTAATGTGACATCACTGTGAGCATTATACCTTTACCATGACATCATTGTGTTCATTATCCCTGTTTTATGACACCACTGGATGCATTATTCCTGTGTTTTAGGGAGCTAAAAATTTGAGAACACATTTTATGTTCTCAACTTGCCTGTAAGGCTATGTCTACATGGCAATGTTAAAGTGGCATAAAAAATCAGATGGCATTTTAACATTGCTGTGCCATGGTTTTTGGCATGGATCTGCACCAAAAACCATGGTCGGTTTTTGGCTGTCCCAGTACATTGCAGTGTGCTGGAATTCGTTCTATAGAAACATGTTCTTAATTCCGGCGGAGTCCAAGGGTCTGAAAATCCGACAATAAAAAATCCATGCTGTGTAGACTACAGCTACACAGATTTTCTATTGCAGTCTATGGGCACCGGTTACAGTTGGATTTTTGCAGATTCTTAATACTGAATCCACTTAAAAATCTGATGAAAAACCAGTGCCGTGTATACATGGCCTAAGGTGGTCATTGAGGATTATGGCACCATACCAGGATTCTTAATAGAGCCCCATGGTCACCTATTAAACCCCTGGTTTCATAGTAATTAAAATGGTTTGGACAGTCGGAAAAATCCCTTCTAAGGATAATTTATAGCTCACTATGAGCTAGCCTCAGAGAATAGAGAGATGGCATCACTAGCTTAGTTCCCTATTCATTATATGAGTGTTCTAAATATAGGTGAGTGACTGTGCTTGGCTGTATTCAGAACTCCCATAAATATGAGCAAGGGAGAGCTGTACAAGTGTAGTCATCTCCCTGATATCTGAGGCTGGCTCATAGTATGAAGGTTTTTTTTTTCAGGTAGCAATACCCCTTTAAAAATTAATTAAATACCACTTTGAATATAAATTACTGTAACCCTATTGTTAAATAAAAGACTCATGATTAGATTTTATTATAACTGCCTTTTCCTTATCATTTCTATTGCCTCTAGTGCTGAAGAGGTTTGAGTTAAAGATCAAGACCCCACCTGTCATATTCACAACAGATAAATCTTTTCACCTGGAAGCTTGCGGCAGGTAAGAAGACCAATTGAGTTGTTGTATGAATCTCAAAATGTGTGCATACCAATAGGGTTCCCCAGTAGATTTGTAAGGAGGTTAAAAATTGGGTATTTAGAGAATTGTACCCTTGTATTAAATTTAAGCCTGCAGCTTAAATTTAAAACATAGAAAATGTTTACATTCTTTTGAAAGTATTTAAACAGCAAAAACTCTATAAATTTGTTATCATCAAAATATATACTGACCTGCGAAATACAGGTAATGTTATTTATACTGAACAGGGAACTCCATAAAATTGAAACCTATGGAAAAATGATACACTTGAGTTCTTTTTCACATTTCACTCGATATAGAATTTTTTCTGTGTTTCCCAGTACATTATATGGTGCGATCAGTGGCACCATTAAAAAGTACATCTTATCCCGCAGTAAAGAAGCCCTCATTCGCCAATGTTGATACAAAAATTAAAACGTTATTGCTTTAGGAACGCGAGAAGGAAAATGTGAAAAATTGCTTCGCTATCTCCTCAGTGTGAAGGAGTTAATCCACTGTTTAGGAGATGGGATGAATAAAGTACTGCGATCATGGTAGTATTTTTTTATTTTTTACAACATTCACCGTGTAGTATAAATGAAATTCATTCTCTGGGTCCACACAATTACATCAATACCACATTTTTATGTTTTATTTTCATGTTTTACTTCTTTTACACAAAAAAGTCACATTCTTGCATCACAATATTCTGAGAGCCATATATTTTTTAGGGGAGGTGATTCTGTCTTTAGAATCTGTAGTCATGATTTTCCATATTTTGCAAGGGTACCTAAAATCTACTTATTAAATTAACACAAGTTCTTTAATAAGGGCCTAGACCTCTAAATTGTATCAAACATGAGGAGCGTGGATGAACAGCCCATGAGAGAGACACTGGCGCACATTTATCAATGTCTGACTGTAAGACACTTTTAAGTTACCCGAGACAGTCTTACAATGCACCACATTTATCACAGTGTTGATAAATCCAGTGCAGGTTACAACTTTCAAGTTCTAATTAGGGCCACATGTATGAAAACTGTCTAGGTCTAAAATTCACTTTGTTGCCCATAGTAACCAATCAATGTGCCCCTTTCATTTCATATAGTGCTCTGGAAAGATGAAAGGGGTGCTCTGATTGGTTGCTATGGGCAACAAAGTAAATTAAAGACCTAAACAGTTTTCATACATGTGGCCCTTAGTTTGTAGCACAATTAAGTTGACTTACTTTTACGCCACAAACTGCGAAAAAATTCTGGGGCATTTTTGTCGCATTTAAGCGACGGCCCTTTTGCCATGAAGCCACACCCTTTTTGCAGATACCACGCCCCCTTGGTCGGACGAGGCGCAGAAGCATCTGAAACTGTCTAAAACACATAGTAAATGTGGCATAAAGCTTGCAAGACGTTATTTTTGGCTTTAATTGTGTTAGAATTCTGGCACAACTGCCTTGATAAATGTGCCCCATTATCTATGACCCAATTCTTCTTTTCCAGTTATACATATGGAAAGTCAGTAGCAGGCCTAATTGGTTTATCGTTGTGTCTTCATTCATGGTCCCATGATTGGCATCAGGAATCTCATAACTCCAGCAGTGAAGAAAACAATTGTTTATACATTAAGGAACAGGTAAGGACTAATTTACCTAAGAACCATCATTTTATCCTGTTATGTTCTATATACTGTAAGCACATATTAATTAAAAGACTGCATAACATGATGAAGAAAATGTGACTCGTTTCTATAAAATTATTATTTTTACTGCACCATTGTAAGTTGTCTGTTAATAAATGTGAGATGTGTTTTTGCAGGCTGACAGTAAAGGATGTGTCACCAAAGATATCCAGCTTGAATCATTTAAATTTTCAACCACAGACAGACATCAATATTTGGAAATTAATGGAAAACTTATAGAAAAAGACACAGGTTAAATACTGGAAAGATATATTGTAATAGTGCTACATTTTTTACAATGAACTTGCCTCCATATTACTGAAACTTTACATTATGAAACATCTATCAGGCAACTCTGTTTTGCATTTTTGGAGGAAACTAGCCCATTCAAGTGAAGAGTGAAGAACATAAAATATAATAAGACCAAATATATTATTTTTTTTTCTAACTTACATCTTTCTATCATTTGATATGCATTTAGATCATAATGTTGGTAATGATGTATGAAGTAAACTCATGAGCTGAGCTCACTCCATACACAGCGTATGCCAGATGTTAGTTAGCCAGCACCTGCCTTCAGCAGCCAGAGATAACACTGATTCTAGATGTGTAAGGAACTTACACAGGTGGGGGATTCCCTTTTCTGATATGATAGGGTAGTGACCCCATATTACTGTATTATTACTGTGGCAGAAAGTAATAGAACAACCGTAATTAAATGGTATACTGTAATATATTATTCCCTCCAGTAGTCATGTGTCCTAAGGGGACTAAAAGTGAAAGTAAAAAAAAGTAAAAGGTTTTAAAAACACAAAACTTACGAAACAAATCAAAACACCCGTATTTTCCCATTTTATAATTAAAAATGTCTGATTAAAAAATTAAACATAACTAGTATCACTTCTTTTATAAGAGGCTGATCTGTTAACCCCTGAAAAAAAGTTTTAAAGGTATAAAAAAAAAAAAAAAATTAAAAGTTCAAATCACCCCCCTTTTGCCATTTTACAAATCCAGTACTATTGTATTGCTGCACATAGAATTTTCTTTCAATCATTACCTAGACCATAGGCAGGGTGTAATAGGTGTATATACATGGCAGCTGCGGAAGCTTGCATGAGGCTTCCTGCACTTATGGCAACCAATTTCCCCTGCAATTACATTGCTGGGGGGGATTGAACTCCTCATTCAGCTAGATGTTGCAGTTGTGATAGCCGCAGCATCTAAAGTGTTAACAGCAGCGACGGAGCCGGCACTCTCCCTGCTGTTAGTGGTATTCTGCGGCTGTACAGCGCTTTCCTGGGCCGGCAGGACCCTAGAGAGGAGCAATGCATCGCTCCTCCTCACCCTCCTGCCGGCCCGAGAGACTATAAAACGCACTCTCATTTCCCCCATATCCAGAAACCAAAATTGTTGTTTTTTTTGGTCATTTCATATCCGCAAAAAATGAGTCCACACCAGGTTCTTCAAAAAAGTCATTGGTCACAAAAAACAGTGCTGCAGTACAAATTTAAGAAATAGAGAATGTTTTTAAATTTTTAAAAGTGCTAAAACATAACAAAAAGCCTACATATTTAGTATCAGTATCCATTGTACCGACCTGAAGAATACAGATAACACATAATTTATACTGAAGAATGGAAAACATAAATACAAAACTGCTGCAAACATGGCATAATTTAAACTTACTGTATAAGTGATGAAAAAGTTGCTTGTATCCCCAGAATGTTACAAAAAATACACTTCAGGCAGCAAAAAACAAGCCCTCGCACAGATCAGTCGACGGAAAAAAAAGTTACTGATCTCAGAAAATGGTGATATAAAGTAAATTAAAAAAACCTATACATTTTAAAAAAAGAAGCTAAACATAACTAAAACAATATATTTATTACTGCATGAATCAAACAGACCTGCAGAATAAAGGTGACATGTAAATTATGCCACACAGTAAATTCCAACGAAACCCTCTAAATTATGCCACACAGTAAATTCCAAAGAAACCCTCTAAAAAAGGCACAACTGACTTTTTTTCTGTTCTAGCCCACAAATAATTTTTGTATGGTTTCCCAGTACATTATGTCGTACAGTAAGTGGAACCATTGAAAAGTAAAACTTGTCCTGCTAAAAACAAGTCCCATACGGTTATGCAGAGGTGAAAATTAAAAAGTTATGGCTCTTGTAAGGAGGCAGAATCATGAAAATGATGGGAATCTGTCTTTCTGAGTCTTGTCCCCCATCTCTGTTAAAAATATTTTCCACATAGTTGATGTTTTAGCTTACATTAAATGTGGACTGTTAGTTTAACCTAAATGCCTAGGGTCAGAGTCACCCATATAAGCACATACTGTATGTTGCGGCCATGATCATTGCAATAATCTAATTGTTTGCCACATATGGCAAAACTGGGGATGCATAGGCAAGATGAAAAGATTAGACACTCATACCATGAAGATAAGGATTTTACTAATAAACACACAATTTGCTGCTGGCCCACCAAGATCCCTAACTGCTGTCACACACATCTGTCACTCCCTGCACTTGGGCACTCACAGGCACTTATCTGTATATAGATGTACAGTCTGGGTGGCAGGTTCATCCATTTTTCATGTAAACCACCCCCTATTTATGAAACATGGCCGGACCATTGTAAACTCTCACGAGCAGGGCCCTCACACCTTGTGTCTCATTTGTAAGTACTTTTAATGTGTAATGACTGTATGTTTACCCTTGAATTTGTAAAGTGCTGCGGAATATGTTGGCGCTATAGAAATAAAGATTATTATTATTATCATTATGGCACCTGATTAAAGTCTCCTTCCCTTACAAACATATGTATTCATTCTTTTAGGTCGTAGTGATAAAGTATCATTTAATTTGTACCTCAACTCACCAAAAAAAAAAACAGTTACATTTGTGGACTGTGACAGGCATTTCTACAAAGGATTTCCATATCATGGCAAGGTAAGATAAAACTTTACAGGTGAGAGAATAGTTAAGGTAGTATCCCCACAAACGTACTTCCACCATATAGGTCAGCTTATCACTAACTATGAGCTGATCGTGTTAAAGAATGAGGAGTTGCAGCTGTCCTCCCCATTAACTTCTATGAGAGTCCAGAAGATAACCTAGCAAGTTTGCTTAAATATATTCAGAACTCCGATAGAAATGAATGGAGAGGATGTACGCAAGTGCCGCTCTCCTCATTCTGTAACACAATCAGCAATTTCCTAGCTATAAACCGACCTGTAGGGCTGAAGTGCAATCATGAGAATATTCTTTAACTTTACATTTTCAAGGGCAATACTATGCTTATCTTTTTATAATGTTGTACATTACATTTTTGTCTATAAAAGAATCATCTGATTTATTTAAAAGGAAATATATTGAAGATAATAACAATGATACCTCCAGGACTAAAGGACTGTATAAAGAGATAAGGCTCCAAGATTTTTAAATAAATCCTACATAAGTGTCTTAGTAAAGATCTATTTAAACCAATTTGTCTATGTAATGAGAAACAAGTAACTTTTAACTTACAGTTGACGTTGAGAAATTGTTACTGCCAGCAATCCCCCCCGAAAAGCTTTAGATGGTCAGAATATGTTCCTATCTTTTAGACAGCTATGTTGACCATCTCTGATAAAGAATTGGGCATACCTACTATGACAGTCTCATATCAATTACAATCTTATGATGTACTGAATCTTTGCCCATTGCTAATAGCAGCTTAGGCTCACCATGGTAAAATAAATTTGGAAATTGGAAGTTTGGAACTTTTATCGAAAATTCCTACGAGGACCATTTATAAGCTTTATGCCTGGAGAAAATGGAGGGTCTTATCAGATTTTTCCTTTATTCAAATTCAGGTTCAAGTCACTGATGAGAAGCAACAACCAATAGCTAATGAGCCTTTAAGACTTAATATGCAAAGTATTGAAGATGCTAATGGAACAGATGTAAACTTGGTGACCGATTCACATGGACTTGCACAGTTTGAGCTCGATACCTCAGAATGGGAATCGTTTAAATTGATAGCGGTGAGTTAGAAGATCATTACATTATAATGTATACCTGCAGATAAGAACAGAATACATGAATGCTGATTTAAGTGATCTATCAAATGAAACATCCATGATTGCTGGAAAAGGTTGTCTGTGCCATGGAATGGAGCTGGTGTGAACATGGTTCAGAGATACTAAACTCTCAGAGCTATGAAATAAAAAAGCAAAACAGTACTGTGATAACCCTCTTTGTAAAGGTTATTGGGAGTCTTACTCATGAAAACAATAGTAAATATCAGTAGACAGCTAAAACTAGAGGTTTTACAATAAATACAATATCTTTCTATAAAGCACAGCAAAGCTGAACCCTAGATCGATTCTTTATATAAAGGTAAATTTACTTGACAATCCAAGGTAGATACTATCTAGATCATTTTATTGTATAAAGTAATTAAAAAATACCCTCAGTTTGATGTTATATTATTTAAGTCATGTTTCAGTATCAGCAAGTATAGAAAAATTATCATCTGAAACTTTTTTCTCCTGGAGTATGTAGGAATCACATAAATGGCTTAATTGTTAATCACCTGCCAGGATAGAAGAGAGTAGTGTTTCTGTAGACAATAAATCAAGTACTCTGTAAGTATGCACCAAGCAAAGAGCACCTGTTAATTTAGGCAGCAATGAAAAAAATAATAATTTAGGAGGTATATTGTGCTGCCTACGGACTCAAGCAAATGAGAAATTCAAGAAACAAATTTTCAATTTCCTAATCATCCTATGGCAGCATACAAATGGGATTTGTAAAGCAATAACGAGGGACTATAGCTTGGAAGATCTCTAAACCACTATTTTACCAACAACTGAACTCACAGAGGAAAGATAGGTAGATGATGAAGCAGTATCATACTGGGGTGTCTAGGGCCCACCAGAGAAGTTGATTTTAGGGACCCACTGTGCCTCCCTGCCTCCACTATTTGTACGGTGTCGCTTCAATTTATATAGACTGGTGTGATGACATCATCAAACTAACCTGTAATCAAAATAGATCGCTGAGGCTTCTGAGTCTCCCTCACCTAACTGAGCATGAAACCGGGTACTAAACATTGAAGGTCACTCCCTTCCCTGAATGATACCTTTTATAGAAATATAAAATTACACTATGTCCAATATTACAGCATACAGTGACCATACAGTGGTAGTTACCAGATGTAGGCATGCACACATATAAGTGATTACAGTTAATTTATTTTCTCTCCCTTTTCTTCTCCATTTGGTCCAGACTGCCATGACTCGTCCCTGTGCAATTTAAGGCACAGACATCTTAGACCAGTTAGTAGGCAGACCCCCTGTAGGCATATAGAGCCGTTGTAGGTATATATGTTCCCTGAAGATGTATACAGCTCCTTGTTGGTGTAGAAATGCCCGCTGTAGGAATACAGAGGTCGCTGTAGGTATACAGCCCATTGTAGATATACATGCTCCCTGTAGATATATATGACCACTGAAGGTATATACATGCCCTCTGTAGCTGTATACAGCCCCCGTAGGTATATATTTAACCCCTGTAGGTATATACATGTCCCCTGTAGATATATGCATGGCCCTTGTAGCCATATACAGCTCCTGTAGGTATATACATTACCCCTGTAGGTATATACATGCCCCCTTTAGAAATATACAGTTCCCTGTAGGTATACACATGCCCACTGCAGTCGCATACTGCTCCCGTAGGTATATACTTGCTACTATAGTTATATATATGCCCCTTGTAGATGTATACAGCCCCCGTTGCTGTATACTGCCCCCTGTAGGTATGTACATGCCCTCTGTTGCCATGTACTGCCTCCTGTATTTATAGACATACCGACTGAAGATAAATACATGCCCCCTGTAGTAAAATACTGCCCCCTGTAGTTATGGACATGCATCCTGTAGCCATCTACTGCCACCTGTTCATTAAAAATAAAAACAAAGTTACTCACCTCTCCTCTTTTTGTTTTCCCACTGCGTGCTGGGAGCTTGCATCCAGTGTGGAGGCATGACATCATCATGCCGCCTACACTGAGATGCAAATTCCCAAAGTCTCCTGGTCCTGGGACTCAAAAGTGCAGGCAGTGTGATCGATACATCACGCCACCTGCGCAGCTTACAACTGTGCACCATAGGCCTCGGGGCCTACTGCCGCAAAGATCGGGGCCCACCAGGAGAACTGTGCGAAAGTGGCCCACAAGACCTATGGCACACGGTAGTAAGAAGCGCAGGCGGTGTGATGTACTGATCACACCTTCTGTGCTGCTGGGTGTGTATGTGTCAGACTCGGGGGTCCAGCGGAGGATCTTTCAGTCCTCCGGTGGGCCAGTCCGATATTGCGATGAAGATCAGATAGATGCTGAAAATGGCACTTTTCAGCTCAGGAAGTGGCTGTAGATCTAATATGGTGTGCATGGACATATAAGGACGACTCAAAACCTTCTAATTGCAACAGTCCTGAATAAGGTCTTGTTTTTTTTATGTAGTTTGGGGATACAAAAAAGTGTCCTAAACTGTGACAATTTAGTCTTGGCCACGTCACTTTTAAAAAGGTAGGGCTAACAACACATTAACTGCAACAATTCTAGGCAGTTCGAGGCCCATAAATTTGTTGTATCATAAGAATTGGCATAGACATGGCCACTGTCGAACAGCACAGACAAAAGTGTTGACCTTGTGTTGCACATGGTGCATGACATTATTTCTATGGTACTCTTAGCCAGAAAAATGATGCAACAAATTGTATACATCTGGGCAAATAAAACACATTTATTAGGTAATTTTGCCACAAAATAATGATGTACAGACTTTACAAGAGATTCAAGATACTTTCTAGACACTTCTGTGCCTCATTTTACAAAAAGGGTGTGATTTTGGTAATAGAGGACATGTGAAAAATTGCTACAAAATTTGTAAGCCCCCTAGAAGCTAGTTATAAACTATTGTATGTGGTAATACTATCTGTCCTATACACAGACTTTTGTTAACTTTGAAAATGGCACAATTTTTACAACATTTTGCTATTTTTCACAAACAAACAGAGATTGTATGGACCAAAATTTAGTACTGACTTAAAGCACTATGGGCCACATGTATGAAATGGTTTTGATCTAAAACTCACTTTTTTCCCCATAGAAACCGATGGACAAAAGTGTGAGTTTTAGACCAAAACCGTTTCATACATGTGGCCCAATGTGTGACGAGAAAAAAATCTCTGAATTTACATTGATAGGTACAAGTATCAAAAAGTTATCACACAAAATGACACATGTCAGCTTTAAAGGGATTGTCTCACTACATTGATTAATCTTACCTCAATCCTGTTTCCTTGGTTTCATTTTGAATTCAGAGGCGTGTTTACTGGCTTCTACTAGGCTGCAGTAGAAGCCAGGTCTGTAGCTATAGCAACCAGCACTGGCAGCCTATCAGGAGAGATCAAACAGGTCTGTAGCTATAGCGACCTGAGGAGCTGATGTAGCTCATACAAGAGGGGATATCTAGGAAGAGGTAGGACACTGTTACTGGACATATATTGCAAAGTGACTTGTTTTTGCAAGATCTTTAATTTATAAAGCAATCCTTGTAGTGAGACAACATCTTTAAGAAAAGGGGCTCTGTCAGGAAGGTCAAAACTGGCTACATCCTTGAATGACTGAATAGTGGATGGAGTGATTCATAGGTGAAAGAGTTAGTTGTCTTTAAATTATGTATTAGAGGGCAACAGACTACATAAAAGCAGCATAAATGTCCGGCAGAGGTGCCAAAAGAGAAAATAAAAGGCTGCATGGAGCAGTGGACAAGGAAGTGGTTCCTGACCTATGACACCTGACTATACTCTGTAAACTTTATAACATAAATGATTTCACTTTTCCATAGAATTGTGGTATTGTTAATTGTTATTATATAATTTTTTTTGGTTTGTAGATTTTATTAAATATTTTAAATAACATACAAAAAAATGTTGAAGGACCTGTTCTGACTTCTTTTCTTAGGTACATTTTCAAACAGCTGACCATGATGAAGAAGACACACATTATGTGGGTTATAATTCTGGAAATATGCTCTGGCTTATATCCTTTGATCCTAGTAGTGAAAGCTTACTGACAATACCAAAGCAATCTAAAGACGTGCCATGTAATTCTGAGCAGTCAGTAACAGTAGAATACGACATCCATAAGAAAAACCTTGATTCTGATACTGATCATCTCCACTTTTTTCTATTGTAAGTATTCTTTTTCTTTATAAGAAGTGTTTTATTTGGAAGGAATGGACATTGGCATCATGATTTCCATTTTTACAGGATACACAACAACTATGATGGGTTAATTATGATCCATCATGATCTGTTCTGATTTACCATGATCTATTATGACTTTTCAATTATTTTTATTACTATTTATTTTAAAGTACTATTTATTACAGGATACTGTACATATGAAAGAGGGGGTTTAACTTCATAGCAAAATATACAGTACAGTAAACATCAATTTAATGAGCGACAGTTTAGTACACAGTGAGGGAGGACACTGCCAGTGAGGGCTTACAATTTACAATAGGAGGGAAGGGGACAGGCTGTTTGGAAAATGGCAAAGAAGATCTTGTTAGCTTTGGAACTTAAGTGACTAAGGATATCGGGAGATAGGGGCTGAGATAAATGGAGGGAGCACACCATGGGCAACTGTGTAGGTCATTTTTAATATTTTGACCAACCGTAAATTGACCAGTGAAGGGATTAGCAGAGAGAAGAGGCAAAGGAGGAATGACTTGAGAGGTAGATTAATTGGGTGGAACAATTGGGTGGGGTATAGAGGGGAACAAAAGTGGCAAGGAGGAGTGAACAGTCTTAAGATAATCCTGAACTATTAGGGTATGTTCACATGGTGCCTTGCAATACATAAAACGTAGCACGTTTTTGGATGCTTTTACTGGGCTGCAAAAACATATCCCTAGTGTTTCTGTGGGCTTTTCAATGCATAAAAAGAATCAAGAATTGACATGTCAATTCTTTGAATGTATCCATGTTACACAGTGCAAAAAAAGTATGTAAAACCCGTATCGTCTAAATGATGGTAGATGTTATACATTGAAATTAATGCAAATCACACTTGAACATTGTTAAATACATTTTTGGATCTGTTTTTAGGTAGTTTAAATGGACCCGAAAAGTATTTGACAAAGGCTGTGTGAACATCTCATAAATCATTGACTTTGATTGATAGCTCAGGTTTTCAGGTTTGAGTGTGAAAGAGAAAAGATAATGAACTCTGTTTCATCCATGTTATTATTATTATTATTATTATTATTATTATCATTTATTTTGGAGCGCCCTTGATTCCAGGGCGCTATACATTTCAGGCGGGTACATACATAACATTGGTCAAACAATTACAAAGTGACAAAAAGTGACTAACAACTGGTACAGAGGGAGAGAGGGCCCTGCCCGCGAGGGCTTACAATCTACAGTGAGCTAGAGTGAGCGATGGGAGAATGGACACTGGGGATGGAGAAGGGAGTTAAAAGCATTAAAGGGGTTTTCTTGCTAGAAGATCATATCTCTTATGATGGGGAAAGTAAAAATAAACAATTTTGCAATTGGTTTGTATTACCTAAATCATTTAGTATAGCAGATATTAGCTAATCTGTGTGTTCTACACCTAAAACTGTAGTCTGAGGGTGGGCCACGTCCCCTTTTTTGTGATTGGCTGTCTGATATTTAATTCAGTATGTTGGAACACGCCCCCTGAATGGGACATGCCCGCTGTGTTGTGATTGGCTGGCTGAACTCTGTGCTTACTCCCCTCTGAGCTGTGGAAAATGAAAGTGAAAACAGTTGCCTCAGCTTTCTGCAATAGCGGTGTCTGTATAAGAAAGACTCTCTGAGCCCCTCTATGCTCATCTCTGAGCCTTACGTGAAGGATTACTGAGTCTGTAGCTGCTAGATTCACTCTCCCCTCATATAACACGGCCTTATACACTGCTCCCCCCGTATAACAGTCAATCTTATATAGTTTGTCCCCCTCTACCTCCTGCCTGATAACAGAGGGGGGAGCAAAGTGTATTTCTCACATTTGTTTAATAATTTCAGGCTGTATGTATAACTGTTTGCAGCAATGCAGGTGTTCTGGATACAAGGATCTTGTGGAGGGAGGTGACATCTCTCCAGGCATGAGAACTGACCATTGATGAGGTATGCAGAGCTGTGACATCCTCTGCCTTCCACTGCTCACACAGGAGGAGGATGTTACCACTGTTCAGTGATGGAAGACCTGCCTACTGGGAGGGGAGACCCACCTACCTACTAGGAGGAGAGTCGTACCCCCTGGATTTGAAGCTGCAAGACAGGGAAACAGCTCAAGTCTGTGAAAGCGTGTGATGAGAAAACCCCTTTAAATGCTTGTTGAGGGTGTGAGATAGGCCAGGCTGCCATCAGAATAGCAGAGCTAAAAGTGCAGTAAGGGGCCCAGGCAAAAATAAAAAGAGACTGATTGATGCTACGCTCAGCATTTATGTCTATTTAGATTTAAAGCAGGACCCTGGTTTAGTCGTCACCCCTGGTTCTTCCCTTCACTACAGTGACATGACATAAATGCTGTGTAAGAGGAGGAGGCAGAGACTTAAGACAAATGCCAGAAGAAATTCTCAGAGCCAGCGGTGATCAGCAGACATATTGAACTTTAGAAGTTCCAGACAGAGTGAGCCTCTTCTCCCAAGATATGAGTGTAACTAAGCAAGCCTGTTTGGAAGTGATTGCAGACTTAAAGTTGTGAAGTGCTTGGTTTTATGTTTAGAAGTCTTTACGGGAGTGGCGTTTCTTCCAGCACAGCTCTGAAACACTGTAAGCATACCTTGTTTATTTTTTGCTACATTGATGTGCCACATTGCATATTCATTCATCAAGTTTTATTGCATGTGAGATAGGGGCCCAAAATTATAGCTGAGGTAACTGTGGTGTTAAAGAAAACAGATGTTGTATCCAAATCATGAATATATTGTAGAGAGTGGCAGAAGAGAGTCAAAGAGAGTGGGAATATTAAGACATATAGGTCGACATGTATGTACAGGGATGCACCTTTCAGCCCGAAAACTGGTGCAGGCCTGCTCGCTTTATTTTTAATTAGACACACTCTAATATTAAACGCATTACAAAGCATCCGCGGCACTTTGGAATGGGCCTGAGAGCGGGGGTGTGCTGGAGGCGTGTCACACTACAACACTACGAAGCTACACATTAATGAATTTAGTACGGCAAAACCAGGCGCATTACTCCTGGCTCAGGTAAACCACTTTTAAAGTGGTTTACCTGAGCCAGAAGTGTCGCTTAATAGCTAAATCTATGACCTGCGGTAGAACAGGTTCATAGATTCAGGTACATTGTACGCAACAAAATGGCACCCGGGCACCAAAAATGATACATGTCGTCCTTAAGGTTCCTATATCTATTATTTCTGGACTTAGACGGCAGCTACAGAGGAAAGGAAAGAGAACAAGTAACTCCTGGTCAGAAATGTACAGAGATTGTTTTACACATTAGATACTGAGCGGTAGATTAACAATAAGGTCAAGTGTGCGTTGTACACTAATGTGAATAACAGTAGCATCGATGCCATAATTTACACAACTCTATATGTTGAGCAAGCAGAGGCACAACACTTATTGCACTTGTCAAAGGTTTGTTTGGTCTGCTGCTCATTACTTTTTTGTCATGTCCAGATATTCTAGAACCAAGAAACAATACAATCATAAAATTTAAAAAAATCAACAAAGCCTCTCCTCACTAATGTTCTATAGTGCAATCCCAAACTTGTCAGATTACATCATAATATTCTATTATTGTAGCAAGCCTCTGGTTCTGGTTAAATGTGTACATCAGGCTGCTGAAGTATTTCTGTAACATGAAACGTGTTGATGCACCAAATACCTTTTTTACCTCTACTTAAGTCTAAGGCAGATTTTAAAGCAAATTCAGTATGTAGAATCAGCAGAAATCCAACTGTAAACCATCCCCACAGTCTGCTACAGAAAATCCGAACACAGCTTGGATTTTCAAAGGTTCGACTTCAGATCCAAAATCCGACCCAAAAAAATAGAAAATGTCCTATAATAAAACAGCGGATTATAGTGCTGTTCTATGGCAGGGGGTAGCTAAATTCTGAAACCCACAACAGAAAACGGGACAAAAAATGAAAACTGAAAACTGACTGTAAAATACTGGTCAGAGTCTAAATAAATTCGGTCAGTTTATGTTTGGGTAGCCTTGTAAAACCTACTGTTATAAAGATGTAAAGCTGGAGCTGGCATTTTCTCTTTCTGCAAGTAGGTTGCACAAGAACGCTGGGGGAAAGAGTAGAAAGAAGGAAAACATTGGATGTTATTTAGAGGAATCATTTCAGAGGAACGTTAGGAGAGGAATAAGAGACAGTAAGGGACGCAAGGTACACCATTAGAAAGAGATGCCAGGTAAATCCTTCAGAGAGTCGCCTAGTGCAGCAGGCCAGTAGATCACAGTCTTAGGGGCATGTGGAATACAGTCAGACACGGAAAGACTTGGAGGGAGACGTTTATCCCAAAGGAGAGCTACCCAGGACTGGACCGCACCAAGAAGAGTGACAAAGGCAGGTCTATGGGGACCCGGGTTAAACCCATAAGAGATTTTTTTCTACTTACTAGTTGCCTTTGCCGAACGTTTACTAAACCATTAAAGTAACCCTGGTTATGGTAATGTACAATCCAAACTCACCAGTATGACATTAACACAGCAACATTGGCAAAACTTATCCTCCTGCTCTCCATGTTTTCACAGCTTCTATCTAAGGAAGGAATCTCGTTATACAAGGAACATAAATTAGATATTCAAAACCAAGGCACTAGCCCAAGTAAGTAAAATGTTCATTTTATTGGGAAGAATTCAGTCATGTAAAATCGACTTTTGTCCCATGTGCAATATCTTCAAATTAAATTTAATGTCAACATACTAATATTACTCTCAAATGTTAGCAGATAGTTTGCTTTGGATAATCCCTTTTTACTATAAGAGTTCCCAGAAATAAGCGACTGAGTGTACTGCTGCTGGGACAGTTTAGTAGTGATCTGTGCAAGAATCCAGAAGTAAGTGTTCTGTTCCCTCAGGGGTAATACGGTGGTCTGTGTGATGCATGGTACAAATATGCCTGGTTCTGATGAAAGGCTCTTTTTACTCTAACAACTAATTTCCATGCTTCAGCATATTGCCTTAAAGACAACACTGAGACCAGCCTACCAGAGTTATAAAACATCAAGTCAAAACCATAAGGGCTCTTGTAGATACTGCATAAGTTCTACAGAAAAAATAGCACGTTACGTTTAGTGTTGAGCAAACAGTAAAGAGTTCTAGTTCAATTAGAACCTCAAACTTTTGTGAGTTCAGTTACAATTTCTATTTGAACTCAAACTTCGAACCCCATTAAAGTCTATGGGAGATGTTCTGGTTAATTTTTGTACTTATATAGGTTATACAGATGAGGAGAAGCTGCAATTACCATCCATAACAGTAAACTGGATACGTGGAACAACTTAATGAAGAAAATTTGTCTCTAAGAGTAACAGAAAAAAAAAATTAGAGGCTAAAATACTTCATTGCTTTCAGTGACTAACTGAAAAGATGAGGACAGCGTAGCTATAGGAGGTGCAGCGGTAGCAGCTGCTACAGGGCCCTGAATCCTGAGGGCAACCAAAAACTCCTTTAAGACATAGGAGATTTGGAGACGGTGTATTATCCAATTACTGAACCCCCAAAACTGCATAAAACAAACTTTTGGGCACTGAGTATGATTTAGCAAATTCAAGCACACTGTATAATATATATCCATGTATACGAGTGTTAGGCATTATGTGAGCCTGCAAATGTCGCCAAATAACAGATTCTGGGTGTGGGAAGGATGCAGCCAGCAATACCAAACTCCCTAACTATTGATGTCTATGGAGAGAAAAATGCTATCTAACTAAGAGCAGTCAGTACAGTACAGAGAGTGAGCTGAAAATGGAGTTCAGAACGCAATACATTGAAATATATATAACCTGGCCATGTGATTTTAAAACCAATGAGAGCCCTATGCCTCAGTGATGACGTTTTTGACACTTATCTGTGCTCTGCACTGATTGGATGGCCGGCAAAAGAGCAGAAAGGTGATTGGATGGCCACCAAAAGTTCAGAAAGCCGCTGAAAACAAAACTGAAAATGGCGTGTCGAACTAGAACTTTACTCGAACGAACAGTAAAACATTAATTTCAGTTCAAATTCTAAAAATTTGAGAAGTTCTACTAGAACTTAACTTTTCTAGAATAGTTCGATCAACACTAGTTACATTCCCTCATGTGCCATAAAATACCACATAGCAGCACAGGGACAAAACAGAACAGGCTAGGCTAGCACCATGCAACCATCCGCTCACATGTCTGCTGTGTGCATGAAGCCTAACCCTAATTATGGGCTTGAGATAAATGGCAGTGGAGCAATCTCTCATCAGAAAGATACTGTAACTTGCCTGAAACTTCTGTATATTTGCTCACATTGATCGGTCTAAGCATACATGTCTATTGTAATAGGAAAACGGTATTAGGCAGCTCTGCCATGGTTGTCTGATTTATAGACCAGTTGAATTGATTTAATTGTTCTTATTTTCAGATCTGCGTGGTTCATTCCCTATAAACTTCCATGTTGTTGAAGATTTCTTCCCTGCCTTCAGTGTAATTGTCTTCTCCATTCTACCTAAAGGAAAGACACTTTTAGGGTTTACAGAATATAACGTCTCACCATGCGAACAGCAACAGGTAAGAAGTTTAACTGGACAAAACACTTGCAATCTGATACAAAACCAGGTAAAATGACCAATTCTTAGCAGAATGCAGACAAACTACGAAATTAGACAATGATGACAAACTATAAACAGTTCTGCAGAATATGATGTCACTCTACACATTATTACAGCAAAAAAAATAGGTTAGCGCTTTGGCAAAATACTGATAAAAAGATGTATTATCCGAAAGGTGTGGATTAGAGATGGGCGAATTTCTCAAAAATTCGGTTCGGGCACGTCGCCGAATTTTCCGACAAAATTCGTTTCGGTCCGAATTACTTCGGCACGAATCACGTTTAAAAAACAGCTATTTCCAGGCTGCCCAGAGCCTGCAGAGTGCTGTAGAACGTTGTGCCATGCTTAAATATGCAGAGGGAGCTTGGTTTGGTCTTCATACAATGTTGTGTTTTAGTATGACACGCACATGACTGCCGCCGCTCTTAGAATCGCTTCACTATAAATTGCCCTGGGACTTATGGGGGCAAAACTGGACCAAAAAACTGAAGCAGGAACGTAGCCTGATAAAGTCATGGCAGCAAAAACTGGAAAAAAACAAACTGAGAGCTCAGGTGGCAACATTAGTGACAGAGTGTGGAGGTGACGGCGGCAGCCACAGCAGCATGAGGTCAGACAGTGGCACAATGACATTCTCGAAGTGGCAAAACAGTACCAGGCCGCAGAGATGGCCAAAATGACCCAGTGTGGAGGTCTACTGGTGGCAGCAAGCATGGAGGTCAGGGCGTGCACATTTACAAATTCACTGGAGCTGGCAAAAAATGAGTAGGCCAAAGAGTGGTACAATGACACATTGTTGGAGCACGTCAGAGCAACAGCAGCAGCATAAGGTCAGCACAGTGGCACAATGACACTGTGTGGCGGGCACGGCAGCAGCCACATCAGCAAGCATGAGGTCAGACAGTGCACAATGACAAAATCTGGAGGTGCAAAAACAGGAGTAGGCCAAAGTGTGGAGGGCAAGGCAGCAGCCACGGCAGCAGCATGAGGTCAGACAGTGGCACAATGACACAGTGTGGAGGGCACGACAGGATTCACAGCAGCAGCATGAGGTCAGAGAGTGGCACAATGACATTCTCCAGGTGGCAAAATAGTATTAGGCCACAGAGCGGCACAATGACTGATGAGCGGAGGTAACGGCGGCAGCAGCATGAGTCAGGCAGTGGCACAATGACAAGAGTGAGGTGATGTACAGTAGCAACAGCATGAGGTCAGAGAGTGGCACAATGACATCTGGAGGTGGCAAAGACAGTACCAGGCGCCGCATGTAGTGGGCAACAATGAACACAGTGTTGTGATGTCACGGCAACATCAACAGCAGCAGCAGCATGATCACATAGAGTGGCACAATGACAGAGTGTTGAGGTGGGTGGCAATACCAGTCCTGTAAGACGTGTGTAGGTCAGATGGAGAAACTATCAGCAATTGTTGGCCATCAGGCGGGGTGGGCGGCGATCAGATATTGCTGAGGCAGGTAGATTGAACCCAGACAGACGCATAAGGCAAAGGTGTGTGGAAATCCTGGACGAACCACGCCTGAATCATCTTGAAAAAGGGTCAGTCGTTCAACATTTCTCCGTGGACCAAGCTGGTTTCTCCTTGGGTAACGATGGCCCCCGCACGCACTGAACAAACACCCCTCTGAGCCACACTACTGGCCCTGGCAGCGACCTTCTCCACTGCAAACTCGGCAAGTTGCGGCCACACATCCAGTTTGGCTGCCCAAAAAAGTCCACGGATCTTCTAACTCGTGGTGTCAGAGTGGCTGTCCAAGTAGGCCACAACCTGTTTGGTTTCATGGGAATGCTCCATTCCTGCTGCTGCTTGCTGCTGGACTGCCCTCCTCACTAAGGCGTGTGAAGGAAGCTGCTCATTAGTGACTCCAGAACTTAGGTTACTGCTGATGGATGAGCTGGTACAGCCCCTACCCCTCCCACCTTTCCCCAGCAGCCTGCGGCAGGAAGTACGTTAGCGCTGAGGAACCCCCCCGGTCAGGGGAAAGAACCTGTCAGAGATGGACGATGCCGCACATAGGCAGCGGCCAACTGATTACGGAGGATTTTCCCTATAGTAATTTGAAGTTTGTCTTCCCTCTCAATTGCTGGAAAAAGGCTGCCCATTTTGACCGGTAGCGAGGGTTCCAATAGGGTGAGAGCCAGAAGTCCATCCCCTGCCGATGCTGACTATTCGGGCTGTCACTAGCCAGGCAAATAAGCATTCTGCGGGACATCTGCATCAAGTGACTCGAGGGCTCCCAGCCTCCATTTCCACTGAATAATACTGCACGGTGCTTGGAGTCAACTGCCACGTCTTCCTCATCTCCATCCACCTTCTCCAGCGTGCTCCTGCTCCTCCTCTCTTGTCACCTGGGTAGAAAATCCCACTCATTGTTTTCACACCATACAAAGCTTCGCTTCCAATGTTCCTCCTCCTCCTCCTCCTCCATTTCAGTCCCCACGCGACTCATGTGGCCACGAGATGTAGTCGCCAAGATCTCCATCCCCTGCCCAACAGATTTTTTCAGCATCTGTTCCAGACATGAAGCAGTGGAATGACGTTATTCATCCCGTAGTCCTGGCGACTGAACAAATAACGTGGCCTCCTCGAATGGCCTCAACAAACGCAGGTGTCACGCATGACGCCACACGGCTGACATCAAAGTTACACATGGGAAGTACTTCTGGTCTGCCTGATCATCAAACAATCTTAATGGCCTTTCTCTGTTCATACAGCGGTCCAACATGTGCAGGCTGGAATTTTCCAGCGGGTGTAACATCGCATATCAGAGCTGTTGGGAGGCCGTGTCTGCCGCTTGGCCAACTCGAGGATGGTGTTCCTGGCTTTGTACGTAATTGGATGAAAGTGCATGCACAGTTTCCTGGCCATGTTTCAGAATGTTCTGAAGATCGGTGGAAGACATACAGGAACCTTTTTACAACCAGATAGAACACGTGCGCCATGCAGGGCGCAATGAACCATCCCCCTCCTCGGTGCAGCGCGGACACCATGTTCCTCCCATTGTCCGTCACCATGGTTCCCGATTTGCAGTTGGCGCGAGAAAGCCACACTCGAGTTTCCATTTGCTGCATGAACGCGGACAGTTCCTCCCCTGTGTGACTACTTCGTTCGCCGAGGGCAAGCTAATTGTAGAACTGCGTGACACCGCTGTGCCCCTACACATGTGGTATGATGGAGCAGTACTTGTGGAGGCTGAGATGGTGGTGGTGGAGAGGAGGAGGAGGACGACATTGGCCAGGAGCAGCAGTTTGACAACGTGGAGGAGAAAGCGGCGTCTCCTGTTCCCAAGTTGTTGGAGTGTGCCTGGGCAGTAAGCACAATTCACCAGTGGGCCGTAAAGGACATGTACAGGCCCTGACCGTAGTTAAGCTTCAGAACTCCGCCGCTGGCCGTGTACCTTGGAACAAACCGATAAGACTCAAGGACTGACCACACTTCTGTCTACATATTTATAAGTGCTGGTACTGCCTTTTTTGGAAAATAAAATTACGGCTTGGAACTCTCATCTCGGCTCGGCACAAGCCATTAAGTTTCTCTGAATGGTGCAGAGTCCCACCATTTGGAAAAGGGAGGACTGCAGTACCAAAACTTGGACAGGAGCACGGTCAGCTGCTGCACTACCTTAGATGGTGACGCATACTGTTTCTCTTTACAATCGCCTCTCAGAACGACTGCTGCGCCATGAGTAGCGAGAGCAGGAGCATCTGGACCGGCGAGGGATGTCAAAGAGAAACAGCTCCTTCGCAGAGGTGGTGGGAGACCTTGACCTGGCTGAAATGGCATGCTTGCCACTGGCCGCGGTGGCTGCTGCAGCGGCAGGATGGACCACCCATCTGAGCCACGTTCTCTTCCCAGGCCACCGATGGTGACGGCTGCATGGTGTTGACGCAGGGCGTTGTGCCCAACGTTAGCTCCCTGGCCAACGCTTCACTTTCTGCCCATAGAGTTATACATATACCCCATATTCTTCTCATCCGGTGTCTTAGCAAAGAACTGCTCACACCGCCGAGTAGCTGATTTTAACCGCCAACGCCCGCACTGAGTGACTACTGCCTGTACTGCCGCCGCGCGTCTGCCGTCGCTGAGCCCCTGTGCCGCTACTGTGCTTGACCCTGCGAATCGGGTTTTCTTTCAACCCCGTGGCCCGCTTGGCTCCCGACCTCACACTGCAGGATACCCTGCTGACTCACCAGGCCACACAACCCACTTGCTGCCTGCCCGCTGCCTGACTCCAAGCTGAACTCCCTCTTTCCTCCTGACATGAGGAAGCCCTTGGCTTCACCCGGCCTCCCAAGTGCGGATCGGCTACATCATCATCTAATTTGTGTTTCACAATCGTCACTAGACTGTCCACAACACCGGTCCTTGGTAAGCCCGAGGCAACCTCTCACCACATGACCTCCCATGCCACTCTCCACATCTATAACTTTGCCGCCTACCTGCAAGAAGCTTGGGGGATATTGGCCCCATTTCTTCGCTGCCAAGTAGCTGCTGACTGCCCTCCTCAAATTGTCATCCTCGCTATACAGTGGCGCCTTGAGCCCAGACCACATAGTAGATCCCTGGCTGAGGGAACGATGGGACAGAGGCTGGCTGAGGACAGGTGAGGGCCTGCTGGACCCGCTCCCCGGGCCAAGCCAACTAGTGTAGTGTCTGAGGTTTTCCCACCGACTCTTGTCTGGGGTTGTCAGATGTCATCTGGGAGGAAGAGGATGACCCTAGTCAACCAATCAAGAACCCTTGGTTGCTGAACAACACACGGCCGCTAGAGTGACAGCGGCAGTTGTGGCCTCAACCGAGAGTGACCCCTGCTTGCGACGTCCCCTTGCTGTGCTTGCGCGACCTGGCCCGTTTCAGAATGTTTGTGCCACTGCCGACTCGCCCAGTTGCAGATCCTGCCCACCATCTCTGTCCTGACATACTGTTTGTTCTCAAAATGTACATACCCAGTTTGATGAAGCTATCTGGATATTGATAAATATACACCTGTTTTTGAGCCCAAATGAACCCAGTAACAAGCTTGGGGTAACCTTGGATATAAATTGCGCTCCACAACTGGCCATGAAAAATTTTACTTTGTATGTGTCTTTACAAGCACGGTGTGGTTTTAGTTAAATGTAAAAAGCACAAATCAAGGCTTATATTAACCTTCGCTTGTGAATTATGCTACAAGAAAAAAATGAATATATTGTCTTGTTTGAAAAAAAGACGGTTTATTTTTGTCAGCACACCAGCAAAACAACGCTTACTTAACCCCATGGATTAAATTGCGCAATAGAATGAGCCAACCACAAAGCTAGTAGCTTTGGTAGCGTGTTACAATGGCGTATTCTTCACACCACACAACACGAGATAAAATTGTAAATTAACCTATGCTTGTGAATTAGGCTACCAAAAAAAAATATATATATTTGGCGTTGAAAAAGAAGACGGTTTATTTTTGTCAGCACACCAGCAAAACAACGCTTTATTTAACACCCTGGAATGTAAATTGCGCAATAGAATTGACCACCACAAACTAGTAGCTATTGTATGCGTGTACAATGGCGTATTTTCCTACGCACACAACAAAGTATAGATTGTAATTAAAACACTTTTTGCATGTGAATTAGGCGTACCAAAAAAAAATATATAAATTTTGGCGTTGAAAAAGACCGGTTTATTTTTGACCCCACACCACAAAAACAACGCTTAATTAACCCCTGGATGTAAATTGCGCAATAGATTTGAGCCACCACAAACTAGTAGCTTAGTAGAGTGTTACAATGGCGTATATTCTACACCACACACAAAGAGATAAAATTGTAATTAACCTTTGCTCTTGTGAATTAGGCTACCAAAAAAAAATATATAATTTGGCGTTGAAAAAGGACGGTTTATTTTTGTCATCACACCAGCAAAAACAACGCTTAAATTAACCCCTGGATGTAAATTGCGCAATAGAATTGAGCCACCACCATCTCGTAGCTTTGTAGCGTGTTCCAATGGCGTATTTTCTACGCCACACAACAAGAGATAAAATTGCAATTAACCTTTGCTTGTGAAATAGGGCTAACCAAAAAAAATATATATATTTGGCGTTGAAAAAGAAAACGTTTATTTTTGGTCAGCACACCAACAAAACAACGCCTTAATTAACCCCTGGATGTAATTGCGCAATAGAATTTGAGCCACCACAAACTAGTACTTTGTAGCGGAGTTACAATGGCGTATTTTCTACGCACACAACAAGAATAAAATGTAATTAACCTTTGCTGTGAATTAGCTACCAAAAAAAATACTAATATATTTGGCGTTGAAAAAGACGGTTTAAATTTTTGTCCAGCACACCAGCAAAACAAAGCTTAATTAAACCCCTGGATTAAATTGCGCAATAGAATTGAGCCACCACAAACTAGTAGCTTGTAACCATTTACAATGTTGTATTTTCTACGCCAACACAAACAAGTAATAAAATTAGTAATTAAACCTTTGCTTGTGAATTAGGCTACCAAAAATAAATATATAAATTGGCGTTGAAAAAGAACGGTTTTATTTTTGTCAGCACACCAGCAACAACAACGCTTAATTAACCACTGGAATGTAAATTGCCGCAATAGAATTGAGCCACGCACAAACTAGTAGCTTTGTAGCGTGTTACAATGCGTATTTTCCTACGCCACATCAACAAGAGAATAAAATTGGTAATCAAACCTTAGCCTTGTGATAGGCTACCCAAAAAAAAAAATATATATTTGGCGTTGAAAAAAGACGGTTTATTTTTGTCAGCAACACCAGCCAAACATGCCTTAATTAAACCCCTGGATGTAAATTGCGCAATAGAATTGAGCACCACAAACTAGTAGCTTTGTAGCTTGTTACAATGCCGTATTTTCTCTTACGCCACACAACAAGAGATACAAAATTGAATTAACCTTTGCTTTTGAATTTAGGCTACCAAAAAAAAAAATATATTTGGCGTTGAAAAAGACGGGTTTATTGTTTGTCAGCACACCAGCAAAACAACGCTTAATTAACCCCTGTATGTAAATTGCGCCATAGGAATTGGCCAACCCACAAACTAGTAGCTTTGGTAGCGTGTTTACAATGGCGTTATTTTCCAACTACACACAACAAGAGATAAAATTGTAAATTAAACCTTTGTGCAAGTGAATTAGCTACCAAAAAAAATATATATAGTGGCGTATGAAAAAGACGTATGTTTTTGCAGCACACCAGCAAAACAACTCTTAATTAACCCCTGGATGTAAATTGCCTCAATAGAATTGAGCAGCGCCAAAAAAGAAGTGGTGTAATTGTATTGTAAAAACTCTGTTTCTTAAAATGAATACAACAGAACGGCTTAGATCCCCACTTTGGATATTGAATGTATATGCAGCTGCAGTGATACGCACACGGATTTCAGATCCAATACCCCAAAAAATCAGAATAGTAACATCAGAGAAACAGTCCTCTGATACACGCAGAGACACCCCCAAAAATCGCTGTGTAATAAATCAGTTCTTCAGAAAGAGCGCTATCACCCGCAGCAAGCACCTTCCCTGTCAGTACAGTGAGAGGAGTGTGAGCTCCCATCGCGCGCTCCGGATCTTATATAGTGCGGTGACGTCACATAAATCCCGCCGGTCTCTGATTGGCTTCACTCTGCCATCATGTCATGCAGGCTATGCCCTCTTCCTTCCCAGAGTGCTTTGCCCCATGTTAGCGCCATGTGCCCGCAGCCTTTTATCAATCAAAAGCAACATCCCTTCGTTCACTTACCGAAGTACCCAAAGTTCGACTTCGTTCCGAACCGAAGTTTTCCTGAAATCTAAACGAAATTTTCACTTCGTTAGAATCGATTCGCCATCTCTAGTGTGGATGCTTAGTATTCTAATTCCTCACATATGATGATGATCACAAAGTTATGTGTAGTGCATCATGATGGCTTGTAGTCTAGTAGCCTATTGTGCCTTCAGGGTACTGTACAACATACAATGTTAAAACTCGATTTAATAACTTACTATGAAGTTGATTTATTAAGAAATTGTGATAACTATAATATAATATATACAGTATATAGCAATTGTTTAATCTCCTAGCAGCCTGCGTTTTTGGTATCAATTAGTTATTACTATCCTCACATACACACACAACTGATACCATTCCAACCATATAGAAAGCACATATCACTAAATAATTTTTTTTATAGTTTTTATTTTTGCGTTTTCACAAAGGCATAGAACAACTAACACAAAAAATACAACAACAACCTAACAAACAGTTACAATCAAAACCATTCTCAAAATTGTTCAGCTCTATTTCACTACCTTCAACTAAGGCCTGGTTCACATCTGCATCAGAGGCTTAACAGTGAACTTAACAGCGCCTGATGGATCCCATTGACTACAATGGAGTGAATTTGGTTTCTGTCATGTGTCCGGTGTTTTAACAAAACATGCTGCGCTATTTTTTACATCATCTTTGACGGAAGCTCTGACAGAACCTCTGACCCAGATTTAAACCAGGCCTAACTCCTTAACCCTAAACCAGCTTAGGGTTAAAGGAGTGTTATCGTTTGAGCTGTTCGGGCTGTTCAGTTAATTCTCTCAGATTTGAGTTTGAAATCCTGGGGCGTGTCTCTCCTGTCAGCAGGCGTGTCTCCCCTCCCAGGAGGCATGTCTCCCCTCACTGAAGAACTGTGACATCATCATTTTCTATAAAACAGGGGATGCATAAGGTTGTCTGGAAATAACAGCTGTGTGGCCACCTGCCTGCTTATGTCTGCAGCCTTGAGGCTGCAGCAAGCACCTGTTAAATCTCTAAGTATTCACACAAATTACACAGAAAGCCAGCAGCTTTTACTTCTAGTGGTGTTAACCCAAATTGTACTGACAACAGGCAGAGATCTTTACTCAACTACAAGGACAAATGTCAGCTTCAAGTAAAGACCTCTGCTTGCTGTCTGTGACATGTGAGTGAAATTGGGGAAAAAAGCACTCAGCTTTGAGATAAGACCCTGCTCAACATGTAATAACTTGGCCTGATAGAGTAGTGGTAGAGTGTTGGCTTTACAAGGAAAGGGTTTGGAGTTCTAGTCCCCTCACAGAATTTTTTTTTCTCCCCCCCACTAAATTCTACACATATCTAGAGAGACCTAAAATATATATGTCAATCTCTATAATGATATATATATACACATACATAGCTCCCCTATATCATGTCTCATCCCCCAGATGTATATGCATTGTATCACGTATGTTGGAAGTGCTTGGTGTGACTGCGAGGATGGGACACTATATAGGGGAGCTTTGTGTGTGTATATAAATAAAATTATAGATGTTCACACATATATTTTCATATCTTTACATATGTGTACAATTTATAAAAGAAAAAAAAAATACTGATGGGGCTTGAACTCCCAAACTCTGTCTTGCAGGGCCGATGACCTAAGCACTGCACCACACAAGCTTATAGAGACATATTGTTTAATCCTTATGTTATACACTACAGATGATGACATCATAAGGAGGTGGGGCTTGCATTCGATCTAAGGAACAGAATGCCTTCTTTTCCAAGTAGCAGCTTAAGGACTAGATCTGTGAGGAGGTGAATCAACCTCTTGGCAAAAGCCCTTTAAACAGCCAGTAATTGCCCAGAACATTGACCCTAAAGCTGGGAGATGTACATAGAGGCAGCAGACCTTGGTTTCGATTTTAACAGCTCAGAGGGGAGTAAACACAGAGTGTGCCGGCACCCAATCACAGCGCAGGGGGCGTGGCCGGTGCATTTCTTGTCTAGGGGCGTATCCCAATAGGCTGAATGAAATGTCAGCCAGCCAATCACAGTGCAGGGGGCGTGTCTAGGGTGCAGGAATCGACCAGGTGGCGTTCTGACCAGCAACAGCAGAAATAGAAGACAGATTTACAGAGAAGCTCATATCTGCTAAACCAAGTGACAGAGGTAATGCAACCCAATTACAAAAGTGCTTATTTTTACTGTCCCCATAATCTGAGACATGATCTTTGTAACGATAAAACCCCTTTAAGGAGTTAGCACTGAAAAGTGGACTCATTTTAAAAATGGCTAAGAGGGAAAATCTTAAAAAATTGGACCTGTATGAAAACTGTCTTGGCAGGGGCGTTGCTAGGGTCCCAAAACATCTGGGGCCCGGGCCCTGTGTTAAGTTTTGCTCAGTAGGGTGGGGTTCACACGGCCTTTTTCACGCCCCATTGTGAACTGCAACATAGATTTTTACAGACAAAAAAACAGTGGCCAGTGCGTCCCTCTGAAGCTCTCACCTTTATTTATTATCCCTGAAAGGTAATCCTAGCAATCAGTGACAGCTATGAATTACCATAATGTCGGCCTGTACGTCGGGTGTATTGAAGCGCAAGTAAGGACCGACATTACGTGGTGTGAACATATGCATCGTATTTGTGTGCTGTAATTTGCCCAAAATATGCCCTAAAAATACGGTAAAATCATAGCAGCGAGTGCTATGATTGCCTGCTGTTTTCCCTGGCACACAGAACCCGCCTGTGACACGCCACAGGGGGAAAAGTGACAGTGGATGGGAGGTGGCCGGAGCACTGCTGAAATTACACGCTGGAGAGCACGTACTTCCAACAGCAGACGTATAGCGGTGCGCACAGGTACGGGCCGCTATACGCTGTGTTAACATACGATCGTATTGTACCCTGAGGGAGACAGACGTAATTCATAGCTCTCATAGAGAGCTATGAATTACCGTAATTGTAGCGTACATGTTTGGTATATTAAAGAGCAAATACATGGTGAAATGCGCCCCAAAAATTTGCCATGTGAACATACCGTTAGTCTGGTTGCAGCAGCTAAAAACATAGGCAACCCTGACAAATTATAGGTATAAAAATTCTATTCAAACAGAATTCATAATCAGGTTGTAGTTTACAAGTCTAAGGGCATGTCCTGTCAGCACGGGTTTTCTGCCGGTTTGCGGTTTTTCAGACCGCCTGAAAAACCGGCCGAAAATGAGCACAATTGTGATCTATGGAAAACCGTGCCGCAGTCCCCACTGCACGGGATTTCCGTCCGGCGGTTTTGTCGCCAGCGGTCCGGCGGCAAAACACAGAACATGCACCATATTCCGTCCGGTTTCCGGACGGAAGATGTGCTGTTCAATGGGAGGGGGGAGGGCTTGTATCCGCTCATCGCGGAGAAAAGCTGTCCCCCTGCGGCCGTGGGGACGGCTGCAAAACAGGACAAATACCGGCCGGCAAACCGACCGGTATTTGTCCACTGCCGTGGGGTCGCGCCTTAAGGGACACAACAGGCAGGATTATGTTATTATGACAAGAATGGGGCGATATTGTGGATATGTGTGTCTATAGAGTACATACATATTTACATGTACACACATACATATACAAACACGTATACACATATATACACATGCCACATATGTATACACACACATGTAAACAGAGACATGTATGCACACATGTACACACACATGTATGCACACATGTTTTACACACATAAACACGTATACACATACATGTATACACACACGTATACAGAGACATACATACATGTATACAACAACACACGTATACACACATGTATACAGAGACACATATACACATGCACACATGTATACACATGTATACAGAGACTTGTACACACACATATACTGTATACAGAGACATATACATTTAGTACAGTTCACATTCAGGTTGTTTCACTCTATAATACTATCTAGCACTGGTCTCTACAGTGAGGCTACTCACTCACTTGAGACCTCCATGATATGGGCACCTGCTGGAGCTGCTGCTGATGAAGCCATAAGGAATGCAGTGCCGCAGGAGATGGCCCGGGAGCACAGCAGGGGGCGGGGCCTCTCTCTCACTGTCGGGCTGTGGCTGCTGAACTTCCTGACTGTGCCGGGACCCTGTGCTCAGCGCGGCTGCAGCACAAAGGGGTCCTGACAATTAGGAGTGTGTGACAGGCGGCCCCTCCTCCCTCCTAAAACACCCGGCACCCGATAGTCTCCCTCCTGCCTGCACTGTGAAAAACGGCCCGAGCTCTGTGTGTGTCCTTGGACTCACTAACAGTTAAATAAATCGAATCTACAGGAACACAGTACCTGGAACCCGACGATCTAAGTGAGATTCGGGGCACAGGCAGGAATGTCCGGGGCTTGTGCCCTGAATCATCCTGCCTAGCGACACCCCTGTGTCTTGGTCTAAGACTTTCTTTTTTGCCAAAGCAACCACTCTGATCTCCCCTTTCATTTCATATAGTGCCCTGAAAAAAATGATAGGGGCGCTCTGAATGGTTGCTATGGGCAACAAAGAAGTCTTAGACCTAGACAGTTTTCAAACATGTCCCCCATGGTGTCTAATTTCTATAAGACTGTCATGCACTGCCAACCCTCCCCACTGTAAGAAGCTTTTAGTAAATGGAGGTTTGGTATTTTCGACAGCTAGAAAATATGTCGGAATAAATCTCCTAGTAACATGCTATAGTGATCAGCTCCAGGGACCAACTGGTACAAACCAATAGTTGCACAGAGATATTATTATATTTGGTTATACATTTGAATACTGCAAACAATAGTAGCATAAAAGTAACATTTCTAAACAGGTTGTTTTTAAATTTTCAAAACGTAATAAGGCTGTGCACATCTAAAATATACTCTGAAAAACGCAAGCATAGGTGCACACTGAAAAGGCAATAGCATACATCTTTTTAAATTTTCATTTGGCAAAAAAAGTAATCTCTCCTTTTTATTCCAATAGGTGAAACTGAGTTTCTCTAAAGAACAAGTCCGACCTGGGGAAAATGTGAACCTGGAAGTTACAGCAGATGCTGGATCTATCTGCTCTGTGCGTTCTATAGATAAAGGATACTTCAGTGACGGTCAAACACATGATGCTATTGACATAGGTGGTGTGGTAAGTTTTATTGAATTCTTAAATTCAAGTTTTTGAAGTAGGCAGGAAGAAGTAAAGCCACCATCTTTGTATATCCGAAGGCAAAGGGGGACTCAAAAGTAAAGGGAAAAAAAAATTAATGTGTAAAAAAAATCAAAGTATGAGTATGTCATAGTGCTGGTAAGCGGCTAATTGCAACTAACATCCAGTGGTTCCAGCGCTGTTTAACCTCTTAGACGCTGCATCTAAATCAATGAAAAACGGTGTTGCACACCGTTCATCACAGTGATTTGGACACCCGTGACGAAATTTCAGCCTCCCTCTCTTATTATGGCAGCTGGAAGCCTTGTCAAGGCATCCATCGCTGCCATGTTTTCAATTTACCCATTTCTGGCCCCATGCAGGAAGTGGGGGAAACCGCCTTTGTACACCCTAATGCAGTGTATATAAAATGCATTTGGCTGTAGAAAGGATGAGCTGAACACTGTAGAAGATAAAAATTCCAAAAGCAAACATTTCCTTTTTTTATTCATTTTACATCCCCTCAAAATTTGAATAAAATTCATCAAAAAAATCGCATTTATTCCAAACTGGTATCAATTAAAAGTACACTTCAGCCCGCAAACAATACACTCTTACTCAAGTTCGTAGGTGTTAGTACAAAAAAGGTATTGTACAGCAGCACATATTTCTGAAGTCAAAAATGTTAGGATTTTTTTTTACGGTACCAAAACTTAAAAAAAAATCCCTTCATGTTTGGTGTTGCTGGAATCATATCAACCTGCAGAATACAAAGAACACATCATTTATACCGGAAAGTGATCACCCTAAAAAAAGAAAACAAACAAAAAAAACAAACAAAAAAAACAAACAAGCATGGCACAAGTACATATTTTTTCACTTTTTGTCCCACTTGGATTTTTTTTGCAGCTTCCCAGTATATTTTATAGTACAGTGAATAAAACCATTAGAAAAATAAAATCCTTCATATGTCTAGGTAGGTGGAAAAATAAAAATGTTATGGCTCTTGGATGATGGAGAGGAAAGAACGAACATGTCAACCAAACAAAAAACGCAAGGTCCTTAAGGGGTTAAGCAGTGTAGTTTCTTAGATAAAGTCATTTATGGGGGCATCTAACATAGAAGCCCCTCAAAGCCACGTCAGAACTGGAATGGTCACTATGTTTGCAATCTATGTTGCAAATTTTCTTGAAAATGTGAAAAGTTACTACTAAATTTCAAAGCTTCCTAATGTCATAAATATAAATAAAGACAATTAAAAAATTATGCCAACGTACAGTGGACATACGGTAGATGCTAGTTATAAACTATTTTGTATCTGTCAAATTTTTGAACTTTGAGAATGGCACAATTTTCACAACATTTTGATATTTTTCACAAATAAACTAGGATTGTATGGAACAAGATTTCTTACTAACTTGAAGCACAATGTGTCCCAGTGACTGTGAAAACAGTCTCTGAATCACATAGATAGGTAATAGTATGAAAAATTATTCCCACATAAAGTGACACGTCAGATTTAAAAAATGGGGCTCGGTCAGTGGAGCTTTTAATTTGTATGTAGCAGACTGCATTCCTGAATATAAAAATGACTCCCTGGATAATTCATTCACTTTAGGTACAATTCATAAAGCCTCCCCAAGTTTTGTGTTTTCAATATAATAGTAAAGCACTATTAGTAAATTAGCAATTGCTAATAGTAAAGCGCATGTTAACATGTTGTGGTTTTGTGACTTGTCCAATGCGCCTGTAGCATTCTGGCAGAGGGAGGATGCTGAGCTTGAACTACAAGTGAGCTGTCTGGAGGACGCCATGTGATCTGAAGCTGCCTTACATTCTATTTTTATATAGTTTGATGTTCCAGAATCCTCTTTTGTTTTGTAGCCATTTTAAAATATATTAATTTACATCCAGACTTGGACAAAATATTTTATTATACTTTCAATGCATTGGTCATCAATCGGTTTTGGTCTTTCTTGCAGATTACAAGAATAAGGGAAAGTGTTTCTGATTTTAGATATACACATGTGTCAATGGACCCTTTACCACAACAGTGCCCTGAGAATACCTCAGCTGAAATGACTAACATCGATGCTTACCATTTGTTTCTGGTAAGGCAAATTTACTAAAAATTACTTTTCGATTAAATGTGTATATATCTAAAATTTTCCATTTAAAATAAGCAATTTTGTCAATTTCAAATCTGGAAAATGAATCTGTGCTAAAAATATTTGAATCTGTATTAGTTTAATTATTATGATGCCATGAAACAAGAGTAAAAGAGGAAGATAAAGTTTGGACCCATGTATTTTCATGTAGGTCTCTGGCTCAATAACTTTTAGTTGCAGATGGCAACTACCTTGCATCTCCCTGAATGATTATTGTGAGGTGAGCACTGGAAACTAAAGTAGCCTTATGTTATAGGTAGGTCCAAACTGGCAGGTGGTAGTAGGTGGAGGTGTCGGCAAACCATTAGATGTAGCTACATTGGCGAGAGGTGAGACTGAAGCCCATCGTCAGTTTTTTTATGCTAAGCCACACCTTAATAACACTGGTGGAGTGGATGGCAACAAAACTTATAACAGAAATCAAGCCAACCAGCAGTCACACACAAGTAATTTAAGATGTGTATCAAAAATATATGTGGGGACTTGCAAATGGATAAGGGAGAGCAAGGTGGAATATGACTAGGGCAAGGATGAAGATGGAAGGATAAATTACTTAAGTCCAGAAGCAAGACACTAAAGAACACCTGAACCGTACAACTAAATTTTCCTAACTCCGCCCTTAACATGTGCCTAAAGCAAACCATAACATCAGACACCCCTGGCCCTATCCTGCTCCTGACAGTATTTCTATGTCCCTCACTATGCTGTACCTATTAAAGCAGCTCAAAATTAACAAAACAAACTCAGGAATTAAAAACACTGCGAGGCTAACAGGGCAAAACAGATGAACGGAGAACTGAGACTAACTGAGCTGGGAACAGGTAATTTTAACCTAAACGGACGAATGCACAAGCCACAAACACAATTCTAAAAAATTTAAAATTCAGAAACAGCCACAAAGGGATACTCTGCTTTATAGAGGACTAGCAAACAACCACTACCCAATAATCAAGCTCACATGTGTGAATAATCAGCTGATAGTCCAGAGAGTTGCTTAAGGCAATTACATAGCAACGGCCTCATTTGTTCTAGTGAACAGGAAAGGATAAGATGGCAGAATTCCTACTATTCATAACACATTCATCTAATTACACCCAACACCACCTGGTTTAGTTCCACTGTAAAGGAAAATACAGTGACTAACACAACACTGCAGGACCTTTTTAGAGTCAATGGCTTACAGAATTATTTGTTAAATTAAACTATCCCTCCTGCTAATAGGACACAGCAGGGAGCGATGTCACCATCTGGGCTGCTACTAGAGCCACTAGGCCACAGCAGGAGCATTTGTGAGTTTCATGAAAGACTTCCACAATTACTTGCAAAAAAAAAAAGGATAAAAATTAAAAAAACATATAAATTCTTGTTATATATTGACCATCGATTCCCCTAAGAGGTAAGGAGTGAAATATTCATTTTAGGACAGATGGGTTCATGCCTTAACAGGTTCATATTTTTGAATCTATAGTGAAACAAAGTTTTAAAACTACTGTAGGAGTTTAGCTGCAAAATGGTAAGTGCAAATGGACCGGACTGTGGGGATGACCTCCCAACCTCGCTACAACTGTCCTGGGAAAAGAGCCCATGTCAGCTATACTATCTATACACAAGTCAGTAACCTAGTGTCACTGACTTAAATGCTCATTTACCCCACCAAGCTCCTGGACTCTGTGGGGACATAACTGCATCCCTTCTGCAATTCAAACGGTTGGAAAAGCCGGGATTTACTGGGACCCCGGCACCTTGACTTCCATGGAAATTCCATACATAATACAACAGTCTGCCTGGCACGTATCTGCCTTCCACAATCTTACCTGCTGGTTGCCTACACTACCTATACTCCTTTCTTAATCCATATCTTCTCCTCAATTTTAGTTTAACCTGATAGATGTATCTCTTTTTTCAAACATACTGACTATGTAACTATGACCACTGCTATCTATACAGAAAGGACTTCTGTCAAGAAGTGCTGTCAGGGGCCCATTACTATGCCCGTATATTTAACATGGAACTCCAAGATAGATTCTGCCCTGAAGCCTACTCTTTAAAGCCAGCTTTAAGCTCACACTTTGTGGTTATTCTGGTGATGGTTCTTCAGCAGTAACTGGCATATCAGCTCTGCCATTCCTAGACAGACATTGATAACTGAATGTTTTAAATAACAAGGCAGAAGGATGCAGAGCTTGAAAGGGTTAGGGCTTGTCCTCATGGCGTGGGTTTTCACTCGGTTTTTCAGACGGTTTTCGGTTTTGAAAACCATCTGCAAACCGGGTGACAACTTTTAAAATGGACCTCTATGGAAAACCCGCGCAGCAGTCCCCACTGCACGGGTTTTCCGCACGGCGGTTCTTCAGACCGCTGGCGGTCCGAAAAACATTGAACATGTTCATTCTTCCGACCAGTTTTCGGATGGAAGATTAACATGTCTATGCGAAGGGGGAGAGCTTTTCTCCACTAATCGCGGAGAAAAGCTGACCCCCTGCAGCCGTGTGCACGGCACAAAAACAGTGCAAATACCGGTCGGATAAACTGACCAGTATTTGTACTGTGCTGTGGGGACGCAGCCTTAAAGTTTGTCAGTAAGAAACATAAACAAGATCCCAGTGCTACTGATAACAAACAGCAGAAGGTTATGTCACCATGGTCAGCCAAGAAAGCTGGAGCAATTAGAGCAGAGAAAGCTGGTTGGTAACCTAGGGAAACATGTGTACAAAAGGAGGAGATAAGAAATTCTCTTGCTCTGAAACAATGCAAAATAGCAGAACAGCAATGTATTTGTAATATTCCTTGTTGACCTTTGCCTACATGTTTAAAGATAACCGTTGTGGTGAGAAAGCTCCTTTGAGGCCTGTGGTCTGTAAACAGGATGGGTCTGGGATTTTTATTTAAATTTGTCTGATCTGGGACATATATACAGGGAAGTGCATTCTGTGGTTTTTATATCGGGGAATTAAGGACTGAGGTCTGTATACAGAATTAGTCTCACTTTGTGTTTGCTAACAAGGTGGCTATTGTCTGGGTCTGAATATAAGGGTTTTCTGTTCCTGTATCTATTTTTTATTTGATGTGTGCTAAAAAAAGGTCCTATGTACAAGTGCTTGCTTCAGTCTGGATGACGCCATATGTGGAGTTTTCTTCTGGGATCACTTGCCTTTTAAAATTAAAAAAAGCACTGATGAGCAGCCTGCCTGTACTTTGTTGGTGTCAGCAGTAGTACCATAGCCACACTTTCCCATCAGCTGCAAAATATAGGAAAGTAGTTTATCTGGTCATTTTGTTGCACCAAATGACTATATTTACTATTTTGCCATAGGCAAACTTAAACTCTATCAGTTCTCAATCTATAAAGCACTAAAACGTAACTTTTATTATGTATAACACTTAACCTCGGTACACACTATTTAAAAACCTGATTTCTAACCTCTCAATTTATCCCTTTCTAATTGTGAAGGAATAACTCCTTTTCTATTATCAAGTCTGGTGGTACACCACCTGTTAACAGGGGAACCTTATATATACAGCAATTTACTAACTCCAATAAGGCATCCAAAACATCCTACTTGGGCAGTCATCCCCAATCCGATGAACATAAAACATATAAGGTTTCCTTGTGAGACCCTCTGCAGCGGGTGACACTGTAGAAAGAGGTGAGAAATCACAAATTAAAATGTCATGCCTGACCTCCCCAACATGTTTCACCAACTAAATGGCTTCATCAGGGGATAGAGTTTAAGTTTGCTTATGGCAAAATAGTAAATATAGTCATTAAAAGTCACTCTTGGTTCTCTTGCTAGATTCCCATTTTTTTGGAGACTATTTGGCATAGTTGCACCAAACACATTAAAATGAGTTTTCTCACTACAAAGATTAGCTTTTATCATGTAGAGACAGGTAATTGAATTTTTTTCTAAATACATTGGTCTTTTGATTTTACCGTGGTCATGAGATAAGAGAGATTTTATCTGCTCACAGATCCACATAGTTAATAGACATCTAGCCAGAGAAACCGGTGTGCAGTTGTGCTAGAGTCACTAATAGTTGGCCAACCCCTTAAGTGAATCAAACCCCAAAACTAACTCAGACAACAGACCTGAAACCAAATAGGTATAAAACTCAAATAATTGACCTCTTTATTTTTAAAATATACAACTCGTCATTCCTCTTCTGCTGTGCCTGCAGGACCTGTGTGATGTGACCATGATATTACTAAATGTTCTGCATTCCTTTTAGTTGATCTAGTTTGGGCATAGAAATAGGGAAAACACTTTAGTTTTCTGAGATTTGCATCAAACTGTGTAAAAAAAATGCCATTCTGTTGAAATTGCTAAATTTTTGTTGCAATTTTGAAAACAATTCTCCAACTTGTGAAAATGTGCAAGGGGCAGCATTCCTGCTGCACCATGCAATAGCTGCTGAGGGACTGTGCAGTTCAACATGTTTGCTTTTGATTATCAATATCATGTTGATTTCTATTTTTCAGTTTGATGTGTAATATTACAATTCTCCCTTATAATTTATCCTCCATAGCAATCAATACACAACTTGATGATTGGCTAGGTGTAATTATCGAGTCTATATTATTTTTCTTCCACAGATGAAAAATGTACTGGTTTTCACCAACACTGGGATACATGCACCAGTGAAATGTGTCTCACATGAGTTTTCTGCCCGTTCTTCTACCAGAATGAAGAAAACTGAACATAAAGGTAATTACATACATGTTAACCTCATTTTAGAAGTGTAAGGAAAAAAATATAGCAGGTTAAATCTATATATTTTTTAAAATATAAATAGGCTGCTGGTGCACTAAGAGTATGAGGATGATGATAATCTATACTCTCTTCCCCTCTCACTTTGGTTCTAGTATTTCCTCTGTCCACTAGTTCCTCTGTTTATGTTGCAGTCAGCTCAACATCTTTGCAGCCGATGATTGGTGGCTGCCTTTAGTCACCATTCGAAAGTGAATGATGTAAGCAGAATAACTAGACGAGAGGGCGGACAGTGGAAGCGTGGGAACCAAGATAAGAGAGGAGTATTTTTTTTTTAAATTTTCTGAGAGCACTAGCAGCCTCTTTAGATTTAAAAGAAAAATGTACCGGACAATGCATTTAAATAAGCTTTGGACAATACCTTTGTTTTAGAAGAGTCCTAAAAAAAAGAAGCTGACCACAGGGTTTCTCACTGCTGCTTCCTCCAGGAATCAACTGCAGTTTGTGTTGTAACCCAGCATCAAGAGTCCCCTTTCCATGCAGAACTTGCACATTGAAAGCTGAGCATTACATAGGTCCATTTAAAGGGAACTTGTTGGTAGCATTTACCTAGCTAAAGTGCCAACTCAGCCTTATTGTTTGAAAAATCTTTACAAAAATGTCCAATGAGGGTTACCGGCATTATGTGAAAAAGGAATTCTGGTCACTATGCATGTTGTGTGCAATTTAGCTACCTGTAGTCTTGGAGGTGGAGCCACTGGGGTGAATAGTAATAGTAGTCAGTGTCTAAAGTCACCTCTTCTGGCTTGACTAGTGTCTTAGAAAGGGGAACATCTCTCCTTGAGGAGAGCACCGAACGAACGGCTTGTAGAGTTATGTATTGCCTTTTTCGCCCTCTACTAAGCATCTGCATATCACAAGGCATTATGGGAAAAGGGGCTGAGAAGCCCAAAACGCCCTCTGTTGGATGTAACAAATCCTCAATTTGCTTTTGACCCACCGGGACTTGAGAAAACAAAAAGGATTTTAGCCAAGCCAGTTTCTCTCATCTGCAGACAACGCTGTTTCGGGATTTTTGTCCCTCATCAGTGCAGAGCAGGGCGATACTGGCTGGCTGTGTGGGAGGCATTGAGTGGCTTAGAAAGGGGAACATCTCTCCTTGAGGAGAGCACCGAACGAACGGCTTGTAGAGTTATGTATTGCCTTTTTCGCCCTCTACTCAGCATCTTCATATCACATCGCTTTACGTGAAAGGGGCTGAGAAGCCGAAGCGCCCTCTGTTGGATGTAACAAATCCTCAATTTGCTTTTGACCCACCGGGTCTTGAGGAAGCAAAAAGGATTTTAGCCAAGCCAATATCTCTCATCTGCAGACAACGCTGTTTCGGGATTTTTGTCCCTCATCAGTACAGAGCAGAGCGATACTGGTTGGCTGTGTGGGAGGCATTGAGTGGCTCAGAAAGGGGAACATCTCTCCTTGAGGAGAGTGTCTTTGAAGCAAGGATACATGCTCACAAGCTGTTCAAAATCCTGTGCATGTGCTACTGTTGTTCTCAGTATGCACAATACGGCAGAGTGTTCTTTCCTTATCTTCATGAGGCTTACTTAGAAAGCTTTTTATAACGCAGTGCTAGATCCTCCAGAGTAAGAGATAATCATTATAGTCTGTGTCAACTCCCCCTTAACTCAGAGTTTCTAAATTTATCTCTAACAGTTTATTGGAAAATGGCTTTTGGATGAAAGTCGACTACTTTGAGTCGTTCCTGTAAATCTCTGTCCACATGACAAGAATTTCTCCTCAGATTCCACACAAATTCTGATTTGAAATTCCCATTTAAAACGGAAAGAAAACGATTTCCATGGACCTTAATAGAAATTACACTTTGTAGTTCATACAAGACATATTTTTGTTGCAGTTTTAAAGACTGAAGTGTGGTAAAAAAAAAACCTTGAATATGATTATTCTTTGGTCGTATTTCCAATTGAGAAAAATGGGGATGGCTAAAAATTCCATGCAATATGTGCCTAAAACATTTGTACTAATATTGCATGTGGATTTTACTGTGGATATGTGTCTAAAACCAATAGGCATGAACGGGACTGTTTTTTGACTGTATACTGTATGTAAAACAAAATCTGAAAAACAACATAAAATCTAAATGCAATAAGCATGTGCTTTAGAAAAAATACTCGATGACAATGTTTTCAACGTCAGAACCTAACAGGTAAATTTTACTTGTCGTGTGAATGTCCTCTAAGAAATATGTTTCAAATAATATTACCTTATCTTTTTCACTCAGTTTTTTGGGGGGGCTATACATTTGCATGAGAACCTGTGTTAAACCAGGGCTTCTCAAACTTTTCTACTGCGATCTTACAAGAACATAGTAATATCTGGACTTTACCATTTATGACCAAAATTTTGCTCAATTTACCTTTCACTTGTTTCCTAATCTCAGTATAACATTAAAATTGACCAGAACGGAGTCAAATATGTTACAGTTCCAACACCTCCAGTTGCTATAGGCAACCAAAGCCTGCATTTACCACTCCCGCCTCATTGTGGTGTTAACTCAAAGACCTAATGGGGCTTCCTTAACCAATGCACCATTCAGTTTAAGGTCCTCCAGGTCCTACAGTTTGTCTCAGACAAGGCAAAAGTCATCCTCATAACCGCCATAACTTTTCAGCCTTTCTCCAGCTACGCTGAAGTAACACTGAGTCAGTAGCCAATTCAATTCTGTACATTAGTTTCAGAACTGGCCTGGAGCAACAAATCCCTCATTGCTACCTTCTGGAGGGACTTGGCTGGAAGTATTAAGGATGAACTTGCCAGATGAAACCTTCCTTCTAACCTAGATGATTGACGTCCTGTTTGCAGAAAGGCAATGGGAGGTTCGGCAGCAACACAACTCCACATTTGACTCAAGTCTTCAAGAAGCCCCCACAGCCACCTACTGTTGCTTCAATGGTGGAGCCAATGCAAGTGGAGAGACTTTGGCTAACAGAGGAGGAGTACGCTTGCAGGCACAACCTTAGTCTGTGCCTCCTTTGCAGAGGCAAGGAGCACTTCATAAAGAATTGCCCGGTTAGACTGCTCTGGGTGAAGAAAACTCCTCTCCGTGTAGAACTATACCAGTTTCCGTGGTTTTGTCATTTGGTGTCAGCTTCTAGCTATCAACCTTCATGGATTCGGGTTCTGTCGGGAATTTTATCTACTCCTCTTAGGTATTCAAGTATCACTTGCTGGTGTCCAATCACGGAAACCTCTTTCCATCTCCTCCATCAGTAGAGAGGTGTAGGCTGTATCTCTCCTTTATCACACAGAGCCATTAATACTGCATGTTTGATCTCTGCACTGTGAGAAGTTGGCTTATATGTGCTTTTCTCTTGCGTTTGATGTGGCTACACCTACAGTACATGTTCCAGTAACAGACTGGAATTCCAGTAAAGTAATCTGCCTTGGAAGATTGATGTTTTACTGTCTGTTTGTCTGCACCTCATTCCTGCATGGCTAAGCTCCTGTCTCCTACCAAGTCTTTAGCACATACAATGCCTGGCCTTCTCTCACCCTATTGGAACTTTGCTAATGTCTTCAGCAAAAAGGAAACTAAAACTCTATCTGCCCACAGACCCTACGATTGCCCTATCATCCTTCTTGTTGGCACCACTTCCTATGAGGCAAGGTGTACCCCTTGTCTCCACCCGAAATGTACGCCATGCCCGCCTATATTAAAGAGAACCTAGAGATGAGCTTAAACCATGTTCTAGTTTCTGCTGGGGTGACTTCTTCTTTATAGAGAAGAAGGATTGCACCATCTGCCCTTATTTTGACTATAGGGGGTTTTAAAAAAATCAAACAAAAACAACCCCCATCCAAAAACAGGGATAATGATCCCATGTAGACATCTGTGCCCATGCCAATGTTCCCAAGAACCCTGGATATAATGCCAAAGAGTAGCAAGAGCCTAGTTTAATGCTAAGGGTTGCATTACATAGACTCTTGCACGCAAGGCTTTTCCGAAAATGTCAGCCCCTACTCCCCCCCTGATCATTTCTTCACACTGATTTGGTTTTTTTTTTGTTTCAATAAAATCCCTTGAATTTTATTTACCTTGGTGCCGTCCAGTTTTGGACTTTTTTTTTGGGATTGAAAAATCACCACTGAACAATAACCATTAAACCCCACTTAAGTTGTTCTATAGACTTTATAGACTTCATAGGGCAAAAAGATGTTCTCAAACATGGCACATTTTGACCTATAGGGGTTTTCAAACAAATTTCCAGTTAGCCAGCATCTTCCATCTGCATGGACTTTGTTCTCCCAATGTGTTTAACTGAGGAGTCCAATTTACTTCCAGATTTTGGCAGTTCTTATGGACTCTGATGTAGGTCAGGTTAGATTTCTCATCTGCTTATTACTCACAATCCAACACACAAGTGGAATGCATTAAATAGATTGTAGGCCACTACTTATGTAGTTTCGTGAATAACTGCCATGATGACTGGGCGAATATGCTACCCTGTGCGAAGTTTGCCTGCAACAATCATAAAGAGGAATACTCTGACATGTCTCCATGTCACATAGTCTACAGCCTTTATACCCCACTTTCTCTGCCTCTTCCTTCTTTTTTAGATGTCACTGTAGTAGGTACCTAGGTCTGAGACTTCCAGCGAGCCTGGTAAGAAACTTTTCTCTACTTTAGGCCACCATACATACCTCACCCTCCTCCTGTCTTCCATCCTGAGTGTAAGGTTCGGATGTCCACAAAGAATATTCATCTAAGGGTCTCATGTTCCAAGCTTGCTTCTCAATTCCTGGGCCTCTTCTCTGTGATTCATCAGATTAACCCCATTTGTTACAAGCTGTCCTTCCCAGTTCTCTATGCATCCCAAATGTACTCCATGTCACCATGCTGAAGCAAGTGATCTTCATCCAGTTCCTTTCCCCACAGAAGATTCTCTAGAGGAGATGTTTGAGGTCAGGGACAGTGTGGATGTGAGATGAAGAAGGGGCAAGTTGTACTACCTGATCAATTGGAAGTGCTTGGGTCCCCGAGGAGAGGTCCTGAAAACCAGTGTAGAATGTCAATGATCACAAGACGATTATCAAGTTAAGTTCCATTGGTGTCAGGTTCTTAAAGATGCGGTACTGTCTCAGTCATGGCATGGCTCACATGCTGCTGTTATCTCCCTGCCAGGCCACAGACACGAGCAGCTATTTTCTCCAAGCTGGACTTCGGACACACTCACTCATCTTCATCGTCCTCTGCTCTTCCTGTGAGTCTCCACAGGGGCTCCACTAAGGCGAATGCACACACTTGGCAATTTTCTCTTGCACCTGGGGATATTTATGGGAGCTCTTTCCCTTAGCCTCTTGCCAGATTGTTGGTGCATTTTTGTAGTCTGTAGACTAGCTTCCGGTTCTGACCCTGGGCTACATTTCACCTTTATGACTGTACTCCGCCTGTCCATTAGTTAAATTACTATATTGTGCAACAAAAGCCTCTGTCTGGTTCCTAATTGCATATAAGGCTGCAATTTATATATTATTTAATAATTTACACCATAAACATGTCTAAAGTTGGATGATGGCAATTAATCATTGAAAATCTATTGAATAATATATATATGCTCGCAGGGGGTCCGGCACGGCGGCTGCGGCTGCCCGCGACCACCCCGCTCCTGTCCCGGGCCCGACGCCGCTTCCCTTACCTGTCCGCGCTCCGGTGAACGCTGTCCCCGCCTGTCCCGGCCGCCGGGCGCGTGCCCTATGCTTTAGGCGCGCGCTGGCGTCTCTAGATTTAAAGGGCCAGTGCCCCGATAATTGGTCAATTGTTGGGCGCTGGTTCTATTTAAGTGATACGCCCCCAGCACTTCCTGCCAGTCCGTTGGTGTGCTTACCGTGTGTTTAGAGTGTATCGTAGTCCTGTTCTGATTACCCGTGTACCAGACCGCCTGCTTACGTTTCCTGACCTTGCCTGTTTGCCGCCTGCCCTGACCGTCTGCCTGTCTCTGACCATGAACCTCTGCCACCTGCCCTGACCTCCTGCCTGTCCCCAACTACGCCTTTGGATTACGATTCTGTACCACACTGTACCCCGGCCACCATCGCAAGCAAGTCACGTCAGGGGTAGCGACCTGGTAGCCTCACGCCGCAGCAAGTCCAACCCGCTTTGCGGCGGGCTCTGGTGAAAACCGGGGGCTACTTAGACTCCGTTCTCTGGCGTGGCTTAGTCATCATCGCTTGCGTTGGTCCAGCGAATCCACTCCCGCGTTACACAAACATTTCAGCAATTATTCTGCAGCAAGCTTTTCTCTAGAGGTGGTTTCTAAATTGAGAAAACACTTTTATTTCAGTTTTCCTTGACATATTCTAAGCTAGACAACCTCTTTTCATTCCATGTTATACATGTCATTATAGAGGTCCCTCAAGATACTATGGACATATGTATGAAAATTGCCTAGGTCTTTCTTTGTTGTACATAGAGCTCCCCTTTCATTTTAGATAGTGCTCTGAAAAAATGTAAGAGTAGCTCTGGTTGGTTGCTATGGACAGCAAAGAAAGTCTTAGACCTAGACAGTTTTCATACATTTCCTGTACTGCTCTTTATATTTGCGACTAACAGCTCTTTTGGGCAATAAGAGAGGGCGTCCATTTTTTTGTACACTGTCTGTAAAATATATGACCCAATCAAGCTTCGATCCTCATCAGAGAAAGTGATTTCCGGCTTGCAGCCCCTTTTCCTGACCTGTTATACTGTATATATATATGACTTCTGTAACGGTCCCGGACGTAGAAGTGGATCCACTGGACCACCGCAAGCGATGGCGTAAGTCACGCCAGGGAGCGGAATCTAAGTAGGTCCCGGTTTTCACCAGAGCCTGCTGCAAAGCGGGAAAGACTTGCTGCAGTGGGAGTCTACCAGGTCGCTACCCCTGACGTGACTTGCTTGCAGTGGCAGCCGAAGTATAACATGGTGTAAAATCGTAAGACAGGCTCGTATTTGGGGGGACAGGCAAAAGGGTCGGGACAGGTGGCAAAGGTTTGTTTTTCTGGGACAGGCAGATGGCCCAGGGCAGGCAGCAAGTTTCCCTTGGTCAGCAGACGGTAGCAAGGGAAACGGTAAACGGTAAAATCAGAAAAGAAAAATTTGGGAACGCTTTCAAAATGGGAAAAGGCACTAAAGACCCCGGGAAGGGAGTGGGCGGAAGCCCCCAAGGAAAAAAGAGGCAGTGCCCGGCAATTACCCAAATTTAAAAGGGCCCGAACGGGCCCCTTTTTTAAATTTCACAGACCGCGGGGCGCGCCCCCTAAAAACAGGGGGGGCTTGCCGCCTGGCAACAGGAGGCTCCCCGGGAAAAAAGGTGGAGGGGGACACACTTCCCGGGTAGCAGGGGAAAATCCCGGGGCCCGCCTTTTGGGAACGTCCCCCCCCCCCTTTACCCCTCCCCTTCCCCAGGCCTGGGGGGAATTTCGCACAACCCCGGTCCGGGAAATGTTGTCCTCCGGCTCCCAAGATCTCTCTTCGGGGCCAAACTTTCCAGCATCAGGAAATCCCGCCCCCCCCCCTAAAGGTCTTATATTAGGATTTTTCATTTACAGTGAATTTTTTTGGCGGATTTCCTTTCGGAAGATGGAGGAGTGATCCTCTGAGAAAAGCGGTTCAGCCCAAACAGGTTTTTTTTAAAGGAGAAAAGGAGGGAAATTGGGTTTATGCATTGAGGTTTGGGACCCGGGAGTTCAAAAGGCACCCCCCGGGTTTTTCAAATTAAAAATTACTTCAAAGGCCTTTAAAACCGGGGGGGCCCAATTTTACGAGGAGTTTTTGAGCCGGATATATTGGCCTTTTACCCAGACCTTGTCCCCAGGAAAAAAAAGGGAGAGGGTCTTCTATTTTTTTTCCGCTTGGCCTTCATGCTTCCCGGACGCGCTGCAGAGACTTGGGCGGGGCGTTTTCCCAAAATGGATCTATATCCTCACCCCCAAAGTATCCGTTTGCCGGGACCCCCTCCAATGGTGAAGACAATGGTAATGGGGGGCGGAGATGGGGCCCATAGACGATGAAAAAAAGGGGAAAAGGTTTTTCCAGTGGATTCTGACCCCGGGGGAGTTATGGGGAAAACTTGCCCAAAGAATTTAAGCTGGCCCAGTAAATCCTGTGGGGCCCAAAGACAAAGTGCCGCAAATACCCCCCCGGAAATTGATTAAATTCTCTCCATTTGGCCGTTGGGTTCGCGGGGGGTTTAGGGGGAAAGGAAAAAATCCGGGTTTCCCCAAACTGAAAACCGAGAGCAGAGACCCCCACCAAAACCTACAAAAATTTGGGAACCCCGCGATTGAACAATTTTATGAGGTAGCCCCTTTGTAGGGAAGATGGGGAAAAAATTTGGGGCGGGCCAAAACTGGGGGGCGATGGAAACCCCGGGACAAGGGGAAAATTTGCGTAAACTTTGAAAAACGTCCTTGACCCCCCAGATGACCGTTTTTTCCCGAGGGGGGAAAGGCAAATCCTTGATAAAAATCCAGGCCACATGAGTCAAAGGGGCCCGGGGGAAAGGGGCAAGGCTGGAGCAAACCCGGGGGTTTATGGCGGGGGGCTTTTTTAGGGGCACAATAACCAATTTTTTCACAAAATCCAGATGTCCCTCGCAGGGCGGGCCCAAACCAGAAAAAACCCAGGAGTTTAAGGAAAAACGATTTGCTTTGCTCCCTGGGGCCCCATAGGAACGGTCCCCATTTAAAAATTTCCCCTTTCCCAGAGTGCGGGACGGACGAAAAGTTTTTCCCCTGGAGGCACCTTTCGCAATCCCGGCCCCCAAACAGAGATCAGGCGGGGGGGAAAAATTATATCCCGGGGGTACGACCCTTCCCAACACTTCGGAGAACCCGGGAGTTGGAAAGGGGCCCCCTGAGTTCCTCTGCTGGCTAAAAAAGTAACGGAAGTCGAAGTGGGGGAAAAGGGCCCCAACCGGGTTTTTGGACAGGGGTTGGGGAAATTTGGGGCCGAGGGGGTTAATTAAAAGTTTTTTAATGGCCAGAATAAATGGGGGGAAGGGGAAATGGGGTGCATTTTTCCAAAAAGAAAAAGGAAAATTTTTCAAAGGGCCCTGTTTGGGATAGCCGGGCAACCCCCCGGTTTCCCCGATGGTAATTTTTCTCCGCAGGGTTTAAGGTCTTGAAAAAGGGGAAGGCACAGGTGACCCCTTCCCTTTTGGGCCCCTTTTCTGCGTAAAAAATTGCCCCCCCCCGCCAAAGGGAAAGCTCCCCCTCCAGAAAGAATGGTTCCAAATTCGGGTTCGGGTGGGGAAAACCTTTGCGGGGGAAAAAGGCTCCCTTTAAAAGTTTGAAAAAAATGCCTTTTTGGGCCCTTCTGGGGGCCCCAATTGCCTGGGGTTGGGTGTTCTTTTTTTTTTTAATTGAAAAATTGATATTTTGCCACCAAGGTTAAAATAGTGAAGAATAAACGGGACGATATTTTAATTCAAGAACCCCGGGAACTTTTGAAAAACTTTTAAGGCCCCAAACCGGGCCCGAGGCCACGCAAAAAGGGCCCACGACAAATTGGTGGGAACCATCTGTCCCCCCGGGGTCCGAGATGACGAAACCCAAGGAAAACAGGAGACGGTCTGGGGAAGAAAATTTTCTTCAAATTTTAAAGGCATAGAGGGGGTTTTTGGCCTTAGCCACCCCAAAACCCCGGGCGGAAATGGGAGCGAAGAGCCCTCCAAATAAGCAGAAAACCCCCAAAAAAGGTTCGTTGGGTAACCACACACACTTTGTAAAAAGAGACCCCGGAAGATATCATTCAAAAATTTCTTGGAAGATTTGTGGGGCATTGAAACAAAACCAAAGGGGCGGGAAAGGGGTTACTCAAATTACCATCCCGTTTTTAAAAAAAGCAGCTTTTCCAAATCATCTCCCTCAAAAATGCGGATGAGGTTGTGGGGCCCCTCGCAGGAAAAACTTGGAAAAAAACTTTGCCCCAAAGACCCGGTTTAAAAAACAGTTCTGTGATCTTTGGAAGGGGGATAGGGGGTTTTTCACAGTAAATTTTTAAGGCCCCGATAGTCGTTACAGGGCCTTTGGGGAGCCATTTTCCCTTCCTGCTAAAAAAAATTTCCCCCCTCCCCCAGCGGGGGGGGAAGGAAATTTTGCTTTTTAAAGCCCTTCCGTAGGTTTTCCCCGAAGGGTGGGCGAAAAGGGGCCTGGGTCCCCGGGGGTCCCCGACAGGGGAAAACCCCTCCCCCTTTGGGGGGGGTTGGTTCCCCTGTAATAAATTTTGGACATTTTGTAAGGGGCGATGGGCGGGAAGGGTTTCTCGGCCTGTTTCCCTCTGGAAACGTCCGCAAAACCCCCCTGTTTTTTCGGGGGAAAGCCCTTGGCAGGGGGCCTGGGGGAGGGTGGGAAAAAAACGGAGCGCCCCGGGCGAGGTGCCCCCGGCAAAGGTTCCGGCGGTCAGGCCCCCAAGCGCACGACCTCACCTGTTTTCCCAATTGAGCTGGGGGAAAGGGGCCTGCACCCCAGGGAAGCCCCAACGGGATCGCTGAGGAAGACCGAGACAGCACGTAGGGGAAAATCTTTCCTTGTGAAAGGGCCCCCCCGGGGAGGGTCCCCGGGGCTTGGTCCCTGAAACCGAATGGCGTCCCCCAAGCCCCCCCCCTGGGGACCGGGATATCACCAACGGTTTTTTTCCAGTCTAACCACTGGAAGCTGTTCCCGGGAATAAAGGGCGGGGTGGAAAAATTTGGGGGGAGCCGGAGTCCAAAAACGCAGGACCCGGGAATTTACAATTTCCCGGGGTCAGTCCTGATCCCCAAACCGGAAATAGTCAGGCGGGGAAAGGGAAGAGTTCCCCCCCCTAGGATGCCTCCCCAAAAAAGGCCTAGGTGCGGGCGTTTCCCGGGTGTTTGGGGGAAAGCGGAACAAACTCCCCCAAAAAAAAATTTCCCGGGTGGGCGCAGTACAGACAAGCTTCTCTGCACGCCGATGGGATAATTCTTGCTCAGAAAATTTTTGGGGTTGATTCACCTGCAAGGGGGGCTTTCCCAGACGGTTAAAAAGGGGAAAGGGAAAGGGGCCTGGAACAAACCCGAGCCGGCATGGGAGCCCCGGTTTGGGGTTGGCCAAAGGGCGCGAACTTGGCGCGCTCCCCTTTTTCTCTGGTTTAAGCCCCAATTTTATGGTTTTGTGGGCCCAAAGGTGGGGGTTTAAATTTACTTAAAAGGGGGGGGAAAATCTTTGCTGCAAGGGCGACCTTTTTAACCCCTGCTGGAAAAGGCCCCTTTTAAAGGTGGCGCACAGGGCCCGGGCCCATTCCCGGGACGTCCCATGCCAGGGTGCGAAACTGTACGCGTAAATTTTCCGACTGGGGTTTTTTGCCCTGGCGCAGGTTTAAGATGCCATCTCCCCCAGAAGACGCCCCCGCTGGTCCTCGGCACTGGGGGAAATTTAGAGAGGGAAGGGATCAAGGGCCGCAGTTCAACCCCGGGTCCCCTTTCCCCCCCCATAGAGGTTTAGCCCAGGCCAGGGCCTTCCCCCACAACGGCTGAAAAACCAAAACGCCAACCCTTTGGAAAAAATTAAATCGGAATTTTGGGCCCCCCCTTTAAAAAATCAATGTTCATGGTGGGACTGGGTGAGGAAAAACCCCCGCAGAGCTTGGGGGCGCCGGGCAAATTTGGGAGGCATGAAAAAACGAATTTTTTGGGGGGGGCCCAACGGAGCCAAATGGCCCTCGCCCGGGGCGGGGGTGGCCACCCCGGGGGGAGGGGGGTTGGTGCGTTGGGGGGTAAAAAGCTGCGCCATGGTGGTCAATTGATCCCAAACTGTTTTGGGGCCTGCGGGCCAGTTGTTTAGACTTTCTGGGGCCCCCACGCGAAGGGGGGTCCGCCCACTGGCAAAGTTCCTTTGGGGGGATTTCCGGCCCGGGTCTTTTCTTTTAAGGTCCCCAAAGTTTGAAAAAGGAATTTCCCCGGGCCCCGCAAAACGATGGCGAAAGCCAGCCAGGGGGCGGGGAATTTTAAGTAGGGGCCCGGTTTTTTTTACCCCGAGCCCCCCACAAAGGGGATGGGCTTGCTGCGGTGGGGTCTACCGGTCGCTACCCCGGCGTGACTTGCTGCGGTTTTTAGCCGAAAATTTGCGTGGTGAAAAAACGTAAGAAAAAGGGCCGGGTTTCGGGGACAGGCAGAAGTTCGGGGGAAAGGGGGTTTTTGGGGCGTGGACCCGGCAACGGTCAGGGCAGGCGGCAGAGATTTGGTCACGATGGTAGCAAGGGGACGGTACAAAAGGGTTTGACCAGAACTAGACAACTGGGAATGCTTTCACAATAGGCAAGGCACTAAATATCCGGCAGGGAGTGGGCGAAAGCGCCCAGGTAAAATAGAGGCAGTACCTTGCAATTAGCCAATTACCGGTGCACTGGCCCTTTAAAATCCACAGAGCCGGCGCGCGCGCAACCTAGATCACGGGGAAGTGTTCGCCGGGCAGCAGGAGGCTGCAGGGACACAGGAGCGTGGCCCGGTGAGTACCGGCGCGCAGAGGGACGAGTGCGCCCGTCGCCCAACACCCGGGCAACGGCGGCACTTGTCCCAGTAGCAGAGGCAGGGGCAGAGCCGCGGCAGCGACCGCAGCCCGAGTTGCGGGCTGCGGCGCCATTCGCAACAACTTCCTTTATCTTTATTAGGTATTTGCTCAATTTTATTTATTCTTTATTTTGTGTTATATTGGGTGAAATTTTGGGCCTTCACAACAAATTACCAGTTTTCCACATACATTGGTCATCCCAATTATTGTTAGTGATCCGGGTAATCCATTGGTAAGGTATCCAACTAATATTGTATGTTAAGGGGACACTATATTTCAATATCACTGGTATTGATTAATGGATATAAATATTCTTTCTTATGGCTCAATCTGCAATATCAGCTGGTTAATGTAATACTTAACTTTTCTAGATACTGACAAAGAGCTGCAGAGACGTTTTACAAGAAAAGACTTTCCAGTAGTATGGCTGTATGATTTAGTAACCGTGGGGTAAGCATGAATCCATTTTAATATATTAACAGTAAAGCTTTATAACATGTACTTACTAGATGCCTTTTCATCTCTGTTTCATTATTGAATATTGGAAGCAATAATTTACGGTTACACTATTTTCCAATGTACCAAACATACCCCGAAAAATGAAAGCTAATGAGCAGTGGTCTTTTTAAAACCTGACTTCATTTAAATTTTTCTTCTTGGGCAAAACAACTAGGGTTAAAGGGGCCCAAAAACTTTTAAATAACATTAATATCAACTGAAAAAACAAAAATATGAAAAAAAACAAAGTGCACTTTTTTTGTAAAAATTGACGAAAAGTTTACAATCATTGGCCTATGTAAACAGTGTTGTCAGGTCAGCAACAAAGTTAGTTTTTCAGTATATGTCAGAAGTTTATAAAAATGAAAGTTACCTTTTTTAAATTTAATTTTGGGACTTTCCAAGATTTTTAAAAAAGGCTGAAAATGGGCAAAGTCCTTTTAAAGGGTTTTTAAAAAAGGGGGAGCCCCGGGAAATTTTATTTTTAAAAAATAAACTAAAAAACTAACTTTTTAGGTTTTTCAAAACTCTTCTTCAGTAAACTTAACTATATGTAAGATAACTGATATTTTCTAAAGGGTCCTATATGCTTTTTCTTTGGGGACTTTGGGGAAAAAACAAAACTAATGTTGGGTCACACCCAAACCCCAAAACAAAGATCATTTTTAAGTTTTTTTAAAAAAAAAACCCAAAACTCTAAAATTTCGAGAAAAACCTGTAATCCAGCGGAGTAAATGAGCCAATACTTTATTTTAAATTCTCATCAGAGACAGAGAGTAAAAGTGCATAGCGTCGGCTGACGTGTTTCCGCTTCGTCTGAAGCCTTATTCACAGCCCCCCCGGGAAAAACTTCACTGGGTTTTTTCCCCCGGGGAACACCACACTTTTTAAAAGGGTAAAGCACAAAGGGTTTTAAAAAGATGGGGGTAACGCAGCTTTTTCTTGTGTCTGTTTTTCCCGGGGCAGCTAAAGTTTTTTACAGGCCTCTTTAACAAAAAAAAAAAAAAAATTGGAAAAAAAAAAATTTTGGGGTTGCAAGACTCACCCACATGTGGTTCTAGGTAGCCATTAGGCCGGTTTTGTTTTTTTTTTTTTTTTTTGGAATTTTTTTTTTTTTTTTTTTTTTTTTTTTTTTTTTTGTTTTTTTTTTTTTTTTTTTTTTTTTTTTTTTTTTTTTTTTTTTTTTTTTTTTTTTTTTTTTTGTTTTTTTTTTTTTTTTTTTTTTTAGGGGCCCACGGGGTTCGTTAACGGCTCCAAAAACCACATTTTTGGGCAAGTTTTACATATTTCCATTTTTTTTTTTTTTTAAAGAAAACCCTGTCATTACTTTTGCGGGCCGAATAAAAGGAAACATGAAACAGTGCAGGTTACAGGGATCATCCCCTGTGTGCTTTCCCCTAAAACTTTTGCGGCATTGCTGGGTGAAATACCCATTAATTCGTCTGGGGTGGGGGGGAAATGATTTTCCCAAATGGTGCACTTCTCCCTGCCCCCCTCAGCTTGACTGGCACCCGCTCCCCCTTTTAAGACAAACAGGGGGAGGGAGCTGTCATGAAGCTGAGGGAGAAGGGAGGAAGACCCCACTGGGGCCCCAGCACGACGTTTTCTCCCCGCCCCCGGGCCCAAACTTCACTGGGTGCCCTTCTCGGGGGAATGTCGCAGTTTTTGGGGAAAAACACAAAAAGTTTATGATCGGGTAACCTGCCTCTATTTCTGCGCCCTTCTTTGGGGGAGAAAAAAATATTTACAGGTTTTCCTTTTAAGTTTTCATTTTCTTTGTGAAATAGCTTTTTTAAAAACGCCCTTTCTGAAAAAATTAAAAATTTAATCCTAAAAATTTTAAAATTTTAATCTTTCCAATTGCATTGGTCAGCTAAAAAAGCTAAAAAAAATTTCTCCCAAAAAAGGGGGGCCTTTTAAAAACCCTTACAAGGGGGTTTCATGACCACTTTGGTGTTTTTCCAGGTATATTATGGGACCAAGGTGCTACAGATGGCTCAGCTTTGTGACAGGGGGAAATTCTAGTTTTCCAATCCCCACATTTGGGCCCCTTTTAAAATATAGAAAATTTGTTAGTTATGGACCCACAGTTCAGTTCTATGGGAGTCAAAACTCTTTTTAAATTTTTTAATTAGTAATTTGTATTGTTTTATTTATTTTGGGTTTGTAAAACTTATTTCAAATTCTGTTTTATTTTAAATATGATTTTAACTCTGAAAAAAAAAATCCCCAAATCACGGGCATTCTTTGTTTTACACCCCAAAAGGGGACACACTGTATAAATCGAGCTACTCCACATAGTATCACTAAGTGGGAAAACCCTGATGTTTTTCTGTTTGGGGGAAAGGGTTTTTTTTTTTCCCAAGTGCCCAAGGATTTTGAGTTTTCCATTTTTCCAACCCTTACTTTTTGGCCTTTTGGTCCCCATTTCTCAGTAAAAGGGAGAAAAATTTACAGTCAAGCTCGGGTTTTAGCTTGTGAAAAAAAGGGTTTTATGGTAAAAATATACATAGTATTTTGAATGTTTCAAAAATATTTGTGTCAGAAAATCAATGCTCATTGTTTTGTCAGCAAAAATAGCCTTACATGCAGTGCAATTTTTGTCTTGAAATCTAGCATCCCTCCCAAACTATGTTTTCATTGCAGTTTAAAATTCTAAACCCCTGGAAATACAATTTTCAAAAACTAATATCAAAATTTTTTTATAGTTTAAAGTACTCACAAACAGGAGCCCTTAAAATTTGCCCCTGAAAACATTAAATAAAGAATTTTATTTGGGAAACTTCTTTTAAAATTTTAAATTTTCCATGGGCTAAGAAGCCAAAAAAAAGGTTTTAAATGTCCCAAAAAAAAATGCGAAAAATTGGCTTTAACAAATGGGGGGTAAAGGCCCTAGAAAAACGTATGGGGATGGTTTTAAAGGGAACCTGTCTCATTTAATATGCTATCTGATCTGCCAGCAGCATGTTATAGAGCAGAAGGGGCTAAGCAGTCTGATAAATTGTTCTGTGGAGAAAGATTCAGTAGAACTTGGATTTTATTCATTTAAATCTCTGATTATTCTGGGTTAAAAAGTCTAGTAGGTGGTCTTATCAGTGATTTACAGCCTTATTTGCATGCACACTCATACCAGGAAGGCTGTCAATGCCTGAAAACACCACCTAATGGACTCCTAAACCTAGAATAAGGATTTAAATGCATAAAATACAAGTTCCACTGAATCTTTCGCCACTTTAACATGTACCAATTCTGTTTCTTTCTCCCCCTGCCCCTATAACCTGAAACCCAAAAACCAAAATTGGAAACATGTTTAATGTGACGGGCCCTTTTTTACGTGAGAAAATGAATGGGAGACCAACAAAATGAAGAAAATAAACAGAAAGCAGAGTGAAGACCAAAGTAATCATTTACCTTTTATGTTGTGTTCAAGCACATTCCAAGTTTTGCAAATGGGCCCCACCATTACTTATTCCCTTCGCTTATCTATAGAACAATGTTTTTCCAGACATGTGGTTGCTCAGACAACCCCATTTTTTCAATCATATAAAAATTTGACTTATTTTGTCTTTTCGAAATTTTTGAAGAAAATTTTTTAATTTCTTTATCGTTGAAACAGTTTGGGGGTTTTCTTTTGTTTGAGGGCAGAGAATCTTATTACAAAAAGCGATAAAGAGCAGACCAGATGTGTCTGTGAGGGACATGCACACAGTTTCTCCTGGGATGTTACAGCCTTAAACCCAAGTACTGTAAAGATTCATTATTTTTTAACAGAAAATTTAAAAGGGTTTTCCCCAAAAATTAAAGGCTCCAAAGGTTTTTGTTTTTTCCTTCACAAAGATATTTGTGCACTAGAAGTGCTTTCAGATGTGGTCACAAACTTTATACAGTGGGGTTTCCCCCTTTGCCCCAATAAGAGGCATATTCCAGCTTCATAAAAAGCATGTCAATGAGTCATTAGTGGTATAGTGTATCAAATAAAATTTAGGGTTTTAAATTTACGAATAATGAACAACTCCCCACCAAACCCAGGGGGAAAAAATAGAAAAGAAGTTTATTGTACCTAGCGTTGGTAATGAAGGTAAAAAATTTTCCAAAATATAAAAACCCACATCTGCAGAGCCATATAGAAATGGGACATAAAGAAAAATTAAAGACTTGAAATACAAAACCCCCCTTTGCCTTATTGAGGGTTATCCATGACATTAAGCCATTTTTATAAGCATTCACTTGTTGTAAACTCTTCTGTTACTTTTAATATTAGTTTTCAATTGCTATATTATATCATAAATTGTCAACTTCTTTTCCCATATCTAAACATTTGTATACATATGTAGTGGTCCATGTGAGTTCTACACCAAAAGTGTTCCTACTATGGACCTTTTTTTTTGGGTCAGCCAAAAAGGGGTTTTCCCAAACCCTCTTCACTTTTTCCCCTTTTTCCTGTGCAAATTTCCCAAAAAAACCACAATGATTTGGATTTGAAAAACAAAACTCGGAAAACATAAAAGTTGAAGCTATTTGTGTGTACTGGATTGGCACTCAAAATAATGTAAAAGTCTCTCTTTATTCTGTAGAAGTATTTTTCCTCTTCTAGATCTTCTTAGACCCTAAAACTTCATGGGTCTCTGGTGCAGGGAAGTACAGAACATTATTGTGCCCCTCATCACCTATGGCCTAGTGCCAAGGTAATTTCATTACTTTCCCTGGTTGGCCACAGAACAGACCATAAGGAGACATCTGTCCCCACCCTTCACAACTTCCCAGGTCTTTCTCCATCTCAGATTGTAGGTTCTTCAAGCTCCTCTGCAAACTGTGCTTGCTGAAGAAGAAATTCACAGAAAGACTTGAACTGTTGCTAGTATTCACACAACAATGACTTTTTGTAGTTTACCGTAAATTTGGGGGGTTGTTTTGGGGTGGATATAACACTCTGTATGTTCAGAAACAAAACAAATTAGGTCATGACTTGCAGGTTCCCATGATATCCAATGTTTTTGCTTTTTCATTGCCTTTCCCATCAATGAAATAAACACAGTAATTGATGTCACACTCTAGTTTTGTCAGCCCAAAACATTTTCTTTTAAAAAACCTCTCCCAAAAATTTCCCCCTTTTGATGTTTTCAAATGTAGCAAAAACACTGTACATATTTCTTACAAATTACTTTTCCACGGGGATAATTTTTCTACTTTTTTAAAACTTTCCCCTTTAAAAAGGGGTTTTCTCGGCACGCTGATTCACTGATTGACAGGCAGTTTTGCACTCACTCTCTCTCACTAGGCTTTTTTTTGGGGTCCCCCGGCATTTTTTTTGCAAAATAACTTTAAGTTATTACTCTGACAGAGCAGGGGATTGATATCTCTAACAAAATTACAGATAACTCCATCCTTTCAGTGTCACAGCACATATTCCTTTTTTTTAGGGGCAGCTAATCTTTTTTTAATCTTTTTTAGTTCCCCCTCAGGGGCCAGCCCTGCATCTTATAGGGGGTGATGTCACTCCTGTTTTAGCAAATCAAAATAACGGGAAAATTTTTCTAGTATGCGGGTTGGCCGATAGAAATGTTTTGCACCCAAAAGAGCTTCTAAACCTAATTGTATCTAAATACTAAAGAAAAAATCTATTTGACGGAGTTTTTGGGAAAATGCCCCCTTATGTTGAAAGCTAATCTGTGTAGGGAGGAAACCACTTTAATTCTCTTATCTTAGGAATTTGAGCCCATATAAGTTAAGAAACACATTTCCCAAAAATGAATTTTTTAAAAGCATATAAAAAATTTTTGAAAATTTTCGTTTACCTTTTGTTTGATTTTGCCCCTTTTCCCTATTTTATCATGTGTTTATATTACAAAGTTCAGGGGCTTTCTTCTACATTGAAATTATAAAAACAAAACACAATCATATATGTTATTCCGCAAAATAATACATATTATGATTCCACAATATGCACAGCATAACGAGTAAAACGATCAACATTTCTACTGTATGGAAACCAAAAAAATAAGTAAAAATTCTCCCCCTACGCCCCAAACCATTTTATTTGATTTAAATAGGGAAAATTCCTTTCATGCAAAAGAAAAACTTACAACAGCTTACAGTGTGCACAACATTAATTTTTAATTTTATATATATATATTTTTTATATATATATATATTTTTTATAAATATATATATAAATATTTATATATAATATATATAAATATAATATTATATACATATACACCCAAAAACCAGAACATGTAACCTTTCCTGCTCTTTTCTAATGAATTAATTTACTGAACAGGGAAGGTTTTTTACGGGAGTCCCAAATCTTGTTTGTCTGATTGGACATGATAAAAAATAGAAAAAAGAAGCATACTGATCTCCAGGTTGCAGGGGCCGGTGTCCTGTTTATGTCACTGTAGCACGGAATGCTCATTGTTTACATGACAGGTGCAGCCAATCACAGGCCACAGCAGTCACATCAGTCATTGAAGTCCAGAACAAAACTGCTGATTTGACACCTAAAGAGAGGATTCCCTCTCACTAAGGGGGAGGTTTACCAAGGGGAAAAATTTTGGTTTCAAAAATTTTTCCCTCATATTTTGCTATCTAATACGAGTGGAAGCGCGCCGAAAAATTCCGGAAACCCTAGTTCTTTAAAAATTCTCATATTTTAAGCCCCCTATCCTTGGGGGGTACAATCCCAACATTTGGAAAGCCCGGGGGGATAATGACATATCAATTAATTTTCAATGAAAACGCTGCCACTCCCCCCCCCCCCCCCGCCGCATCACGGGATTACGCGGCGAGCAGCGTGATTTGCAACAACCCCGGGATACTGTAGGGCCCCAAATTACACCCTTTTGACCATAAGGGTTAGAGTTTGCCCCACACAAACAATTTATTGTAAAAGGGTTTTGCTCACACAGCTTAAAAAAGCTTGGGAATTTCCCGCATGCATTTGCTGCATATTGCCCTTTTTTTCAAGCTGAAATGCGTGCCGCAATTATGCGTCGTCCCCCTGTGCGTGCAATTCAATCGTATTGTACAGGCGGGGGAAGAATTGACATGTCCCAACGTTTTTGCGGTAAATATGCGCCGCGACCCCAAAGTATAAACTTTTAGGGGCCCGGAAACCCCCCCGCCCCTCATGCTTTGGGAAATTTAAAACCCTTTAGACTTCCCAAACAACCCCGTTTTATTGTTTGGGGCGTACTGTACGCGCTGCAATTTAAACCTTTTAAAAATACCCCAAGATTTGCAGTTACATGTGGGTTTTTGTTTTAAAATTTTGTTTTTTCCATGATTTACAAATTTAAATTTTTATTTTGGTTTTTTGGGTGTGTATCCCGCGGGTTAAAAACCCAAAAAAATGTTTTTAGTGTGTTTTTTAAATGAGGTCTCCCAAAACCCCCCCCCCCCCCCATTTGGGGGTTTAATAATTTAAATTTCCAAAAATTTTTTTGTTGCAAATCGACCAAAGAATGAACTTTCTAAGTTTTTTTTTTTTTTTTAATGATACCCCTGACGCCGAACGATGTGTTGTATAAACTACAATGCATATTTTCTATTGAGGTCAATGGAACCTCATGTGATTATAACATTTGTTATAATATTTGTAACCAGTGTCTATGCAGAAATCCAACCCTTTTGTGAATACAAAACCTTTAAAATTAAAATTTTCCCCTGCACACAAAAACTCATTTTTTCAGTGATTTTTTTTTATTTTATAAAAATGCTGAAAAAATTACTGAAAAGAAGGGCCCAACACTTTATTTTAAAAATCTGTTTGGGCTCCAAAGAACGTTTTTTTAATTTTCTGGTTTATTTTTTTTTTATTTTTGCAAAAAAAAATGAGCAGGGGATAAAATTTACTATTAGTAAACGCCGACATTTTTTGGATTTTTTTGCCGTTTTTTTTTGCAGAAAGGCCCGCAAAACTAATGCGTTAAATTTTTCTAAAAAAAAAAAAGTACAAAAAAAAATTTTTAAAATGCGCCAAAAAATGCCTTTTTCAAAGGGTTTTGACAAGGGAAATGGACAAAAAACCCAAGTTTTATGAATGTTTTTAGGAAATTTTTTTTTTTCAGGATTTTTTTTGTCCACTGCCCCCTTTTAGACCTTAGCCTAATTTTCTTTTTTTCGCCCCAAAAGCAAAACCCCTATTCAGGGATTAAGTCCAGCTTTTTAAAAAACTTATCTTAAGCTCTTTTGGGGGGGAAAATGACAACTGTTGTTGAAATCCAGATAAGCAATATCTTTGGTACCACCTTTATCCAACAGATTTATGACATACAGTATGTCACAAAAGATACACCCTCCACATTTTTGTAAATAAACAGTATTATTTATTTTAAGGGGCAAAACGGGAAAATATTAAACTTTGAAAAACAATGTAACATGTCCCCTTTTACAGCTTGGTACAATTTGGTGTGCCCTAAAATAACTTAACCCACAGCCATCAATGTCTAAACCTCTAGTTATAAGAGTTAGTACACCCCAGAGTGCCCAAATTGTCAATATTTGGTGTAGCCACCATTATTTTCCAGCACTGCCAACTTTCTTGGCCACGGAGTTCACTAGAGCTTCAACAGGTTGCCACTGGAATCCTCTGTCACTTCTACATGACAACATCACAGAGTTGTCAAATGTTAGAGACCTTGCATTCCTCCACCTTCCATTTGAAGATGCCACACAGATGCTCAGTAGGATATATGTCTGAAGACATGCTTGAGCAGTCCAACACCTTTTACCCTAATTTACTTTAGCAAGGCAGTGGTCATCTTTCAGGTGTGTTAGGGGTCAATATCATGATGAAAAACTGCAATGCAGCCCAGTTTCAAGTGGAAGGGGATCATGATCTGCTTCAGTATGTCACTGTACATTTTGGAATTCATGGTTCCTTCAATGAACTCTAGCTCCCCACAGCCGGTAGAACTCATGCAGCTCCAAACCATGACACCCCCATTACTATGCTTGGCTGTATGCAAGACACACTGGTCTATGTACTCCTCAAATGGTTGCTGCCACACACACTTGACACCATCTGAAAAACATAAGTTTATCTTGGTCTCATCAGAGCACAGGACATGGTTCCAGTAATCCATGTCCCGAGCCTGCTTGTCTTCAGCAAACTGAGGGCTTTCTTGTGCATCATCTTTAGAATAGGCTTCCTTCATGGATGACAAACATACAGAGCAACTTGATGCAGTGAGCGGCGTATGGTCTGAGCACTGACAGACTGACCTTCCAACCCTTTAACCTTTGTAGCAATGCTGGCAGCACTCATATGTCTATTTTGAAAAGACAATATGTGGATATGAAGATGAGCATGTGCACTCAACTTCTTTGGTTGACCATGGCGAGCCCTGTTCTGAGAGGAACCTGTTTTTTTTAAACAACTGTATGTCTTGTCCACCATGCTGCAGCTTAGTGTCAGGGTGTTGGTAATCTTCTTAAAGCTTAGGCCATCTTTATGTAAAGTAACAATTATTTTTTTCATATCCTCATACAGTTCTTTTTGCCAGGAGATGCCATGTTGAGCTTTCAGTGACCAATATGAGAGTATAAGAGAGATAACACCAAATTTAGTACACCTGATCCTCTTTGACACCTGAGATCTTGTAACACTAAGGCTATGTTCACACGGCTGATTTCAGAACTGATTCACGTCGGATTTCCGACGTAAATACGTTCTGAAATCAGTTGCAAATAAGTGTCACTAAGTGTGGCTCGTATTTGGCACTGATTTCCTGACAGATTTCATATTCCCATTCATATATGGGGTGAATCCGTCCAGAAATAAGTGACATGCACATTGTTTTTCGGGACGGATTGCGGCCGCAATCCGCGGCCACAATCCGGCACGGAAATACATGTCGTCTGAACGACGACACGTATTTTCCATTAAAACCAATATTAAATGGCCAGTTACTTGTTTGTAACTGATTTCACAATGAATTTGCGGCCGTAAATACGGCTGTAAATCCATTGCGAAATAAGCTGTGTGAATGAGCCCTAACAAGTCATAGGACATTGTGGAGGGAAAATGGCAAACTGGGCACAATTTGATCATTCTCACTTAGGAGTGTACTCACTTTTGTTGCCAGCACTTTAGACATTGCTTGCTGCGTGTTGAGTTATTCTGAGAGCACACCAAATTAACAATGTTATAAATATTGTACACTGACTACTTTGCATTGTGTCATATATTCACTGTTGTCCAACTGAAAGATATAATACAATATTTACAAAAATGTGATGAGTGTACTCACTTTTGTGAAATACTGTAGGTAAAATCCAAAAGTTAAAATAGTAGGATCCGGCTAGTAAACGCTTGAATCCTTTATTTAGATACTTGCACAAACATACAGAAACCCATCTGTGGGAGGTGTCAGCTGTGAACAAGGGTTTAGTTAAATCTTAAACACGTCAGCTGACGCCTCACACAGATGGATCGCTATATGTTTGTGCAAGCATCTAAATAAAGAATTCAAGATATTCTTGCCGGATCCTACCTTTTTCACTTTTGGATTTTACCTATGTTATTGCGGGAGGGCAACCGGAGATCTTAGCAGATAAGCTGTTAAAATCCCATAACCTCAGAGGATAAAAGCACATGCTCTCCTGAAGGGTGAGTGCTGCAAAAGGCTTTCTATGTTACTGTGAAATGTTGTAGTCAAACAAATCAATGAGATCAATTATTATTACTATTACAGATGTCATGCTCTCTGTAGTTACTGGTTTCTTGTCTACTATCCTTCTCCTATTACCAGGAACATCTCCTGTAAAAAAAGAATGGTCATTGAACTCAGTTAAAAGAGTAAAAGTCTACCTAAAACATAGGAGCCGAACTCCTACAAGTAAAGTGATGTCCAAAAAATTGTATAATTTTGAAGGCCACCTTTTAAATATTAAACAAAAGTAGACATTTAAATGGATATGAACTGCCTTATCCCCATCACTATAGTTATTTCTCCTATTAATTAATTATGTAATACCACAGAGGAGCCTTTGAACTCTACCATTTAACTCTTTAAATGTTGCTTATAATGCTGATAGCATTTAAAAGGAAAGGGAATCTTAGTGATATAATAAGTCCATTAAGGGACCTCAGGGCTGTCTATGCTTTCCGTGTAAAATTAGTATTAGATATACTGTATTCCAGCACACTATAGTTTAAAAATTAAAAAATCCAAAAATCCCCCTATAGGACCTACCAATATAAACGTAATAACTTGCACTATAATTTTACAGGATCATTTATGATGATTTGTGTATACTGTAAAAAAAATTCAATTATTAGTGCAGTAGAATTTTTTATTTGCATTTTTTACAATACTAATCCTAATATAACTTATTTGTTAATGTATATGTACCAAAATTTGACACCTACATAAATTACCACTTGTTCTGCAAAAAAACATAAAATTTATACAGCTACAGTGAACAAACGTTAGAAAAAAACGTTATGACTATTGAAAAGGAAATTGACTAAATAAAAAAATGTTTTAGTCTGCAAACCGCATAAGTAATTTCAGGACCCCATTCAGTCAAAGTATCTAGACCCGCTGCTCAATAAAAGTTCCTATCTTTACCATATGGTTATGTTCATATGGCATATTGTGGCGCGTACTGTACGCTCCCAAATACAACGGGTGTTTTAGAAGTATGTGCTGGTCAGTGCATACTTCTAAAGCATGCAGGGAGCAGCCCCAGTTTGCTCCATTATCCCCGCCGCGTAAACGTACATTTAATATGCATCAGGGATTACAGGCTTAATTCATATCTCTCTTAGACCATACCATACAGCTCATAGGCTGGAGCCTAAACTGAACACAGTAGGAGGCAAACAGGCCCCTGTGCTACTTGGGAAAGGTGAAACAGGTACAGATGATTGATACACACCTCGCCCACCCATCCACTAAAAAGCAGCTGAATGACAAAAGCTGCACACAAAATAGGTACAAATTCATACCAGTATTAAAAAAAAAAACACAGTATAATAAATGGGGAAACTGCACAAATGCAAAAAATACAGCTAAAGCAAACTACTCTCACACCTTCAATGTATGAGGGGAGTAGTTGCTGGTATTACAATCGCATATAAATGACAGCTGAATGACAAAAACTGCACATTAAATAGGTACCAATTCACACCAATATGCAAAAAATACTGGTGTGAATTGGTACCTGTCTAAAGCCAAATTTAACTCATTCCTTGTAGGGTTAAAGTAATTTTGCTTTGAAAAAGGAATCAAGAAGGACATTAACTGATACTAAAACTACTGTTGTGAGGCCACTAAAACCTAAAACAACTGCACTTTTTATTATAAAGAAGAAATCAAGTTTTAATGTGCTTAAACCTGGTATATTTACAAGCATATTAAGAAAATGATAACATATTTTAAGAGGTGTTCCATAATACCTTCTTTGGTTTATAATATGATTCTCCATTAACCTTTCAGAGACACTAAATATTCATGTTGACAGTGGAGCTATAGAACTGGATGGAGACTGTACCAAAGATACTGAGTTTTCAGGAAATCTCAGAACTGACTCTGTGGAGAAAAAAATAGTGATCAAGGTGAGGTACATTAATTATAATAGCATACGGATAATGTTCTACTTTTATTCAAAGGAAACCTGAAGACATAGTAATTGTAAAACTTTATACAACCGTGGTGGATTGCCATTTATTAGTTAGAAGGGTTTTCTCACGATGCTGTTTCACAAAGTCACAGACAGTTTGAGACTCAAAAAAGAAGACCTGCAGAAACAACACAATTATATTTTTTTTACATTTCATCCCACTAACAATTTATTTGCGTTTTTTCTCATTATATTCTATGGTACAGTTAATGACACCATTAAAAAGTCCCTCGAAATAAAAGTCCTCATGTGTCTCTATAGATGGAAAAATAAAAAAGTTATGGCTCTTGGAAGACTCAGAGGAAAAAAAACAAAGCCATATTATTTTGACTGTGAAGGGTTAAGGGGTTCATTTATGAATGTTACAGTAGGGCCAGAGCTAAGTCGACTGGTGTCTTGGGCAAAAGCTTATCTTGATGCCCCGTGAGCCTTATAGTGTATCATTACACAGCATAACAAGGATTCTGTGCTGAAAATACAACAAATGAACATAAATGGACAGTATATAAAAATATCTTCTTTATTTTTAGCCAAGAGGATATGAAGATCATGAGACCAAGGCATTCATATTATATCCATCAGGTAACTAAGAACAAGAACATGAGCAGAAACAGAGACAAATGCAAAACATCAAGTATATTCAGTAGAATATCTGCATAAGATGAAAACTATGGCTACTTTTGTAGATAGCATATGGGTAAAGTTGGGTTTACACGAAGATCAAGCATCATTTTTGACATGAAAGCAAACTTACGTTCGTGTTGCAGACTGAGGTATGAGACGCTGTTAAGCCCCGCAGGCTGTTGATAATGTGAGAACATGGCAGACCAACAATAAAGGTGGAAACTGTTTTTACTAATGACCAACAAGCAAAAGGTACTGGAGCTTAGCAGTTTCTATAACATATGTACAGATGCACAATGTATAGTGAAGTTACTAAGGGGGGCATGTATAAAAACTGTCTAGGTGTAAGACTGTCTGTTTCCCATAGTAACCAATCAGAGCACTATATTAAATGAAAGGGAAGGCTGATTGGTTGCTATGGTCAACAAAGAAAGTCTTGAACCTTGACAGTTTTCAAACATGAGACCCTAAGGCTATGTTCACGGCTTATTCTGGGACAGATTTCAGTCCGTATTGCGTGCCATACTGCGCGAATTACGGGCTGAAATATGTCCCAGTCATTACGGTAATCCACAGTTCTCATAGAGAACTATGGATTCCGTCTCCTCTCCCCGCTCGCGAAATACGGCGAACAGGGAGAAAGTGACATGTCAATTATTAATGGTGGTATCCGTGCCGGCTGCCCCCCCCCCCCCCCCCGCACCCTCCCTGCTTCGGAGCAAATGGCGTAATTGCAGGCGAAATCCGCCCCATAATTACACCGTGAATAAGCCTTGTGAACATAGCCTAAGGGGATTTCACACGTGCATTTTATGCGTTTTTCAATGCTTTTTTGCAGGGCCACGCATTAATGCTGTACATTGCTGCACAAAAATCGCGGTAAGATCGCGGTAATTAAACGCATCAAAAACGCACCAAAAACGCACCGTGTGAAAGCACCCTAAGGGTGTAGATTCACAGCTGATTCACATACTTGTCACAGCGACATGTATGTACGGAGCTGCGCCAATATTCTGGCATCCTTTCAGCCCAAAAACTGTCGCAGCCCAGTTCTCTAGATTTATAATCACTCCTAAATTAGGAGCTTTACCGGGCACCCACGGGACTTTGTAATGCACCTGAGATTGGGGGGGGCGTCCTGGAGGCGTGTCACATCACAACCGTATGATTCTACACATTTATGACGGGAGGACGGCAAAACTCGCCGCATTACTGCCAAGATAAAAGTGATTTACTTGAGCCTGATTTGTTGTTTTGGAGCTAGAAAGTGCCTAATCTATGGCCCGCAGTAGAATAGGTTCATAGCTTCAGGCAAATTCTACACTATTGTTATGCACATAAAAATTTTCGTCTAAGTGCCAAAAGTCATACATGTCGCCCTATGGGTTTTCGCTGATAGTAGGAAATAATAACTCGTAGTTCTTAAAGCAACAATGATTTCTCAGAGTCACAATTGTGGTTCAGTCCCCTATAACATGGGTTCAATACTGTCCCCTATAACATGGGTTCAAGTCTAAAAGGCCTTGCTTCAACCTGTACAACAGTTTCTGCATCTAAACCTGCTTAAGGCCATGTTCACACGGCTTATTCTGGGACGTAATTCAGTCCGTAATTACGCGCCGTAGTACGCCAATTACGGGCTGAATCCGTCCCAGTAACTACGGTAATGCACAGTTCTCATAGAGAACTATGGATTACGTCTCCTCTACCTGCTCGGCGAATCCGCCGGGCGGGGAGATAATTGACATGTCCCTTTCTAGCGGTGTATACGCGCCGCTAGCAATGACTGTCTATGGGCCGGCGAAGTGCCGGCCCCCCCGCTCGCTCCCCCGCTCCCGCCCCGCCCCCCGCCACACGGCGTAATTGCGGGGCGGAATTACGCCTCGCAGTTAAGCCGTGTGAACATAGCCTAAGAGTGCTTCCACAAGGAGCATTTTTAGTATGTTTTTGATGCACTTTATTTGTGCGTTTTTGGATGCGTTTTTTGTGCAGAAAGACACAGAAATAAATGCTGTACATTTCTGCACAAAAAAACGCTCTGTGTGAAAGCACCCTAAGTCCTCGTTCACACGGCTGATTCTGGGACAGATTTCAGCCGTTTTGCGCGCCATATTGCGCTCCAATACGGCTGAAGTCCATCCCAGTCATTACGGTAATCCACAGTTCTCATAGAGAACTATGGATTCCGTGACATGCACATTATCCCTGCGGGATACGCGCCGTGGACAATGGATGTCTATGGGGCCGGCGAGCACCGCCTCCGCCCCACCCCCGCTGCACAGCAGCCGGCGTAATTGCGGGCGAAATCCGTCCCCGCAATTATGCTGGCAATAAGCCATGTGAACTTCGCCTAAGGGTGTTTTCACACAGCGCAGTTTTGGACAATTTTAACTGCGCTCCACTTAAGCTGCCCTTGTTACCTGGAAGCTTTGTTCAGTTGTCTAAATTGTTCAGAAAGGTGTTTCAAGTAAGTAATCAATTACTGTGTTTGAAGTCTGGTTTATGACAAACACACTAATTGATTACTCACTTTCCAAACAGTTTAGATAACTGAAAAAAGCTTGCTGGTGATAAAGGCAGTTTAATTGGAGCGTAGTGAAAACTGTACCAAGACTGCGCTGTGTGAATGTACCCTAAGGGTGTAATCGAACCTCCCAAGTGTCCCTATTTTAGAGGGACAGTCCCTATTTTTAACCCTTGTCCCTCTTAGCTCTATAAATATCCCTCTTTCTTATTTGGGAAATCGATTTGGATCAATAAACTAACTATCTTGCATTAGAAAGTATCTGATTGCTTCTTGCCTGTACATTACATAACAACTTACTTAATATGTCATCATTGGATACAATGTAATCTTGAAAATGTGTCCCTTTTTGACTGTCTAAAAAGTTGACATATATGTGTTTGGGCATGATTAGAGGCGTGTCCTGGTGTGATGTCATGTGTTTGGGTGTGGTGGGAAGCGTGGCCTCATGTGTCCCTCTTTGCAATCTCTAAAAGTTGTGCTGTATGTGTAATACCTTGCAGTTCAGTGCTAATCACTAGGACGACACTGATATCACATTTGTCTCAGCTGTTGACTCACTCCTGTACCAGGAGTCTCCTGTACTTAGCTGACATCTTGTTGCTCTAGCATTCACAACTTAAGCAATCTAAGTTCAAGTTTTTTTGCAGCTATAGGTTCTTCCAAATCAGCAGGCCCAGACAGTATTAAGCTGTCCTAATTTCTGGTCACTGCATAGGCCAGGAACTTTCACACACCTGTCTTAACCTCTTTTTACTGTGCACACATCCAGTGAATGGAACAACATGTTTTAGGAGGCATGGTAAAAAAACTCAGCAACCACAATGCAGCAAACCTCTGATCCCTACCTCATGATACTATGGCACCCAGGGGTGAACTTCCCTATTAGCATATTTCCAGAACTGCACGATTAGTGCAATACAGTGCGATAACAGTTAGGGGCCGTTCACACGGCACAGTGCAAATACCAGTCGGCTGCCCTGACATCACTTGGTCCCTGGAAATTGCCACAGCCCCTAAAGTAGGCACACAGCTTTCCCATGACCAAAAACTGATTGTTGTGGGGGATGTGACGTCACCTACCTTTTTTGGATGCTAGATAGGCTATGCAGTGTACAGGGAAGCTAGGGGATGCCACATTCCCCACAGCAATCAGAGTTACAGTAATGGGATAGCTGTGTACCTGCTGTAGGAGGTGTACAGTACATACATAGAAATATATAGACCAAATTATATATAAATTTGTACATGTACTACATATATTATAGGATGAGGAAAGAATTTTTTATTTTTTTTTACCATGTTACAAACTGATTGGTGCATTGTATTATAACACAGCCTGTTGCAAGGAACCAGGGAGTGAAGTGGAGCAGAGATGCAGGGACATGACGTGTACATGTCTGAGAATGATGATGTAAGGATGTACAGGGTGAACAGTGCTAGGAGAGCAGAGGGCAGGTGCAGGGAAATCCTAGATTGTAACTGCAATGGATTCTGGGACCTGTAGGAAAGAGCTACAGGAGAACTACTGACACTCCCACATCCACAAAGTTTCACTGATCTTATGATAGATGAATAAGGAAGCAAAAGAGAAGAAACACATGAAGAAAGTGGAATATCTTAACTTTCAATATAAATGCTGTTTTAGTGTTCTATGAAATCATTAAACTCCCGGATAACCCCTTTAAAGTTATACAGCCAATCTAGCTTTTCCTATTACAGCATTTGGGCATCATGGAAGCATAGCTTCTCATTTGGAATATCCTGTGAGCCTGAGTGGGCTGTTGCCAACAAGTAATAGCCGTTTCCCTGGTGAACTTGAGTCATCTGTGTATTAAATGGATATCACTGCAGGGAAAAAAACCTGTCTGGCTGCAACTTCCTCTGGGAAAATCAATTTCCTGCTGTAGGGTTTTAGGAGCTAAGGCCATGGCAACTTCCATATAAAAGGAGTATTCTATAATGGGAAAACAGAATTAATAACATAATCCAAAAGCATTGGGCAGGAATTTTGAACAGCCCACATAGCTATTTGATGGTTAAAATGTAGTACTGTGTAATATTGTAGAATGTATACATTACAGAAATCTGACAGACCAATTCGAAGTCAATGAGAGTGGAGAGTGACAGATTATTACTAGTTTCTAACGCGTCGTTCCTTTTTTACTCTTGCAAGACAACAGAGAGGCACTTACTATTAATATCGATGTTCCAAAGAGACTGGTCGCAGGCTCTGAACATGCACACATCATCGTTCAGGGTGAGTAATCTTCAGCAAGAAAAGTGTTACCTAGAAAATCTTATTTGAAATTCTAATGCTACAGTATATTTTTGTAGTAAACAGCTACCTTTTTATAACATGTTTTTCAGGTGATATCATGGCCAATGTTATTAGTAATGTAGACGATATCATCTATTTGCCTGATGGATGTGGGGAACAGAACATTGCAAAGTTTTCTAGATATATTTCCACACTGAACTATCTGGAGAGCATAAAAGAATTGACACCTGAAACAAAAGCCAACATTATAGAAGAACTGGTTAAGAGTGAGTAACATGATGAAAACATGATATTGGGTAATCACTGTAATTTGTAATTCTGTTCTTATATCCCCTAAAAAAGAATGAATATATTGTCAACTGGGTGTTACTTTTTCTTCTTGCAATAAGATGTGTCACGATACACCCATGAAGTGTCCAATCATTACAGACAGTGTTAGTCTGTGTAGCGACATACCCTATTGACAAGGCAATGGTGACCCAATTTAGCAATTTATTTATATGTTTCAAGGAGGACTAACAGGGGAACAACACGTTCCACTTTTTTTTTAATGCCCATTTTACGGAGCAAACCAGTTCAATGCAAGCCATACATCCTCTTACAGGCCCCTCCACAAGTCCAAAAATTACATTCTGAGCAGTGTGAGCAGAAGTGTGGTCAGAAATGTAGGAAAATTTCTGTGAACCAGCACAACATAAAAACTGCTGTATCATTGATATTTGTCAATGTATTTGTCAAGAATGTTCATTTACTTAGCACTATCTAAAAGAATATTTAGATTTATGTTCACTAATTTTATGGACATATATATAGGGAGTTTAGCTGCAAAAACAGTCGGCACAAACGGCTTATGGATGCAAAAATAACAGGATTTTTATTTTACACAGCAAAAAGAAACACAGGAACAGCAAGCAGGAACAAAAACACTCTCCAGCAGGAGATATCACAGCATCCTATTTATGTCCATACAGAGAATAAACATGTGGCTTAACTTCAGCCAAGTGGACAGTGTGGTTTGAGTCCCAGAGCTCCTAAATGCAGCACACTTGGGAGGGAGCTGGTAAACAGGATACTCACGTTTACACTCCTCTCTGAGGTCTGCAAGTAGCAGGCTTTTAAAAGCCTCAAGAGGTCTAGCAAAAGCCTGGACCAGACTATGGGGATGGCCTCCCACCCTCGCTACAGACGTCCCAGAAAAAGAGCCCATGAAACCTGCATTTCAGCTATACTAACTGAACAAGTGTCAGTAACCTGCTGTCACTGACTAAGTTGCTCTTTTTCTCCACCAAGCTCCTTGAACTACGGTGGCACATAGACTGGTCGATGATCCTCCACAAAACTAAGCCTCTCTTCTGCTGCTCACAGCCTCACTTTGATTTTATCCATGAGATATATCCACTTTGAGTGCAAGAAGAGCTCCAATTATGCAGCATGCAGAGTGGTGGTGCCATGATGGATATGCTGATCTGAGTTGCCAGGTTTTCAGACTCTTTTTCTTTTCTGGTTGTGGGTAGAAAGATAAGGATTTTCAGGATTAAGAGTGGGAGCAAAGCATGTTTTCCTCACATCATGTCCAGTTCACGCCCCAAAGCATTTATTGTTACCAGATTTTGGAGAAAGTTTTGAAACATATGACATTTTTGTATAACTAATAATCATTTTTTTAAATTTCAGCTTATCAAAAACAGCTCACATTTAAGAATGAAAATGGAGCCTATGCATTTTTTCCAGGTGGCTCAGATAATGTATGGTATGTATAAAAAGGCTAAGAAACCAACTTTCTGCATGACAGCATGACAGTGAAGTTAATTATTTTGTTTATTTTGCTAATTATTATGAGATCATCAATCAGAAAGGAGTAACTATTAGTGTGTGTTTATATATAAATATATAATATATATATATATATATATATAATATATATATATATATATAATATATATATATATATATTATATATATATATATATATATATATATATATATTCTTGGCAGTTTCAGGTTTCTGCCACTAGGTGGAGTTCAGCCGGATGCCTGCTACAGATATTTCACCGAAAACTGGGCTCGGCGGGGGAAGGAAACTATTTGGTGTCAGTAACAATAGGTTACTGACACAGGTAGCTAGTATGGCCACCTTGCGGCCAGATATGGGTTTCCTTTCCCGGGATGGTCATAGTGTTGGGTGGGAGGCCATCCCCACATTCCAGTGCCAGGTCTTACTAGGCCTGTTAAAAGGATGGTACTCCAGGTGATCAGTGGTCATGGTTGCTACCTGGATGTTTGGAGCAGCAGAGCTGGGAAGAGAGCTCTGGCCCCCAGAGGCTTAAGGGAAGCCTGGTACACAGTGAGGACATTGTAGTTTTGAGGTGTTGTGCAATAGGAACAGACCTCAGCAGAGAAAGACTCTGTAGGTGAGCTAGTGGCCAGACGGCCGAGAATTCACTACATAACCCATAACCACACCATGTGAAAGCATTGGTAATTAGACTGCATGTAACCAAACCCCCACATTAGTGCCGTTCCTATTCCACCTAGTCCACATAAAAAGCTCCAAAAATGCCAAGACACCACCAGAGCTCCTCCCCTCTTTTGTCGGCCTCAGCACTTTTCCTTGGGATTTGTATGGTAGTGTAATGTGCAAAAGTATAAAAAAAAACTTCCCTCATGTGTTTAAAAGTATTTGAAAGAAAGATGAAAAATGTGGCTGCTTTCTTCCAAAAATTGCACCACACCTGTCCATCAGTTATGTCTATTATTGCAGATCAGCTCCACTGAAGTAAATAGTGCTGAGCTGTATTTCCACACACAGCATGTTGACAGGAGTGATACAGTATTGGGTATGAAGCAGCCATGTTTGATTTTCTTTTGCAGGATCACAGGAATGACACTCAGGGTCTTCAGTGCTGCCCAGAAGTACATCCACATAGATGAGAACCACATTCAACAGCCCATACAATGGCTGCAAAGTATACAACAGCCTAATGGTTGCTTCAGGAACGTGGGAACGTTTTTCAACAATGAACTAGAGGTGAATATAGATTTCACATAGATGTATTAAGACTCGGTTCACTTCACGTTGGACTATACTGCAAAATGTTTATCTTATAATGTATATACTAAGCATATCCCAAAATGTGCACTGTTTTGGCATATGTTTGATGTCCGTTTTTGCTTTGCTATTGGCTCTCACCCGTTTTTCAACACAATTTGATTGGATAAATTTGTTTGTATTCTTATGATGGATACAAACGCATATGTTTACAAACATGGGCACATACATTAGTATGCATTCTCCGTTGGCTTCCATTAAAAAATAAAAGTATACAGTAACATACACATTTTTGGACAACTTGAAAAAGTGCAGCATCTCCCTAAAAAAAAAGGATACATGACGCAAGGTCATAAAAAGGAAATCAAAGACTTATAGGGCAACATGTATGAGAACTAGTGACGATTTACCAGTTCTAAATGGCTTTAGATGTGGGTAAAATCCAATAATATGTGTGAAAATGTAGCACGGCCGTTAATAAATGTGGCGCATTGTAACTGCCATAGTCCTGTGGACACTCGCTCACTGTTGGAATTTACTGCTCCCAGTAACAGTCAGGGGAGAGAACAGAGCGCACATAGTGTAATCTAAAACAAACAAATATGCATTTGAAGAGATAATGCTGTGTTCACTGTAGCTGGCTGTACCTATGCTCGTACAGCTAGAGTTAACAGCTTCTCCTTGCGGGCAGTATAAGCTGCAGCTCCATGCAGCATCCAACACTCGGCGTCCCACATGGGCAGACGAGGTGAATAAAGTTTTGTTGAAAAAAAAAAACTGTCTCAGTGACAGAGCTTGAAGTGATGCTGCTGACTGGGTGCAAGCTTGTAGGAAGTACACCGTGAGAATGAGGGGTATTGAAGTATTCTTTATTTCATTAAAATGCTACGCGTTTCGCAGGCATAGAGAACCTGCTTCTTCAAACCTGAAGAAGTAGGTTCTGTATGCCTGTGAAACGCGTAACATTTTGAGGAAATAAAGAATACTTCAATATACCTCATTACCATGGTGTACTTCCTACAAGCTTGCAAACCCGGTCAGCAGCATCCCTTCAAGCTCTGTCAGTGAGACGGTGTTTATTTTCAACATAACTGCCATAGTTGTTGCACCAGAAAAGATGTCCAAAAATACCAATTCTTTCCCACATAACACCACTAAAGTAATCTAAACTAAGTTATGGTAATCATAGTGATCTTACTTGGCACACGTGAAGTCATAGCAAGACCTTGGGTATCGGTTACTGTTGTAGGTAGAATACAGGCTGAAAGCAGGAAAATAAAATGTCAACAGTGATCAACATCTAACTAAAATTTCTTTCATTTAATTTATTTAAGCGAAAAATAAAAAATGTGAACTAAAGAATGTTCCTGAAAATGTTACACAGCATGCAAAATCCTGACCTAGTGACCTACATTTTGATGAATGAAAATTTATTTTTAATGTTTGTTATTTTATTTCTAGCATGCTGTGATGTGTTTGTAATCACTGATAATAGTACGATAGCTATGTAACTACCTGATGTTTCATAACTGCTGTATTGGTTTATAATTTTCTGTTATTTCATTTTATACTAATTTTCTCTTACTGTATTTTTCGGACTATAAGAAGCACCTGACCATAGAAAAGGAAAATAGGATAAAAAAAAAATGAAAGCAAGAAGTGTGGGCTGAAGTGTAGTTTTTATTCGTACATTTTGGGATACATGTGACTTTTTGATCACTTTTTATTCCAATTTTTTGGGGCTATGAAATAGCCCAAAAAATTATAATTTTGGCAATTTTTTTTCTTTTGCGTACAGCGTATGGGATAAATGATGTTATATTTTTATAGATTGGACTTTTACAAATGCAAAAATACTAATTATGTGTAACTTTTTATTTTTTTATTTGTAAAATGGCAAAAAGGCAACATGTCCGAAAATTGGCGGTGCTGCGGCAGTTTTTAGGCTCATTAAATCAGTGTAAAGTGCGTCTGAAAGTACGATCCATTCAAAAATTTGGCGTCTGTTTGGCGTCTGTTATACCTTTCATAGTAAATTTAATGGGCCCTTTTGGTTTAAAATTTGCCCCAAAAAGGGGGCGCATTAAAAAAAAATCCCCGGAAGAAATTTGCTTATCATTAATAAAGTAGGGAAATCCCGCCTATCACTGCGCATTGCGTAAGGGAGGCGCAAAATTTGCATCATTACTAGGGGTATAATGAAACCAAAAAAAAGGAAAATTTTCCCTTGTGAGGCGCACAGCGAATCATTGCTACTAATGTAATCCCCTTTTTTTACGCCATTGAAAATGTTTATGTCTGGCATATAATTTTGCCTTTTTGGAGTACAACAGTCCAAACCCACTGAAAATAGGGATAAAAAAGTTTTTTGGAGAAAAAATAGACCAAAAAAAGAAGCTTGCGTATTCGGTAGAGATGGGCGAATTTCTCAAAAATTTCATTGGGGGTCACTTCCCCCAAATTTTCCGAAAAAAATTTAAATTGGGTCCAAAATTTTTTGGGGACAACCCGCGTTAAAAGGCACTATTTCCAGCTGCCCAGACCCTTTCCCAGGGTGCTGAAGAACGTTTTTGCCATGCTTAAATATGCAGAGGAGTTTGGTTTTGGGTTTTCATAAAATTTTGGGGTTTTTAGTAGGGACACGCAAAATGACTGCCCCCCCTTTCTTAGAATCCTTCACAAAAAATTTCCCGGGAAATTTAAGGGGGAAAAAATTTGCCAAAAAAAACCAAAAGGGGGAATGTAGCCTGATAAACCCTGCCAGCAAAAGCGGGAAAAAAACAAGCGAAGCCCCAGGGCAACTTTAGGGGACAGAGTGGGGGTAAAGGGCGGAAAGCCACAGCAGCATGAGGTCAGGCAGGGGCACAAAAAATTTCCCTGGGGGTGGAAAAACAGGAAAAGCCACAAATGGCACAATGACAGAGGCGGAGGCCGCAGAGACATGGGGTTCAGGCAGGGGGCACAATGAAAAATTCTGGAGGGGGCAAAACGGGAAAGGAAGCCACAAAAAGGCACAATGACTGAGACGGAGGTCCCCCGGCAGAAAAAGAGGTTAGGCAGGCACAATGAAATTCTGGAGGTGGAAAAAACAGGACAAGCCACAGAGTCCACAAAAAACAGAGTGGAGGTCAAAACAGCAGCAGTATAGGTGGGCATTTGTCAAAATGCCCTTTTTGGGAGGGGGCAAAACAGGGGAAAAGCCACAGAATGGAAAACAAGCCCTGAGAGCGGGTACGGGGGCACAGAAAGAGGTCAGGCAGGGGGCATAATGAAAAAGGGTGTGGAGGACAGGGCAGCAGCCACAGCGCAGCATGAGGCAGAAAGGGGCACAATGACTTTCTGGAGGGGGGCAAACAGTTTTAGGCCACAGAGTGGCACAATCACAAAATGTAGGGGTCACAACAGCACAGTACGGGGTTCGGGCATGGCACAATGACATTCTGGGGGGTGGCAAAACATTTTTTGGGCCCACAGGGGTGGCACAATGACCAGTGTGGGGGGCAGGCAGGAGCCCACAGCAAAAGAAATGGGGTCAGAGGGGTGGCACAATAACATTCGGAGGTGGCAAAACAGGGGGAACCACAGAATGGAAAAATTTACTGAGACGGAGGTCCCCCGGCGGCGGGAGCATGAGGCGGGCAGTGGGACAAAGACAAAAAGTGTGGGGGACGGCAGCAGCCACAGCAGCAGCATGGGGTCAAAAAAAGTGGCAAAGACATTCTGGAGGTCAAAACAGTTTTGGCCACAGAGGGGCACAATCACACAGTGTAAAAGGTCACAAAAAGAAAAGGGCAAGTAAAAGGTTCGGGGGGAAAATTTTCCCAAAATTTTACAATTAAAATTTAAGGGCAAACGGGGTAATAAAAACCAAAAAATTTGGGGTGGGGCCAATGACACGGGTGTGGGGGGCACGGCAAGTCACAGCAGCGCTGAGGTCAAGAGGGCACAATGACATTCGGAGGGGGGAAAAACCCAGGGGGAACCACAGGGGCACAATGACTGAAAGCGGAGCCAGGCGGCAGCAGCATGAGGTCAGGCAGTGGCACAATGAAAAAAGTGTGGGGGAACATGGAAAGCACCCACACGAGCATAAAGGTAAAGGACAGTGGCAAAAATGACAAATTCGGGGGTGGAAAAAAAAGGAGGGGCCACAGAGTGGCACAATGACAAAATTTTTTGGGGGTGACAGCGGCGGGAGCAACAGAAAATGGGGCCCGAGAGTGGCACAATGACACAGTTTGGAGGGTTCACGGCAAAAGCAACAGCAGCACAGCAGGGGGTAAAGAGTGGCACAATGACAAAGTGTTGGGGTTGGTGGCAATACCACCCCGGAAAAGAGGGTGGTGGGAAAGGGGAAAAACCCTGGAAAGCAAAATGTGTGGCATCAGGCGGGGGCCCGGGCATCAGAAAAGGGGCTAGGCGGGTTATTTTAAACCCAGACTGACCCTAAGGCATTGGTGGGGGAAACCTTTGGCCAATCCACCCGGGTTCATCTTAAAAAAAGGCAGTCTTTCCCCACATTTCCCCCGGGACAAGCGGGTTCCCCTTTGGGGGTAACGTTGGCCCCCCCCCGCACAAAAACACCCCCCTCTGATGCCACCCCTACGGGCCGGCGGACAGCTTCCCCCCTCCCAAACCCGGGCTTTTTGCGGCCACAAAACCATTTTTGGCTGCCCAGAATTCCCCGAATCTTCTAACTAAAGGTTTGGCAGGTGCTGTCCAATAGCCAAACTGTTGGTTCAGGATTTGTCCAGGTCCTGCTCCCTTTTTGGCGACTGCCCCCCCTCACTAGGGGGTTAAAAGGAAGCTGCTAAACTTTGGGACCCAGACTTGGGTTTATTTCTGTTTGGGGGCTGGTACTGCTTCCTACCCCCCCACCCCCCCCCAGAAACCGGGGCAGTTTTATGTGAGCGCTGGGGAACCCCCGGTCAGCCCTTTGCAGGGGAAGGGACATCCCCAAAAAAAGGGCGGGCCCAAACTGATTACGGAGGATTCCCTATGAAATTTGAGTTTGTCCTCCCTCTCAATACGGGGAAAAAAGGCTCCCCATTTTGGCCCGGTACGAGGCCCCAAAAGGGTGGAGACCCCAAAATTTCATCCCTCGGGCCCGGATCCCTGCCCAAATTCGGGTGCACTACCCCAGGCAAATAACAGCTGCGGGCCAGCTGCACAAGTGGACCCCGAGGGCCCCTCCCTCCTTTTTCCACTGAAAACTGCCAGGGTTTGCGGGGGGTTCATCTGCCCCTTCCTCATCTCCATCCCACCTCCCCCAGCTTTCCTGCCCCTCCCTCTTGTAAACCGGGGTAGAAAACCCCACTCATTTCCCACCAGACAATGTTTTCTGTTTCCCCAAATTTCCTCCTCCTCCATTTCCAGCCCCCAAACCGGGAAACTCATTTTGGCCCCCAGATTTATGGGCCACTTTCTCCAGTCCCCTGCCCAGACAGATTTTTCAGCTTCTGTTTCCAGGCCCATGAAGAAAGGGGAAAATGACGTTTTTTTCCCCCCCGTGGGCCCCGGCGACTACAAATAACGTGCCTCCTCGAATGGCCTCAACAAACCATTTTAAACGCATAAAGGTTTCCACGGGCTGACATAAAAGTTACAAAAGGGGAGTACTTCTTTTCTGCCTGGATCATCAAAAAATCTTTAAAATGGCCTTTCTCTGTTCATACAGTTTTTTCCAACAGGGCGGGGCGGGAAATTTCCACGGGTTGGGAAAAAAACGCATATCGGAGGGGTGTTGGGGGGGGCCCTTTTCTCCCCTTTGCAACCCCGAGGGGGGTTTGTTCCTGGCTTTGTACAATGGGATAAATTTGCATCACTTTTTTCCCTGGCCATTTTCAGAACTGCTGAAAAACGGGGGAAAATTCGGGAAACCCTTTTTTCACAACCAAAATTAAAACACGTGCGCCAGCAGGGCACATGGACCACCCCTCCTCGGCAGCGCGAAAACCATTTCCCCCATTGTCCTTAAACAGGGTTTCCCCAAATTTGCAGTTGGCGGAGAAAGCCACACATCGTTTTCTTGCTGCAGCCCGGGGAGCATTTCCCCCCCTTGTACTTAGTTCGCCAAGGCAACCCGGGTATAGAACTGTTTGACCCCCGCTGTCCCCTACACATGGGGAATGGAGCATTACTTTTTTGGAGCTGAGAGGGTTTAGGGGAGGAGGAGGCGGACATTGGCGCGGGTTTGCAGCTTTTTGACAACGTGGGGGGAGAAAGGGGCTCCCGCCCAATTTGGGTTGGTGTGCCGGGGGCGGGAAAACACATTCACCCAGGGGGGCCGTAAAGGACATGTACTGGCCCTTACCGTAATTTAAACAGCTCCAGATTTCCGCGCTCCCCGTGCCCCTTGGAAAAAAACCGTAAGCCAAGGACTGGCCCACCTTCTTTCAACATATTTTATAAATTCGGGAAATTTGCCTTTTTGGGAAAAAAAAAAAAAAAATTAGGGCATGGAACTCTCCATCTCGGCTCGGCACAAGCCTTTAGTTCTCTGAATGGTGCAGAGTCCACCATTTGGAAAAGGGGGGACTGCAAAAACCAACAATTGGACAGGAGCAAAAGGGCATCTGCTGACCTTTGAAAGGGTTGGAAAGCATACTGTTTTTCCTTTTTCAAACGCCTCGCGAACGACGGGTTTGGGGCCATGAGTAGCGAGGACAGGAGCATCTGGGCCGGGGGGGGTATTCAAAAAGAAAAAGCTCCCTTCTGCAGAGGTGGGGGGAACCTTGACTGGTTTCAGTGGGGAAGCATGCCACTGGGGGGCTGCTGCTGTTTTCTGCGGCGGCAGGGTGGACCACCACATCTGAGCCAAAGTTTTTCCCAAGGCCCCCCGGATGGGGGACCTGCCGTGTTGACCAGGGCCGTGGGGGCCCAAAAGTTAGCTCCCTGGGGGCCAAAGCTTTACTTTCTGCCCACAGATTCTACAAAAAACCCATAAATTTGGCTCCTCCGTGTCCCTTTGCAAAGAACTGCCCACACCGCCGAGTAACCCCGGGGGAAAAATTTTTCCGGGCCCAAAGCTCCCCCACTGATTACACTGCCCCGCTGCCTCCCCTGGACCCCGTGCCGCTACTTTCTTGGACCTGCGAATTTTTTTTTGGGTTTTTTACCCCGTGGCCGCTTGGCCCCACTTTACACTGCTGCTATCCTGCTGACTCACGGCCCCAACCCACTTGCTGGCTGCCTTTCTGCCTGACCCCCAACGAAACCCCCCCTTTTCCTGACGAAAAATGAAATCCTTGCCCCACCCCGGGTTTCCCCAAATGCCGGGCGGCAACATCATCATCTATTTTTGTTTCCCTCCCTCACTTGCTGTCCTCCCTCACCGGCCTTTGGGAAGCCGAGGCTGACCTCTCACAAATGACCACCCATGCCACCCTCCACATCTATACTTTGCCGCCTACTGCAAGAAGCAGGCGATAATTTGGCCCCCCCCTTCCCCTTTCCCGCCAAATAGCGCTTTACTGCCCTCCTTTAAAAATTTTTCCCTCTCCCCCTATATAGTGGGCGAGCCCAGACCCCCATAGTAATCTCTGGGTGAGGGGAAAGGGAAGGGAAAAGAGGGGGGCTAGGAAAAGGGAAAGGGGCCCGGGCCCCCCCTCCCCCGGGCCCCTGCCAACTAAGGGGTTTTGTCTGAGGTTCCCACCCAACTCTTGGCTGGGGGGGTTTTCCCCCGATGTCCATCTGGGAGAAGAGGATGACCCAGTCCCCAAACCCAAACAAGAACCCCTTTGGGTTGCTGAACAAAACACGGGCCCCTAGATACGCGGGGAGTTTTTGGCCTTCCCCCGAGTGACCCCTGCTGCAAAGTCCCCCCTGCTGTTTTTTTCCCACCCGGGCCCGTTCCAGGAATGTTTGGGGCCCACTGGGGCCCCCCGCAGGTGCAGAGCCTGCCACCTTTTCTGTCTGGGCAAAAAACGTTTGTTCTAAAAAAGTACAGACACTTTTTGGGTGATGAAAATCCTTTTAAGATTTAAATTTTTCACCCGGGTTTTTTAAAATTTCCAAAAGAACCCGTAACAAGCTTGGGTAACCCTTGAATAAATTTGGGGCCCACAAATGGCCCAGGGAAAAAATTTTCTTGTATGGTCGTTTTTAAAAAAACGTGGGGTTTACTAAATGTAAAAAACACAAACAGGCTAAATTAAACCTTCGGACATGAATTTGGGTACAGAAAAAAAGTAAAAAATAAAATTTTTTGGGGGTTGGGAAAAAAAACATTTTTTTTTTCCCCAAAACCAGCAAAACAACCTTTAAATTTTAAAAACCCGGGGTGTAAATTGCGCCAAAGAATTGAGCCGCACAAAACTAATACTTTTTATCGTGTTTACAAATTTCGTGTTTTCTAGCCACACAACAAGAGAACAGTTTTAATTAACCTTTTCTTTTTGAATTAGGCTACAGGAAAAAAGTATATAATTTTGGCCCTTGAAAAGACGGTTTTTTCGGGTCCCGCACACCACAAAACAAGCTTAAAAAACCCCTGGATGTAAAAAAACGCAATAAATTGAACAGCCAAAAATTAAGTGGTATTTTTTTATTGTAAAAATCCCGTTTTTTTAAAAAAATACAACAGGGAAATGGCTTTGATCCCCAAATTTTGGGTATTTTTAAATTTTTTTCACTGCAGTGGACGCACACTGGATTTTAGAAACCAAAACCCCAAAAAATTTTGAAATAGAACATTAAAGAACAGTCTCTGAAAACAAGCTAAGACACCCCCCTAGAATCGCTATAAAAAAAAACAAAACTTCAGAAAAGCTAACAGCCGCGGGGAGCCCCTTTCCCTTTATAAAAGTGAGAGCGTTAAAAGAGCCCCAGCGTCGGCCCCCAATTTTAAGTGCGGGACGGGCACAGAATCCCCCCCGGTCCCTTGATTGCCTTTACCCGCCATGTCAAAAGCAGGGTATGCCCTTCTTTCCCCCCCGAGTGGGTTTTCCCCCTGTAGCACCATTTTCTCGCAGCCATTTTATCAATCAAAAGCACACTTTGTTCCCCCCAAGTACCCCAAAGTTCGACTTCGTTCCAAACCGGGTTTTTTTTGAAATGCTAAACAATTCCACTTCGTTTTTTCCCAAAATCTAGAAAAGGACATGTCGCCCTAAGTCCCCCTTGGGTACTTGACCAGTAGGGGCACAAATCCTTGTCCTGTATACAGTATTTCTATTGTACTGCTGTATATAGGATTTTCCACCCCATTACCTAAACCCTTTTCACACCTTTCCTAAGGCAGGGGGCAATTTTGTAATAAAAGGCACCCACAAAAGCCTGCAAAGAAGCTTCTGGTTAAACCCTATTTGCTGATTGCCCTCCTGCAATTACAGCTCACACAGCTGACGGACCCATACTTTGTATCCCGCAATGGTCCTGCCACCCCAAAAAATTTTTTGCTTTAAAAAAAATATTCTAATTTTCTCAATGAAAAAAAACCCCCAGCTGAGCAAACAGGGTGGGTACTCAGCGCTTCAAGAAAAACCCTGAATTTCCCCGTCATTTACAAACAAACAGATGTCTGAGTTATTAATTCAAATTTTAAATGAAAAACTGCAAAAACCCGGGAAAAGCAAGCTGTTTTTTTCGGGTGAACAGGGGTGCAATCTGGGAAAAAAAACTGGTCCTTTTTCTCTGCAAAAAACTCCCTTTAAAAGCCCCGGGATAATCCTGTGAAAAACCGGGGCCACAGAGCCGTCAGTGGTTACTACAGTTATGTGCTATGCAGAGTGACACAGCATGCACATACCGTGGGGTTAATAGTCAGGAACCAAAGCCTGGAGTACTGCTACACCACAGTGCCTAACCCCTCATAGCACAGCCACATCACAGTGCCCAGACCTCCCACCCGCCTGGATTACAGCCGCACCGCGGTACCCAACCTCCCACCAGAGCACAGCCGCATCGTGGTACCCAGGCTCCCCGATCGGTATTTTGTTTATGCCGTCTGAACATACTCTTAGTCAAAAAGATTCTAGTTCTACATTTTTTTCATATTTCCTTTTTTCCTTTTTATTTCCTATTTTCACTTTTCAATGATAAAAACATGAAAAAAACTACTTGTTTTTCTGTTTAACATATTCTGAGGACCATAGCTTTTTAATTTTTCTATTAATGTTTCTATTAATATTTAAATTGGTACAATATTTCCTAGTAAAAAGCAGATTAAATCTTGACCGTAGATATAGATAGAAATACACAAACACATAGACACATACAATACACACACACATTGACATAGATAGACATGGGCATACATACAAACATATGGGCATATACACATATTTACAGAGAAAGACAGATACACACAAAAGCACATACACACATTGACAAGCATTACCATAGAATACACATACTGTAGACATAAAATACCACATATTTTGTTTCATATAAAGGACAAATTAGCTATACAATCCTGGCTAATCCTTAAATTGTTACAATATATTAAAATAAATAAACTTTACATTTCTGAAACTTGTTTTCAACTTTAGGCAGATGATGATGTGACCAGCACAGCCCAAATCGCAATTGCTTTCCTGGAGCATCATGTCGTACACACTGTAAGTCATTTAATACTAAGTTATTTTCTCCATACTTTTAACAAAAAAAATTAACATGTATCTTCAAATTTAAACAACTTTCCATGTATCAACAGTACAAGCAGAGATATGAAACTTTTAAATATATCTCAGTGCAGAAAAATGCCTCTTTTACCTTTTATCAGACTTGTCTCCTTCTCCCCACTTTCTTACAAAGGACCAGTGAGTTCCTCCTACGGATAAAGATAGCAACACAGCATCAATGGATAGCTACTGCTTCCAGCTTTCATAGCTTTTTAATTTTTCTTCTACTCACCCTTGTTCATTAGTTATCAGTGCCTTAGTTTTGCCAGGCATTAAACTAATGAGCTCCTACACTATCAAGCGGGCAGTCCCAAGTGCTCACTACTGAGCCTTTACACTATCGTGAGAGTGGTCACCAATACTCAGGACATGAACCTGACTGCTCTCTGCTATTCAGAACTCAGCAATGGGGACTTGACTTTCCAGGAATTTAATATAATTTCAGTGCAGAAACTAAACTAAACTATGGTAACAATGGAGCAGCAGCTGCAAGCTCTGTTTGTTGGAGGACATCACAGGTCCCCTTTAACACCCATCCAGAAATCACTTATGGAATCCATACAGTAGAGGTGAAGGATTTTCAGATTAAGTGAATTCAGCTTCACAGAGATCAGGTTACAGCTGCTGATAGGAATACAGTGAATTGCAAAAGTATTCAGAAATAAAAGGCAAAAAATAAAGCAGTTGTGTATAAAGGACTTCTATAGCCACAAATTTAGATGTATTCTATTGGTATTTAAGAGATTCCTGCACAGTGGGTAAAAGATTTCTTCCCCTTGACTAAATCCAACCCAGAAAGGCTGCGCAGGACTATACTTATTGTACTAAAAGATTATAGTTTTATTTGCATACAGAGGAAGACGCGTTTCGTGTCTAACACCAGACACTTCATCAGTTCCAGTACTGTATGCAAATGTATACAAATAAAACTATAATCTTTTAGTACAATAAGTACAGTCCTGCGCAGCCTTTCTGGGTCGGATTTAGCCAAGGGGAAGAAATCTTTTACCCATTGTGCAAGAATCTCATTCCACAGCTCCCCTCTACTTCTAAGAGGAGAAGGGCCTTCAACTGACACCCTGCAGGGGACATTGGTTTACTACAGTTGCGGAAAAATTTTGTATTGAGCCTCAAAGTGTTGTGCCTGGATTTTGCACAACACAAGGAGGTGAGTAGTTTATACCTAAAAATATACACTACTATAATTTTATCTACATATTATACTTGAGAGCATTGTCTCCATTTTTCTTTCTTTTTGCCTATTGGTATTTAAGTGATAAAGCAACACAAATTAGGAAGTATGTATGAAGTGTAAAGAAAATGGTACGTGCTTTTCAAATTTTTGCAAAATAAGAAACTGAAAAGTGTGGCATATGTATTCAGCCTCCTGAGTCTATACTTTGCAGGATCCCCTTTAGCTACAAAGACAGCTGCAGTCTGTTGAAGGATGTTGCTACCAGCTTTGCACATTAGAGGCTGGAATTTTTCCCTTTCTTCTTTGTAAAATTGCTCAATCTCAGTCAGATTGGTTGGTGAACATTGTGAACAGCAATTTTCAAGTTCTGCCACAGATTCTAAAAGGGAAGGAGGTCTGTACTGTGACTGGGCTGTTTTAACACATGAATATGCTTTGATTTTAACCCTTCCATTGAAGCTTTGGCTTTATATTTAGGGTTCTAGTGCTGCTGGAAGTTGAACCTACGCCTCAGTCTCATGTCTTTCATCGTCTAACAAGTTTTCTTCCTGGGTTGCCCTTTTTTTTAGCTTCATCCATCTTCCTATCAACTCTGACCAGCTTCCCTGCTGAAGCAAAGCCTCCCCACAGCATGATGCTGCCACCACCATGCTTCATGGTGGGGATGGTATGTTCAGGGTGATGTGCAGTGTGGGCTTTCCTCTGCATGTAGTCTTTGCCGAAGGTCTCATCTGACCACACCCCCTTCTTCCACATGATTTCTGTGTCCTCTACATAGCTTTTTTTTGCAAATGGGACTCCTTATGGCTTGCTTTCAAAGAGGGCTTTCTTCTTGCCACTCTTCCATAAAGGTCAGATTTGTGGAGTACACAACAAATAGTTGTTCTGTGGACAGATTCTCCCACCTGAGCTGTGGATCTTTGCAGCTCTTTCACAGTGACCCAATGCTTTCTGGCTGCTTCTGTAATTAGTGCTCTCTGTGTCTGGGCTGTTAGTTTAGGTGGACGGCCATGTGTTGGTAGGTTAGCAGTTGTGCCAAACTTCTTCCATTTACAGATGATGCATTGAACAGTGCTCCGTGAGATGCTCAGGGCTTGGATTATTATTTTTTTTTTTTAAATCCAACCCTGCAGTGGACTTTTGCAGAACTTTATCCCTGAGCTGTCTGGTGTGTTCCTTGGTTTATAAGAAACTGTTTGTTCACTAGTGTTCTCTAACAAACCTCTGAATTCTTCACAAATCATCTGTAGTTATACTGAGAATAAATTCACTTTTTTTTTTACTAATTACAGTAGGTGACTTCTAAAGGCAATTGGGCACATTGGATTTTATTTAGTGTTATCAAAGCACAAGTGGCTGAATACATATGCACGCTACACTTTTTCAGTTTTTTAATTTGTAAAACTTTGGAAAAGTACGTATAATTTTTTATATACTTAACAAATACTTGCTACTTTGTGTTGCTCTATCACATAACGGTTCAGCAGATAGCATTGAGGGGTCCCTAGTTCAAATCTAACCAAGGACAACATTTGCATAGCGTTGGAATGTTCTCCCCTTGTTTACATGGTTTTCTCTTGGGAACTCTGTTTTCCCTTCACACTCTACTGATATGGAATGTAGACTTTTAGCCCCATGGAAGTGATGACTGTTCTCTGTACATTGCTTCTGAATATAACAATGCTATGCAAAAAAAATTAAATTAATACATTTATGAAAAGTTGTTGACAATTGGATGTACACTTTAAGCATGAAATCAAAGATACTGCTTGTATGAATATTCAAAGCAAAATTGTTAAAATGTGAAAAATATTTACAATTTTTTGTAATCCTAAAAAAGACCTTTAGTGGTTGTACTGCTTTAATTGCTACATGTCTGAAAAGTGTGTACCACAAAAAAAGAAAAAACCTGGGAAAACTTGGTTTCACAGTAAGTACAGGTTATACATATCTTGTGTGATATTCTTGTACTTGTGGCAAAACTATAGCTATAGCTGTAAACATCTGTCAGACCTTACCCATATGTTACATAGTCAACCATTTATTTTAATGACAAAATGACATACTACATTTGTTCAGGAGGTAATTGTAATTTTTAGAGAAAAAGTCTTGTTGATGAATTTCATAAAATGGCATGTGTTTTATAGTATGTAACTTTGATATTATGTCTATCCAAATTGTTCACGTTTTAATATATTTAGGGAAGTAGTTTGGAAAATGCCCTGGGCTGTCTGAGGAAATCATTGCACAATGCTACATCGCTGTACAGCCAGGCTCTACTGGCATATGCTTTTACTCTATCAGGAAATACTGAACTCAGAGATCAGATGCTGAAGACTCTGGAGGAGAAAGCTGTAAAGAAAGGTAATGGATCTAGCCTATTCATGTATGAAATGGTCGGATAGCATATAAAACTGTACCTATACCCCAAAAAATGTCAAGATGGAGTAATTGCACCATTTAAGGGTGGCTCTCCCTATGGAATCTCTTAGTAACTCCTAAGGATCTTTGTCCCAACACATTACCACTCAAGTGAGGATGGTCTTGGATTCATCAGGGTACTTTTTCATAAAATGGCTAAAAAGTATTCTAATATGGGGAGACACAGACCTAGTGACATTTTTTAAATTAATACAAAATTTTAAAAATAGAAAAGCCTCATTTGTCCCTTGAAAATAGGAGGAAACATCTGGACACCATTGATGAGTATAACTTGCACAAGTAAATTACCTGTGCATATTTAAACACTTTTCTACTGCATCCCTGAAGAATTTCTATCCACGCTAAGCACTCACCTGTAATCTTCAGCTTATGTCTACAATATTATTAATGATTACCTTGTGTTCATAATATAGTGGATCTATTACCAGGCAAGCACAGACTCCTCAGTCTTTAAATGGGTATACCTACAATTTAGGACATATCTGATAGATGGGGGTCCTAGCTTTGGGCCATTGATCCCCTGTGCACATGCCCGACTCTCAGTTCACTTCTATGGGTGTTCTAGTACTTTTGAGCACACTTGCTTTTCTTCTATAAAAGTGAACAGAGACAAAACAAACACAGAAAAAAATTTAAACTATGAAGGAGACGTTATCTGTGTATCGTGAGTTAATAGAGCCCCTTGTTTATACTTTTCTAGGTATTTCTAGGTAATTATTATCTTTGCCACTCCATGGGAATATTTGGTTATCATTCTCACTAAACGGTGATATTTTTGCTGTATTTAACTCTTTAAAGTGTTTATTAGTATATATTTTATTATGATGCGAGGAAATGTAAAATAGTAAAGTTCCATCCCGCACTTTAGAAGTAAGCACTGGCCAGCGCATACTTCTAAAAACCTGGCGTTTTGTGGCGTGCACAGGTACATGCTGCAGGATGCCGTGTGAGCATACCTTTAGATTGCAGCATTCTAGAACATAAAGTTTTGAACTTCAGATGTAACAGCGCTAGAGAGAACAGATATTGCATCGTGATATCACGGCACAGAAAGTTTTCTCAATTTTTTCAATGCTTTTCAATGGCCTTTGTTTACAGATAAGAGCAGATAACATGAAAAGTCGTGATATCACAATCAAGCTGTACTCTGCTACATCTGTAGGCATGAACACCAAAAACATGACATGAAACAAGCCAGCCTTGAGCTGCATTAATTCGGCTGTTTATTACAGATACACTGTTTGCATTAATACACTTCCCCTTGTTTTATGTCCAAGTGTTCTTTACATTTATAGCAGGACGAATGACCCTTTTCTTTAAGTCTGCCAATACTGTACTGGCGATGACTTCTGGTTTTACACAGCGTTAGACCAATTAGCTGCTAGCTTTGATCTGAATCGTCATCCCTCTGTTGTCATTTGGCTGGTAACTAAGTAAACTGGAGAAAGCCTATTATGATGGCTCTGACCAAACTTTCTGCAGTCTGTCTTGGTGTTCCTATCACTGATTTTGCATGACAACAGGCAGTGACCAGCAGAATAGATGGAAGGGAGACATTTTGCTGTTAGGAACTTCAGAAACATTTTTAATTCAATTGTAATAAGTGAATTGCACTCTGAATACTGATCACATATATTATTGGATGAGTGTAACTCAATGTTGATGATCAGTATTTTGCAAAGCAAATGATACAGTACCTCCAATTAGAGGAGTCTGCAACCCGTTTAAATTTCTTAGAGTAATATACAGCTGCCTCAACAAGCAGGGCTGTGTCTGCTGACATATACCTACTAAAAAAAATAAAAAAATTGATGTTTATGTAATATTCTTCTCTGTTATTCTATGAATAGATGCAATGAAGTACTGGGAAACTGAGTCATACGATGAAGGAGAAGTTGAGACAGCCACATATGTTATTCTGACCTTGCTCTCTGGGAAGACAATAACTAAAGAAGATCTGGAAAATTGTGGGACTATCGTGCGTTGGGTTGTGAAGCAACAAAATCCATGGGGTGGATTCCGGTCTTCTCAGGTAATGTCATTTCCAAACTATCTTTTTCTCTTGTGGCTACTATGGTGGATGTCATTCTTCTAAGCACATTCACAGTGACAATTTTTCATAATAATGGAAAATATGTGAGAAAGGTAACAGTGGGCTGCAAAAGTATTTCTACCCCTTGAACTGTTCCTCACTTTTTAACATTACAGCCACAGACGCTAATGAATTTTATTGATATTTTGTGTGATAGAACCACGGAATGTAGCAAGTATTTGTGAAGTGTAAAGAAAATTATATGTGTTTTTCCAAATTTTTCAAGTTATAAAATCGAAAAGTGTGGGGTGCATGTGTATTCAGCTCTTCTGAGTCAATACTTTGTAGAATTACCTTTAGCTACAATGACAGCTGCTATCTGTTGGGTTAGGTCTCTACCAGCTTTGTACATCTAGAGGCTGGAATTTTTGCCCATTCTTCTTTGTAAAATAGCTCTAACTAATTCAGATTGATTGGCGAATGTTTGTGAACAGCAATTTCAAGTACTGCCTCAGATTCTCAATAGGATTTATGTCTGGGCTTTGATTGGGCATTTTAACACATGAATTTGCTTTGATTTAAACCAGTGCATTGTAGCTTTGGCTTTATGTTTAGGGTCATTGTGCTGCTGGAAGGTTAACCTATGACCCAGTCTCAAGTCGTTTTCATCCTTCCTATCAACTCTGAGCAGCTTCCTAGTCCCTGCTGAACCAAAGCCTCCCCACAGCATGATGCTGCCACCACCATGCTTTACGGTGTGGATGGTGTGTTCATAGTGATGTGCAATAGTATTTGGCATTTATGTCTCATCTAACCACAACACCTTCTTCCACATGCTTGCTGTGTCACCTATATAGATTTTTGCAAACTGCAAATGGGATTACTTATGGCTTGCTTTCAAAAAAGGCTTTCTTCTTACCACATTTCTATAAAGGGCAGATATGTGAAGTACAAGAATAACAGTCGTCCTGTGGATAGATTCTCCCACCAGAACCGAGGGTCTCTGCAGTGTCTCTATAGTGACCCTGGGACTTTTGGCTGCTTCTCTAATTAGTGCTCTTCTTGTTTGGGCTGTCATTTTAGGTGGTGAAAGGCCATGTTTCCATAGGTTAGCAGCTGTGCTATTTATGAATGATAAATTTAAGTGTTCTGTGAGATGTTCAGAGTTTGGGCTATTTTTTTAAAAAAAAAACTAACCCTGGAATACACTTTGCTCCACCTTTACCCTTCACTCTGAGCTGTCTGGTTGTCCTGATGCTGTTTGTTCACTGATTTTCTAAACCAAACCTCTGAGGCTTTCACAAAACAGCTGTAGCTATACTAAGAATAATTGACATACAGATGTACTCTATTAACTAACTAGGTGACTTCCAAAGACAGTTGGTCACATTAGAATTTATTTAGGGGTATCAGTTTGCAGGTGCTGAATACAGATGTACACATACAGAAGCACACCACATTTTTCATTTTTTTTTTTAATTTGCAAAAATTGGGAAAAGCATGTATCTTTTTTTTACACTTTACTAGTACTTTCTACTTTGTGTTGCTCTATCATAGAAAATATCTTTAAACACTGCAATCAGAAACGTTTTTTATGAGAAACAAGTCATGGGGTATAAAAACTTTTCAGCTCTCATGCACTATATTATAACAGTAGCACGCTTGATATAAATTCTTCATATTGCAAAGACATTTATTCAATATATCCATATAATTCCAGGACAGACATTTAAAACTTTAGACTGTGGTAGAAAAATTGAGCAATGGTATACTTATGATTCAGCGGTCCGGTATTGAACTTCCATCGGACGGCTATTCACTCGCTCGGAGTAGCAGAGGAGATGTTAGACAATTGACGAGCTGCACACACTCGAACAGCAACGTTTCGAAGGGCTACGCCTTCTTTTTCAAGCATGCGTAGTGAGACTATGCTTCTGTTTAAATACCACATCGTATTAAAAACAATAAAAACATAAACAACAACAACACACCGAAGATAACATATTACAAAAATGCTTTTAAGCTATATGTTTCATTAAGACCTTTAGGGGCTAAAGATTGCATCCTACTATCCAGTAAGCTTCTCGTTGTAGGAGTCGGGTCTTAACCCGTTCTATCTCCTTACATTCGATACGCTCCAATACACACCAGCGGAGATCACTTACTCCGTGGTTAACTGCATTGAAGTGACGAGCTAGGGAAGTTTCTCCAAATTTGTTATCATTTTCTTTACTACTTTTTTGTTTGAAGGAACGAATAGCTGACTTATGTTCATTTAATCGTATACGGATTGCTCTTTTAGTTTGTCCTATATATACAAGACCGCACGGACACTTTATAAGGTAAACCACTTGAGTGGTATTGCATGTAAAAAAGCCACGGAACTTAATTTCTGTACCATAAAGAGGATGGTTGATAAAAGATCCTTTGATAACTGAGGAACAGTTGGTACATCCCAGACAGGGAAAAGTACCCTTCTTTTCTAATTTAATTGGTTTTTTTATTATTATATTTTCTAATATCTGAAAATACCAAATACCAACGGATGATAAGTGAACAGTTGGTATTTTCAGATATTAGAAAATATAATAATAAAAAACCAATTAAATTAGAAAAGAAGGGTACTTTTCCCTGTCTGGGATGTACCAACTGTTCCTCAGTTATCAAAGGATCTTTTATCAACCATCCTCTTTATTGTACAGTAATAAAGTTCCGCGGCTTTTTTACATGTAATACCACTCAAGTGGTTTACCTTATAAAGTGTCCGTGCGGTCTTGTATATATAGGACAAACTAAAAGAGCAATCCGTATACGATTAAATGAACATAAGTCAGCTATTCGTTCCTTCAAACAAAAAAGTTGTAAAGAAAATGATAACAAATTTGGAGAAACTTCCCTAGCTCGTCACTTCAATGCAGTTAACCACAGAGTAAGTGATCTCCGCTGGTGTGTATTGGAGCGTATCGAATGTAAGGAGATAGAACGGGTTAAGACCCGACTCCTACAACGAGAAGCTTACTGGGTTAGTAGGATGCAATCTTTAGCCCCTAAAGGTCTTAATGAAACATATAGCTTAAAAGCATTTTTGTAATATGTTATCTTCGGTGTGTTGTTGTTTATGTTTTTATTGTTTTTAATACGATGTGGTATTTAAACAGAAGCATAGTCTCACTACGCATGCTTGAAAAAGAAGGTGTAGCCCTTCGAAACGTTGCTGTTCGAGTGTGCAGCTCGTCAATTGTCTAACTGCTACTCCGAGCGAGTGAATAGCCGTCCGATGGAAGCTCAATACCGGACCGCTGAATCATAAGTATACCATTGCTCAATTTCTCTACCACAGTCTAAAGTTTTAAATGTCTGTCCTGGAATTATATGGATATATTGAATAAATGTCTTTGCAATATGAAGAATTTATATCAAGCGTGCTACTGTTATAATATAGTGCATGAGAGCTGAGAAGGCAGCCCTATATAGCAGCTTGGAGCGTAATGGTATACTGATATAGAATCATTTTAAATTGAAAGTATAAAAACTTTTGCAATCCACTATAGTTGGCCAACTACTGCATTATAGAGAACTTCAGAAATAAAGAAAGAAAAGGCATAAATCGTAGAACTTTTTCCCTCTTGATCACATGAAAGACAAAAGAAACCATAAAGCATCAGCCATTTTTGAAAATAAAAGGTACAAAACACCTTAGTGACCCCAAGGGCCACATGTATGAAAACTGTCGAGGTCTAAAATGCTCTTTGTTGCCCATAGCAACCAATCAGCGTTCCCTTTTCATTTGATATAGGGCTCTGGAAAAATGAGAGGGACGCTCTGATTGGCAACAAAGAGCATTTTAGACCTTGACAATTTTCATACATGAGGCCCCAAGTGCTGATTAGACTCGCATTTATAAAACTATTCTAAACATTTCTATTAGTGTTGATGCTTTTTTTATTTAAAAAAATCATGTAAAACTTTCTTGAAGCCACTAACTTTGGTAAAATCAGCTCATAAGGTGGCCCTTCCACAGCTTCATTGCCCCTACAGAGAAAAATTCTTCTCATCTTTGTAAACTGAAGCTTTCATGCTCTACCCATAAGGAGTGCCCACATGTCTTTTGAAGGACCTTAAAATGGAATAACCGTTTGCTGTATTATTGTATGATATACAGATCTGGTATGTCCTAAATAAATGTAATATTTTTTTCTAAACTAAAGGTGGCCAAACACATTAAAGGAGTGTCACCATTTTTTATAGTCACTAAGATATGCTATCATTTTATAATCATTGTGAGTCTGTCCTCTGGGACCTCCACCATTATTGAGAATAAAGAAAATGCAGCCTTGCTATATTGTTGCATCCACTACTGTTTTTTGCTGCACAGCAGCATCACTGTGCACGGAACTTCAGCACAGCCCCATTCAAGTGAGTGAGGCAATGCCCTGCACAGCCAGGTGGCCAAGTGCTTCATTGTGCATGGTAAACAAGGAAGGGGAAGCAGCACTGAATCAACACTGTGGCCCATTTATTCCAATAATCAGTGGGAGTCCCAGAAGTCAGATCACCACTGATGATAAAGTGCTTGCATTTCCAAGCAATATGCTATCACAGTATGTTATAAGAAAAATCCTTTAACTCCTTCCGATTTTTGTTTACTTCATGTTAATTTTTTTGTTCAAGAGCTATAACTTTTTTATTTTCTACATAGCCACATGAGGGCTTTATTTTTAATGGTATCATTTATTGTACCAAATAATGTACCGAGAACCCCACTATGTGGGTCCAGTAAAAAAAATCATTGCAAATCGTGCAAATATATAGCAATATATTTTATTTATTCATGAACTTCTGTGCAATACAAATGAAATGTGATCCTTTTTTGATGGGTCAGTATCATTTCAGCAACATTAATTTTATATAGTTGGCAGAGTAATTTTCTGAGACCAATAACTTTTTAATTTGCCGTCACTGAAGATGTTATCATGGCTCAATTTTTTGGCAGAGCAAAGTGTAGATTTCATTGAGATCAATTCAGGGTACGTGACATTTTGATCACCATTTGTTCCATTTTTTTGGGAGGCAATGCGATTAAAAGAAGCAAAATTTCACACTGCTTTTTTCCACAGCATGCACTGTGTACATTTTACATGTATTTTAAGTCCCCTTGGGGTACTTCACCAGTAGGGGGTGCAAGAGCTTGTAAACTATTTATAATAGCTTCTAATTATATCTTCCATATTGCACCCTACCTCAGGCAGGGTGTAATAGGAGCAGTAAAATGGCAGGCCTGGACCTTTCATTAGACCCCAAGTTGCCCTGACAACTGATCAGCAGATGTCAATAGCTTTTCTGGGGGGGCGATAAGGGGATTGAGTGGGGGCAGTTTCTTCTTGCATAATTGCCTAGATGCAGCAGTCATTTTAACTACAGCATCTAAGTCAGGGGTGTCAAACTCGTTTTCCCCGGGGGCCACATCGGCCTCACAGCGTACCTAAAAAGGGTCCTGACCTAATTTTAGAACGTGTAAATGTAACTTCTCCTTAACATTAAGAGAGCTATTAAGAAGTAGTTTCATTGTACAGTAATCCTTTACCATCAGCCCTTTGATGGTAATCATGAAAGAAGGTGAGGCCCAGGGGGTAGGCAGGGCCAGATGGTTGGAGCCCATTGCGGGAGGCAAGGACCAGGAAGGTGGAGTGCCCAAGTGGTGGCAATGCATACCCAGAAAGTGTAGGCACAGGGGAGTCAGGCCAGAAAGGGTGGAGGCCCAAGAGGCATGCAGGCCAGAGTGGTGGAGGCCCAGAGAGGCTAGGCAGGCCCAGAGGGGTGGAGGTCCCAGATACGGAGGCAGGCATGGCCAGAGGTGGAGGCCCAGAGAGTGAGGCATGGCCAGAGGGTGGATGCCCAGATAGGGAGCAGGCCAGAAGGTGAAGGCCCAGAGACGGAGGCAGGCAGGCCAGATGTTGGAGGGCCCAGAGAGGGAGGCAGGCAGGCCAGATGGTGGAGGCCCAGATAAGGAGGCAGGCAGGCCAAAAGGTGGAGGCCCATAGAGGGATGCGAGTCGGGCCAAAGGGTGGAGGCCAGAGAGGGAGGCAGGCTAGAGGGTGGAGCCCAGAGAGGGAGGTAGCATGCCAGAGGGTGAAGGCCCAGAGAGGGAGGCATGGCAGGCCAGAGGGTGTAGGCCATAGAGGGAGGCAGTCAGTGCAGAGTGGTTGAGGCCCAGAGAGGGAGGCAGGCAGGCCAGAGGGTGGAGGCCCGAGATGGAGCAGGCAGGCCCAGAATGTTGGATGCCCATAGAGGGAGGCAGGAAGGCCAGAGGTGGAGAGCCCAGAAGAGGTAGGCAGGCACCAAAGGTTCAGGCCAGAGAGGTAAGGCAGGCCAGAGGTTGGAGGCCCAGAGTGGGAGGCAGGCCAAGGATGAAGGCCCAGAGAGGGGAGCAGCCAGTAGGTGGAGGCCCAGAGAGGGTGGCATGCAGGCCAGAGGGTGAACCCAGAGAGGGTGGCAGGCAGGCCAGATGGGAGGGCCCCATAGAGAGGAGGCAGGCCAGAGGGTGGCATGCCCAGAAGAGGGAGGAAAGGTCAGGCCAAAAAGGGTGGATGCCCAGAGAGTGAGGCAGGCAAGAGGTTGGAGGCCCAGAGAGGGTAGGCCAGGCAAGAGGGTTGGAGGCCCCTGAGAGGAGGCAGGCAGGCAGGCCAAGGGTGGAGGCCCATAGAGGAAAGCAGGCAGGCCAGAGGTGGAGGCCCAAGAGGGAGGCAGTCAGGCCAGATAGTGGAGGCGCCAGAGAGTTAGGCAGGCGAGGCCAGATGGTGGAGGCCCAATGAGGGAGGCCAGGCAGGCCAGATGGTGGGAGGCCAGAGAGGGAGGCATGAGGCCATATGGTGAGCCCCAGAGAGGGAGTGCAGGCCAGAGGGTGGGGCCCAGAGAGTAGGCATGCCAGAAGGTTAGGCCCAGAGATGGAGGCAGGCGAGGCAGATGGTGGAGGCCCGAGAGGGAGGCAGTCCGAAGGGTGGAGGCACCAGAGAGGCATGCCAGGCCAGATGGTGGAGGCCCAGAAGAGGTAGGCAGTGCCATAGGGTGGAGGCCCAGAGAGGGAGGCAGGCCAGATGTTTGTAGCCCAGAGAGGGAGGCAGGCCAGATGGTGAGGCCCAGAGAGGAAGGCAGACCACATGGTGGAGGCCCAGAGAGGGAGGCAGGCCCAGATGGTGGAGTCCCCAGAGGGGGAGGCAGTCCAGATGGTGGAGGCCCAGGGAGGGATCAGGCCAGATTGGTGGAGGCCCAGAGAGGGGAGTCATGCCAGAGGGTGGAGGCCCAGGGAGGGGGAGGCAGCCAGAGGGAGAGGCCCAGTGAGGGGGATGCCAGGCCATAGAGGTGTATGCCCAGAGTAGGGAGGCAGGCCAGATGGTGAGGGCCCAAGAGGGAGGCAGGAGGCCAGAGGGTGGAAGGCCCCAAGATGGAGCAATGCCCGAGGTTGAAGGCCCCAGAGAGGCATGCAGCCAGATGGTGGAGGCCCAGAGAGGAATGGCAAGGGCCAGAAGGTGGAGGTCCCAGAGAGGAAGTGCAGCCACATGGAGGAGCCCGAGAGAGGGATGCAATGTCCAGATGGAGTGAGGCCCAGAGAGGAGCAGGCGCAATGGTGGAGCCCAGGGAGGGAGGCAGGGCCAGATGGTGGAGCCCAGGAAGGGAGCAGGCCAGATGGTGAGGCTCAGATGAGGTAGTCAGCCAGATGGTGGAGGTGCCCAGGGAGGGGGAGTCAGGCCAGATTGGTGGAGGCCCAGGGAGGGGGAGGCAGGCCAGATGGGTGTGAGGCCAGGGAGGGTAGGCAGGGCCATAATGGAGAGAGGCGCCAGGGAACCGTGAGGCAGGGTCAGATGGTGGAGGCCCATGGAGCGAGAGGCAGGTCATGATGGTGTAGGCCCAGAGAGGTGAGATAGGGGGCAAGATTTGGAGGCCCTAGTGTTGAGTGTGGTAGGGCAGGCTAACAAGAAAGAACCTTGGGTGGGGGTTAGAGGACAAGCTGGTAATGCCCCAGTAGTTGAACCTACTTATCAGCCTCAGTGAACGGTCCTCCGCAAGCAGTAACTTCTCACCAGAACATGTAGGCTCTCTGCTCAGCGACCGCCATGGCCTGCAGGGGGTGGGGCCGGAGCAGTGAGCAGGCGGAGCCAGGCAGTCTGTGGCCTTTTACTGTGCACAGAGCTGCCGGACCCGCCCCCTGAGCTCACTGTGTGAGCTGTGCTGCCCATGCCTGCTCCTTGTCTCACGAAGAAGCAGCCTCTGGGAGCAAACAGCTCAGCAACAATTGTCCAGGTCCGTGACAACACAAGGCAACGGGCCGGATTCGGCCTGCGGGCCTTGTGTTTGACACCTGTGATCTAAGTAGTTCAACAGCCAGAGTTATCTCAAGTTGCGGCACTCTTAAGCCAGCTCCAAACTTCCTTCCTGGCAATATGACATAAATGTAAGTAAAGTGTCAGGAAAGTTGTTAAATATTTTTGTGCTAGACTTGGCTGAAAATTCGAGTGGAAACAAAACTCTTCTGGTAGCAGCTTATGACGTGTGAAGAAAAGATCCAGTTTGTTAAAATTCAACATTTCCACTCCTTCTTGTCTCCAACATCTGCCATTGATGGAGCCCTTGTAGCTCAAGGAGTTATTCTGTTTAAAATATTACAAATCCTTTGCTTCAGTTAACTCTTTGTTTATTTTTTCCTTTGAATCTATAGGACACAGAGGTAGGGCTCCAAGCTCTGGCAAAATATGCAAAAGCCATCAACCACAATAAGGGAGATGCCAAGGTGACAATTAAGTCAAAGGCCGGCTTTGAAAAGACCATTAATGTAGACCAAAGCAACAGTCTTCTTGTACAAACAGTTGACCTTCCAAAATCCCTGGGTGAATATAACCGTCAGCGCTACCAGGCATTGCTTGTCCTACGTACAGGTAATAAATGGAATCCTTATAATATACTATCCACAATTAGTTAAGCATTTATTACTAACCGATCCATCTAATGTGATGTACTTTTGTTTCAAGAAAGTGTCAAAAGTATTTTAGAATTGATACCTATATTGGATAACCCGAAAAATATTTGCTAGCTTTATGATGCACAGAGGCCCCTTTAACAGCCAACGCTTACAATGACTGAGAACAGGACACAACATTTGTCAAATGATGGTTGCATCAAGAAATTTGCTCGGTGGAGTATAAATTATTAAGATGAGCAAAGTAATAAAACAGGGATTTGTTACAGGGCGAATATAGGGTGATGATTTAGGTCAGTAGAGAGTCTTGAGTTAGTATGGCTGTGAGGTAATGCAAGTGCTTCCATGTGATGGATCAGTAACTCAAGGCTTTAGATTGAGTCCTTGTGACAATAGCTGGAATGTTTGTCAGCTTTTATTCTCAGATGTGTTCGTCACCGTAGTCATTTTTAAAATGATGTTTTATTAAATAAGATTTTTAAACATTATCACACAGTGTACCTGGTCAGGAGAAGTGTTTTATCCACTTGGGTAGTCCGAGAGTCTTTATTACTATCTTATTCTGTTATCCAATGTAAATCATTCCGGATTGAAATTTTATTCTTACGTTTCCCCAATGTAAATTACTTCAGTCACCTGATTACACTTGTATCATGCATACCCCATTAGCAGATGTAGATGATAAATGTGTCAGTGATTTGAAGTCCTGTTTTTGTAAGGTTATGTGGACTGTGATAGTTGTTAGGTTCTAATATATTTGTATCTGCAGGTTAAGCGCCAGTCTGTGTATGGTAATGAGAGGACACGGGGGGCTTATTGAACAAGAAGATTTATTAAGTTTTACATGCAGTTTATATAAGAGAAAAGATAGATTGGTCCTATAATATTTCGTGAAAAATAAGGAAATAAGCAGCAATCCTTTACCAAGATGTTTAAGTAGGGTCTGTTAAGTGACAACTAGGGGAATTTTACTGTTGTCCTCCTGTTTTTAATCCAATAGCGGTTTATTGAGAATCTTGTGGCTCTGTTGAATCCATACATCTATAACTAACTGGACGGTATCCTTCTAAATAGGAATGATATTCCTCATCGGATAACAGTGTTTTTTTTGACTTTACTGTGTGAACACATTCCGAATGCATCTCAGAAGCTTGGCTATAGATTATGGAAACTTCTTTATTTGTCCTTAGGTGAAACTCTTCCATCTCAGATATGTGTGGCAGCCTAGTGAAGATTATAGATTGATTGTTTGCATTGCATAAGTGTTAATGTAAATGATAGTGTCCAAGAAATGTATCTAGTGGTAGTTAAGAAAAAGTCTGATACTTGTATGGAAGTTGCTGAATTTTTACATGAAAATTTCAACAACTCTTGCAGAGCCTTACAGAATAATATCAAGCCATCAATACATTTGGAAGGTATGGTATACATGGTTAATGTTGAACAAGTAATAAGATTCCTTGGCTACAAAAAAAGGTTAATATACTGAAGAGACATTATTTTTTACTACCCATGGCAGACTCACCTAACATTGTATGTATTACGTCTTTCCCAAAAGAAAAAATTAATTTGAATGAGTGCAGACCTGAATAACTTGTGGGTTAGCTCTGTCCTCGACTTTTTTTAAGGAAGTATTGACACCTGGATATGCCACCGAATATTGGAGTACAGTACAGAGATTCCACATCTGTAGTTTCCACTATTGTGCCTTTGAGTAGTGAACCTTTGGCTGAAAGTTTTCAGAAAAATTATTGATGGCAACCTTTTGTAAGGTGTGTGTTTCACCAAAGCTTTTAGAACATTCTCTACCCAGTCAGAAATATTCTCTGTTAAAGTCCCAATACCAGAAATGATTGGTCTCCACAGATTGTATTAAAGGTAACAGGTAGAAGGTACCCATCTTGGAATTGATAAGATCTAGTAGAGAGGATGGTAAAGGGTTGAAATAATTTATGATCCTTGTAAGTTCTTCCATGTATTGTTTGGTGGAATCTTCCATAAGTAGGGTGTAGTATTTGTATATGAGAGTTGTCTCTGAGCTTCCCAAATGTACTCTAATGTTTTTATAATTGCTACAGCTCCTCCTTTGTCTGCTAGTTTAATGATTAGATTGTTAAATGTTAATGTAACCTGCTATCAGTGAGGAATACATTGTTACAATAAGGATACCGTCCAATAATTATAAATGAACTGATCCATAGAACCACGTGGATTACAAAGAACATTAAAGCATTTTACATGACATAGATTTTGCTGTCTAACACGGTACCGCAATACTTTTTGTTATACTAAATGATCCCACGATAATAATATGGATTGCGGAGAAAGATAACTAGTATGGTTTTCCACCAAAAATGTGATTCTTGATATTTTATTCTTTTGTATATTCAGTCTCAAGTAGCAAATTGTAATGGTTTATTGCCTGAGAAAACAGATAAAGCACATTTTATCTTCAACGAAAGAACCGAGCCTAGCACCTGACGCGAATGCATCTGAGAAAAAGTTTGATGTGAAGTCGAAGTCAGTGGAGATTACAGAATCTGGAATTAAGTGTTCCAAGCATATAGTTGAACAGTCAAGATAAGCGCATTCAGTTTTACTGAAAAGTAAAAGTATTTGTATATGTGGTTCTTGGTCATGGAGCTTGTACAGGCAAAACACCTTGAAACAATGTATCTGAACTATACTAACTGCACAGCCAAAAAATGTTGTGAAAATACTCCAATTCACTTTAAAGCTTAGGTCATTTTCCCACCAAACTAGTGATGTCATTTTTTTAGGATATACCATTACTTCTAAAACAGTGGACATCCAATTGTGGCATCTGTGATCCTCAGAATGAAGGAGTAGTGGCACTATTGAAGTGAATCATGCAGTTCCACTTACAGCAGGCAGCACACTAGTACCGCAGGGCACTGTCTCTTCAACTTAAATTACTTCACTTCTTCTTTCCCCGATTTCATATGGTAGAACCACTGATGTCAAACATCCACAAGTGATCATAGAATTAGGGCATATCCTATTCTAGAAATATGCCAGAACATTACAAAATGGAAAGACTTTTTTTAATGTTCCAGAATCTATAGTCACTAAGTAAAAGCAGACACTGCTCAGTAGACCCCGCTCACCCATATGTTATATAGTTGATTATGTGTTTAAATAGCTGATATGTAATGGTATGTTCACATGGGCCAGATGCATCCTGCAGTTTCTGAATTTTACAGGTGGAATATCTGTTTTATAGTGGTTGTCATTGAAGCCTTCTTTTAAAACAACGTTATCTTGTAAATAATTGCCCTTAATGTTCAAATCTGTGAAATATATCTTATTGTGCAATATAGAATTGTGTAAAATAGAACAGATGCATCCTTAATCATTTTTATTGTTCAGTAAATATATATACTTCATACTTCTTTCTGACTTTTCTTTTTAGATATTTAGGAAAACGAGAAAACACCAATATGGCATTGATTATACTGGAGCCATTTTCTGGATATGTTCCTGATAGGGAGAGTGTGAAAAAGGTGAGAAATGTAACCACTTTAAGTGTAACTTAACGTGGTTTTCCAATGGTAAAAAATGCATTTTTAGACCCCATCAAATAGAACAAAAGCATACTTACCTCCCGGGACGTGTTTTTATCGTACACTGGGGACCTACCCTGTTACAAGCTGTCACTTATGACAGGTGCAGCCATTCACAGGTCAAAGCGGTCAGGTGCACGTGATTGGCTGTGGCTGTCACGTGAAGAATGAATGGGCAAGACTGCTGCCAGGATCACCGAGACAGCTGCAGTGACAGAACAACAGCCTCTGGGAGGTAAGTATGATTCTTCTCTTCTACTTGTTATCACGCCCTGAGCATGACTGAATAAAGTAATTTTTATGCGTAACACAACTTTAGATCTATTATTATTCTATTTTTTTTAATGTTAATCTTTATAATAAAACATTGTCTCTCATGCAAATACTAATCTGATTAACTCTTGTCCATAGCAATGAACCAGATTCCAACTTTTTTTGTATGCCATGGTTTGTCATGTAGTACTTCATCTGTTTGGCTGCTCTGATGACAAAGCAAACTTTGCTGTTTTTTAAACTCTACTACATGATCCTATGGTTTCTTGGTAAAATGTTGTAGTCATCAACTGTGAGAACAGCTTTAAAATTACTTTCAGTTTATAATCAATAACCCAAGATTCTGCTGCAGGGGCCACATACTCTCTTATTACAAGGCAATATTTTCAAAGGGAAAATCATGATCCACATCAATGACCACACTAATGGGGGACAGTAAAGATATGTACTGTACACATTGCCATTCATTGTAGTGATTTTAACCCCTTCAAAGATCGCTATATGAAATATTAGAAGTGTTACCATAACACCGAGGCTGAAAACTTCATTTGATGGAAGGTCTTAGATTTTGATAATAAATCATATCTTGTAAATTAAAACTCTTATATTAGGTAAGAAAAAAAGATTCTACTGCCAGATTTCTCAAATCCAACTCTTTTCTCATTACTTATCTCTTTCACCGTCAATCCATTCACTATCTATTGCCCCACGAATTCAGTACGAACTATTAGCCATAACATACATAGCTCTCAATAACCTGTCCCTCCCTTCATTCAGTGTATCTCTACTGTAATCTCCAATGCCTCCAGTCACATAATCTCCGCTCCTCATAGGACCTTCTTTTTTCTTTTTCTCACCTGCTTCTCACACAACCAACAATTTTTCCTGTGCATCCCCCATTTTTTGGAACTCACTACCACAACACATTAGACTCTCTTCCACCTTTTTAAGCTTGAAAAGTAACCTGAATACCTATCTCTTCAGGATAGCCTACTCCCTGCAATAATCTTTCTGCCATGCAAAGGGCTCTTTTTTCCTTCCACATAGATTGAAAGCCCTCATGCGCAGTCTCTCCATCTGTTCCAGTTTGTTGCTTATTTAGTGATGATTATTGTTCCCATTTTATATTTGTAAGGTATTTAAACCAATTTTGGAATGTACAGCCCCCTAAACGCAATGGCACTTTAAAACATTAAAAAAAATAATACTGCTGCTCAGCTAAACTGCGATGGGTTTGAACTGCTATTCCAGTCACAGTCCATGAATGAATGTGGCATTGTTCCTCTATAAAAAAAAAATGACATGATACGGTAAATCTAAAGTCTTTTAAGTAAGAAATGTTATACTGTTCTCAAATTTCAAGAATATCAAAGAAATTTTTATATGTTTTTTTCCTAATTCTACTTCATTAAATGTGAGCGACCCTTCTAAAATTTACAGCAAAAAGTTACAGAAATAAAAGGAAATTTCAATAAGTAGCAGGTTATACAAAAAAGGAAAAATGATAGAAAATATTTCGTAAATGGCATTAAGGTCATGCCAAATATTTTTTGAAATTGTTGTTAGATAATTCATGCATATGATGTTTGAGTCTTTCAATACAAACATAATGTGTGGTAATCTCCTAAATAAGTTTTTTAATATGCAATATAGTCATTCAAAAAATTATTATAACAAACTTTGAAGAATTTTTGGTCACTGTCATTGTTATTTGATATATTTTAAGAACTGACAGTCAAACTAAATGTCCTATTATTTTGGCTAGCTGAAGGAACATCCACTGGTGGGAAGAACAGAAGTGACAGCGCAAAACATTACCATTTACCTGACCAAGGTAAGACACAAGAACATTTTGTAAAGTACTTGACCTATAGACCTCACTGAGACGGTTTTGATAAATGAGATGTGTTATATCCAGTTTATCATAAACTTTTCTAGAAAACATACGGTGAATGTGTTAAAGGAACTGTATCGGCACAAAATAACCTGTAGTGTAATCCAAGTTTTCATGTTAAATATTTATTATACGTTCATACATTTTAGTTGATCCTTTCTCTAATTTTCCATGCCATTTAAAAATTAAACTAAAATCTTGCCAATTTGACATTGGCCACTAAGCCTCATAATAGACTGATGCTTCCTGTGCAATAGAGATCACTTCTCAGTATTCATCTTTTTGTTATCACAGAGAGGGTAATAGTGAAAGGTACTGTAACAAATGTATTATGATAATTATCATGGCTCCATCACTCTCCCATAGATAACTGTAAATGGGTCATCTTCAAAATACAGGTCCCTATATCCATATGGCTGCTGTAAATGTCTCTTAATACAGTTAAATAGTGTAGCCTTTATAGGGACCCATTCATTCCAAGACTGGTTCGTCCAAACTTGTGAAACATTTCTTTTCTAGCCTTAACCAAAACACTATCCTTAATCTAAAACTGGTCTTAAAAGCTAGTAAAAATCCTAACTCTAGGCTTTAGCTTACCGTTCTTTGGTACTCCCACTTTCTCCTTCTGCGACCCCGTTTCCAGTCCACTGTCAACTTGTCGCTTCTGATGTAGCATCACTTCTTGTCAAAGTTACTATGTTAGACAATGTTAGTAAGTACGACTTTAAGTGACTGCACCAACATCAACAAGATGGCCTCAGACTGGAAAGACAATAAAAAACTCAAAGTCAAAGCCTAGCTCAGTGTTAAGGTTGAGTCATAATTTTTTTATTTTTTTCTATGACGCATTTGTATGAGGCCTTGTTTTATGTGAGAGAAGTTTTACTTTATGGGGGCATAGTTTGAGTTTACATATAAATTACTGCAGATTTTGTTTTCAATTTTTATTTTATTATTTATTAAAAACTATTTTACAATTTTTTTCTATATTTAGTAATGTATTAGCATATTCCTATATGCTAATACATTACCTTCTGTGTTAGTATGACACAGGCAGCAGTCAGAGCAGCACACAGTGTGCTCTGACCGCAGGTTCCTAAACAGACAGCCATGGGGCTGCTGTAGGTCCCCAGGGCTGACTGTACAGATGTTCCTATGGCTCCATTGGGTCACTGAGAATCCCGATGGAGCAGGGAAATGCCCTTTGATTATGCCGCGGTCAGGATCGGAGGTTTTTTCCCATTCCCAGCACAGGCTGCTCGAGAAACAGAGCTGTTAAGCACAGTTCTGATCTTAGCACAGCTTCGGCGCTTTGAGCTGCAAAACTCCTCTTTCTGCAGTGACTTCTAAAGACGTCACTGCAGAAAGAGGACTTCCACCGCCCCATGTCTGTAGTCCGTGGGCGGTTGCTAATGAGTTATACCAGAAGCTAGAACATCCTTTGCCATTTACAGAAAATGTATCTTATTGTTTGTTATTATCAATTAACCAATCAGTAAAAACTAATCTCGTCTGCAATTTACTAATGAGGAATTTTGTGTTATGGAGATCTCTTTATCTTAAAAGACAAAAGAAGTTAAGGGACAGATGTAAAATTTGCCCGTGAACAAAATGCCAACCACGTGAATTTTCCCTGATTTATTCATTTTGACCAGACATCTTTAAATTAATTTCTTAGAACTAATTCACAACTACTTGAAGAGTAGAACAAACAAGTTGTGATTTGACTGTGCTTTCTTTTTCTTAAATTCAATGCACTTAAATTCTATGCTCTAACAGATTGTCACTGTGCTTCTCCTGTTAATGGACCAGACTACACATATACTACACTACACTACACTACAGTATACTGTCTGCACTATGTATATAGACATTTTAGTTATTCCATTTGGTTCTCTTGCAGATCACTCATGAAACTACAAGCTTTGTCTTTTCTCTGGAACAAGAAGCTCATGTTGAGAATCTGCAGCCTGCCACTGCTGTAGTTCTTGATTACTATGATCCAGGTATGTAGAAATATAAAGCAAAATTAAAGTACTCCAATGAAATACCTTCAGTCTAGAAGAATTCTATTTACCAGATTCCTTATTCAGCTTGTATTTAAGTGTTGGTATATGCTGTTGAAAGCTCTTATAGTCAGAGCTGCCCTCGAGTTGGATGGTGCACTTCACACTAGATTCTGTAAGAGTGCCTCCCCTATATTGTGTATTGCCATACAGTTTACAAGTAAGTATTCTGTATAATGATAAAAAAAATTGGCATATTGGATGGTGCCAAATATTGATGTCATTTTGGCCAAGAAACACTGGAGATATATATATATATATATATCTCAAGATAACCCTGTAATACAGCATAAAATACATCCTGTGTATTGCTCTGGCAGTGTTGCCACATTATAGAAAATACTACCACACAGTGCTCAAATGCTACCAACATATAGTGAACTAACAATATGTATATAGGAAGCACCATACGAAGGGTAAAACTTAGAATTGAAGAACATCTGTTAGGGATAAAGAATATGAAAACTCACCTGTCGGGTGTTTCCCGACATTTTGTAGAGGAGCATGCGGGATCAATTGCGTCTTTGAAGTGCGGGGCTATAGAAAGGGTGAATAGACTGTCAAGGGGAGGAGACTGGGAAAGGAAAGTTAGGTTACGGGAAGCATATTGGATTTTGGAGTGCAATACAAGATATCCGAAAGGGATGAATAAAAGAAATGATCTCCTTTATATCCATTATTAGATTTTGATTGGGAGTAAGGATTTTTATTTAAAGTGAATGAAGGATTTGTAAGCACTCCTGTGAAATTATAAACTTCATGTTATCTGAAGGTTAAGTAATAGGTAACTCTGAAAGTGTGTTAATGTCTCTCACACAATTTGATGCTGAAAGAGTTCATTTCTGCAGTCAGTCCCCTAGATCACATGACCAAACCAATTTTAACATGTTTGTATATATATTTTTTTTATTATTATTTTTTATTTGGGCAGTATCAGATCAGTGGTGGCATTTTTTGGTGACCCAGACATGGCAGAGGAGAGCATGGGAGTAGGATTAGATTTCCTATGGTCACCTTTGTCCTTTCCAAATCCTCACATGATACTCTGGGAACATCACAGGGAAGAGGGAACGAGGGTAGGTGGTATTCATCCACTCTGTAGATAATAGTCTTCCTGCTATAATGTTAGTGGAGGTGTCCTTGGTGTTCATGCAGAATGATAAATAGGATACTAAGTGAATGCAATAAAACAATTATCTTTACTCCAGGTAAGATGAGATACACAGAACTAAGCAGTCCATTAATTACTTTGCAATCCTTCTGAGCAGCCTGTAGTAGGAGTGGCACCTTAATATAAATCCAAAAGTCCACACATCAATACACTCAGCAGGAACTTTCTCTCTAACCCCTTGCTATTGAGAACTATCTTCTTAAAAGCAATAGTGTCAAGCTAGGCCGGAGGCTGCTGGTCATCAACTGCCATGAGGTCTATTCTTGGACTGATTTAGCTGATGCTTCTGCCACGTCTCTTTGTAACAGGTCTGCTCCTGTCTTTGGATCTCTTCTTTCCTTCTTTTCCTAGTCTCTGAGACGAGTAGCAATGGGATTGTTGTCTGGTTCCTTAGCTAGCAGGGCTACACCACTTGCTCAGCTCAAACTGAAACTAGAATTGAAGTAGAAGAACTGACTAAAATCACAATTACAGGATATTATATTATCTGGCCACACTCTATAACTTTACCCTTGCTTCAAGCTGCTCAGTACGTTAACTCCTTAGGTCATGGACCAGCACAATGACTTTACATTGTTATACAAACAATCTTTTCACAACAATTATATTTCATACAATATATAGTAGATGATGCTACAATTATATTGCATACAATATATAGTAGATGATAGTAGATGATGCTACAATTACATTGCCTACAATATACAGTATAGTAGATGATAGTAGATGATGCATCCTAATGGACTAAAATTTGGTTTTATCAATCAGTAGAGAGCAAGCATTGATAATTTTGCTTAACTATATAAGGAAACTGAAACAAAATTATATGTGAACTATGGCAGCACTTATTTGTTAGTCATAGCATGGGTACATGGGGCAATTTTTCTGGGACCTAAACCACTTCAGGTTATCTAACTTAACAGTCTTCTGAACTATGCCATAAGACCTTTAAATCATGGCAGTTCTATCTTTTAAGTACTTAGTTCGGTAACATATGGCAATATTATTATGGTAATTCACTCCTTATATAGCATGGTTATGTAGGTACTGTATATACAGTATGTGTATTATTTGAGCACTGTGCTGTAATTTAGTTTGGTTTTGCAAGGTGTTATTTAGACAATGTACAGGACAATTATGTAGGGATTATTAGGGCAGTTCTACCTATTCCAAAGAAGTGTTCTATTCTATCCATCTACCTCTGAATTAAATGTAACATATATTTTATTGCAGATGAGCACACTGTGGTGGAGTATAATGCCCCATGCAGTTCAGGTAAAGAATGATGGTTCAATATTTCTTTGTTGGTTTTAATATTGGGGGTCTGATGTTTTATCTAAATTGTTTATCTTAATAATGTAAGATGTAAAGCTATACAACTCTACTGCCTTCAGAAAATAATGCTGCTTTAACTATTTCCTGACCGGGCAATTTAACCCCGTTCCTGACAGGCACATTTTTGTTTTTGTTAGTACATGAGGCTTGAAAGTTAGAATGCTTTCTCGTGTTTGCTTATTCTACAAATTTTTTTATGTGATACACTGGCTTTGTTTTTATACAATTTTCAAATCACATTTTTTAAGTATTTCTGGGAAAATGACAAAAGGAATTTTTTTAAACATTTTTTACTAGTAAAAGGTGCCACTTAGAAGTTTTGTAATTGTGTCACCTTTCATTTATTTGGGGTCTCTTTAATACGATCCTATGCTGCATGTGATATTAGGGGACTAGGAAAACGTCTGTACTTATTGCACTGGGGTGTCACTGTTTCCGTTCATGTGTGGTTTAGTGTGTTGTGGTATTGAGCATTTTAGTCCATGTGTTTTTAGGTGTTTTTAATTCTCTCTGTAGAAAAACATTTTTTTATATAATTATTTTTGGTGTGCACCTAGCTTTATGGTATTTCTTCTCTTCTTTGTGTTCTGCCTTTCTCTTACGATCGTGTTTAAGAAGGTGACGTATACTGTAGCTTTAGGGTCATCAAGGACAGGGCTAAAAGTCTTGGTTTGGACTGTGTTTTTTATTTACTTATCAATTGTTTTTTGTTGTTTTTTTGACACTCTTTGCTCCTGATACATGTATTTGCCATGTGTGTAAAGCTTTAATGTAATAAGGATGGGAACCTTTACACTGTAATAGATAAAATCTTAATGATTTGTCCACGTTCAGTTGTAGCTCACTGTGCAGTAACTGCTGCTGAGAGAGAGGATTGTGGACAACCAAATATAACAAAGGATCAATGTGAACAGAAAGGCTGCTGTTACAATGACAGCACCCCGGGAACCAAATGGTGTTTCTTCCAAGGTTTGACTGTGCATTTAATTTTATTTCTATTAAACTTATTTTTGACTGTAGATTATTTTTTTCTCACTCAAATTCTTATTAATTTTTCAACCAAAATAAAATGCAGATAAAAACAACCAACCCCAGCATTCTCTCTGAATCTCTTTCTCCCCTCTCTACCATCTTCTCATTCACTGACCCAGACATAGCCACCACTTTCTACAACAACACAATCACTTCCACTCTTGACATGGTCGCCCCTCTCACACACAACAGAACACGCAAAATCAACAGACAACCCTGGCACACAGACTCCACCAAACAGCTGAGGCGAGCTTCCAGAATTGCTGAACGCCGCTGGAAGAAAACCCGCTCCACTGAGGACCTCGCCTCATATAAACAATCACTGCATACATTTAAATCTGCACTCGCATCAGCCAAACAGGACTACTTCACCACCCTCATATCCTCCCTGTCTCACAACCCCAGACAACTGTTCAAAACCTTCAACGCTCTCCTCCGTCCACCAGCACCCCCTCCCCCATCTCTCCTCTCAGCAGATGACTTCGCCACTCACTTTCTTAATAAGATCAATCTCATTAGACAAAGCTTCACCCCACAGTCCCCTCTGTCTATCTCTATTCCTGCAGTGTCCCCACATCCCACCTCTACACCTGCTCATCACTCTTCCCCCCTATCTTCCTTCTCTACTGTCACTCATGACAAGCTCTCCACTCTACTGTCCAAATCCAACCTCACTACCTGTAATCTTGACCCAACTGCCATCCCAACCTCATCCCAGACCTCAGTGCTTCTATCATCCCAGCCCTCACCCATATCTTCAACCTATCACTAACCTCTGGCATCTTCCCTTCCTCCTTTAAACATGCGACCATCACAACCGATCCTTAAGAAACCATCTCTTGACCCCTCCTCACTGTCCAACTATCGCCCCATCTCACTGCTTCCATTCGCCTCTAAACTCCTTGAGCAACACGTCCATCTTCAACTTTCCTCCCATCTCTCCACCAACTCTCTCCTTGACCCGCTCCAATCTGGCTTCCGACCCCACCACTCTACAGAAACCGCCCTAACCAAAGTCACCAACGACCTAGCAACTGCCAAAGCCTCACGCCACTATTCTGTGCTTCTCCTCCTAGACCTGTCCTCCGCCTTTGACACTGTCGACCACTCACTCCTCATACAAATCCTCTCCTCCCTCGGCATCACGGACTTGGCCCTTTCCTGGATATCCTCCTACCTCACTGATCGGACATTCAGCATCTCTCACTCACGCACCACCTCCTCCTCTTGCCCGCTCTCTGTTGGTGTACCCCAGGGGTCTGTCCTGGGCCCACTACTCTTTTCTATCTACACTATTGGGCTGGGTCAACTAATAGCATCGCATGGCTTTCAATACCATCTGTATGCTGACGATACCCAACTCTACATCTCCGGCCCAGATATTACCTCTCTACTCTCCCGGATCCCTGACTGTCTTTCGTCCATATCCTCCTACTTCTCCTCACGTCTCCTGAAGCTAAACGTGGAGAAAACTGAATTCATCATCTTTCCACCGTCCCACTCCATCCCTCCACCTGATCTCTCTATCACAGTCAATGGCTACACTCTCTCACCAGCTCTACAAGTCCGCTGCCTTGGGATAACCCTTGACTCCAATCTGTCCTTCAAACCGCACATCCAAACCCTCACCTCCACCTGCCGCCTCCACCTGAAAAAATATCTCCCGTATCCGTTCATTCCTTAACTTCGAAAGCACAAAAATGCTCGTCCATGCCCTCGTCATCTCACGCCTAGACTATTGCAACATCCTTCTCTGTGGCCTCCCAGCTAGCACCCTCGCTCCCCTTCCAATCCATCCTTAACTCTGCTGCCCGTCTGATTCACCTCTCTCCTCGATACTCCTCTGCCGCTCCCCTCTGCCAATCCCTTCACTGGCTTCCCATTGCCCAGCGAATCCAGTTCAAGTTAGCAACCTTGACCTACAAGGCTCTCCATAACCATTCCCCTCCATACATCTCTGCTCTAATCTCCAGATATCTCCCGTCACGCAACCTCCGCTCCTCACAGGGCCTTCTTCTCTGCTCTCCCCTTATCAGCTCCTCACACAACCGTCTCCAAGACTTCTCTCGTGCTTCACCCACACTCTGGAACTCACTGCCCCAACACCTCAGACTCTCCCCCACTCTCACCAGCCTCAAAAGCAACCTGAAAACCCATCTCTTCAGGATTGCCTACAACCAACAATAACCCTGCTGTCACTACACTATCCACAACCATGTCTGCCCCTCACCTTCTGTCTCTTCCCACCTTCCTTTTAGAGTGTAAGCTCTTGCGGGCAGGGATCTCACTCCTTCTGTACCAGTTGTTAGTTAGTAATTTGTCACCTTTGTACTTGTTTGACCAATGTTATGTATGAAACCTGAATGTACAGCGCCATGGAACCAAGGGCGCTCAAAAATAAATAATAATATAATAATAATAATAATAATAATAATATAGTGGTTACAAGTTGATTCTATTACAGAGACAATACAGTAGTACAATAAAGAGGCATCATGGAGGGGAGAGGAATACCAATAATGACAGTATGACCAAGTATGAGTGAGTAGATCAGAACCAGTCATAAATAGCTGAAATCAGTAAAGCCCAGAACCATTAGAAATATAAATAACACAGCAATATCCTATGAATCAAAGTGATCTGGTGAACAATAGTAACATAAGGATTTGTTACACGGTCTATTAATAGGAAGGTAATCCTAGCACCTAATGCAAAAGAGGAAAAGATAAAAATACAATAAGGCAGTAAAAGGAGGATAGAAAAAATGAGAGAGTATAAATTAAATGGAAAGACCGTGGAATGTTTAGAGGGAAACGCAATGAAGCCACAAAGTGTTGAGAAGCAACAAGGGTTGCAACAAGTGAAGGGTGAAAAGGACACTTCCTGAAAAATTACTAACAACGCAAAACTGGTCAAATCACAACTGTGTGATATGCAGCAGAGGAAACGAAAAGAAAACCAATAAATATAGGTTTTCTGGTAACGATGACCGTATTCAGTAATATGGGCAATCAATTCTTTCATATGTTGGATGATAGCAAACTCACAAAACCATTCCTCAGTGGTTGGAGAGACCAAAGATCTCCAATGTCAAGCTTAGCAGCTTGTACAATGTGGTAAGGATTTTTCATAGATAGACATAGTCAATTTGAGCATACATAGGAGAACAGCTTCAGATATGTTAGTTTCTGCCAACTCATGAACCACTCTTTAAGTTAAGGATTTATTTGCAGGTAGGCAATAGGCAATTTGAACATATATAGGAGAATTACTTCAGGTGTGTTATGAATGGTTGTTGGTCAACACATGAACCGCTGTAATCTGTTCTGTTAATTTGTTTTCTGTTACCATATCAGAGCCGTATATAATACTCTGATTTAGAGCATTCTGTGATAAGAGATTATGAGTTTGTTTGAAGTAGAAAACCAATTTTCAAACACATGAATTCATTAATTTTGAGAACCCCTTAATTTCCCCTTGGTGGATATTGGAGGCAAATTAAATTTACATGCTGCTTAGTTTCCTCACGAATTGCAAATAATAGCATCTGGTCTAAGTTACAGAGAGTTTTGTTAACAGATTATCATCTGGGGACCCTTCTAACAAGAAGATTTCCAGACATCAGCTAAAATAGTACAGCCTCTTCATGTAAAGTGATTTACACCTACAGCTGTAATTTACGTACCATAGTTGAACAGATAATGATTGGTCATATATTGATGTGGCAATGATAAAAGTCGTAATCAGTATTCATCCAATTCATTGGGTATTAAAAAAAAATCATGTTTGCTTCCTCCATCTCATATTTTTACATAAAAATCAGTTTGATGAAGGAAAAACATCCCGAGTTTTGAACAAGATTGATGAATAAGATGATGAAGAGGATAGATGTTGTTTGCACCAGACAAATATATATATCGTTTTTAAATCCATCCTAAATTATATCTGGTACCAAGATGAACAATGACTGCCACATATTTGGCATATTTGTCCCACTGATGTATATGGAATCTATTTTAATGGTTGTTTCCATTCATTTATGTTAAAAAACAAGGAAGTGTGTAAAACTCAGCAATAGATTTTTTAAAAATGAAATCAGGTAACTCATATATATACTGTAAATGTTTTTAACCTTTTTTACCTAGCGTTATCAGCTAGCAGTTCCTTTATTCCTGTAGTGGTGAATATCATAACTATTCTTTGATATATAAGCAATCTGATGACCCTTGAAGGTCTACAATAGACCAGAAACAATTGTGGTAAATATAAGGATTGCTTGAATTCATCACAAATAAAAAATATCTTGTATGAATTTGGAAATACATGGTATTTCTTACACATATTAGATACTCCTACTCCTACCTACCTCCTACCTCAACTTCACTGGATCATTTCAGTAGTGCCAAGTGTCATGACACAAAAACATGATAATGGATCAAAATGAGCATGTTGGGTGTCAACAAGGCTGTAGATTCCATAAATGCAGACCATGCAGCTGCTATGGGAGCCTTAGAGAGAGGGGACTGGTCTTGGCTTGTTTGGCTATCAGGTGGCAAAAAGAGTAACATCATATTTGCAAACAAAGGGCTGATGAATTGGCCTAGGGGTCATTTGATAGGTGGGCAAATACCAGTCTTATCTCTCCTTGGTGGAAACATCTAGCACTACAAAGAAGGGCTTATTTTGAACTGTACCACAGGGCCCTTGTCATCTTTGTATGCCACTAGATTTCGGCATTGCGATTCTTAATTCCCCTGGGAGCACGTTTTTTACTCCATGTTGAAGAGAAAAATGGCCTATGTCTATGTGATTTGCATGGCCTGACTTAATACAAAACATTAGACATCATTCTCCAAATCCATCATGGTTCTTTTTAACAATAATTCAGATTGTGGAAAAACTTATAGACTATTTAAAAAAAAATAATTCTGTGCTTGGTCTACAAATATTTTTTTGTTTCACACAGGCTATAAGAAGGCAGAGGACCACTAAACACAGATCAGTGACTGCATATTATACCAGTGGCTTCTTCTCTAGAAAATATACGTTGACAACTGTATCAAAAGATGAAGAGTGTCTGGTCATGTACTATATACAGTTCAATTCTGTGCCTTACGAACACTTAATAAAGTGAATGTGTCCTTCTTATGAAAGTCTTGTCATATGTCTTACTTTTGTAAATTCAAATGAAAGAACACACACACAAAATGTACATGTGTATTCATTATTCCTAAGTACAACATATTTAATAGATGAAAAATTGTAAATGTTCAGAAACCTTCCATCAACAAAAAATCCTCACATAAAACATTAATTAAACAACAGAAGAGGATCTGCAGCAGTATGTCTCACACTGTGTCTGTGAGAGGGGAAAAGAGGGGAGGCACCTTATTGGATAGACTAAACAGTACAATACTTCGACTCCATAATAGGGGGAACCCAACCGCCTAATTCTAGAGCAAAACTAAACATCAAGAGAGACATGTATGAAAGAACGTGCGTCAAAGTGAATTCTCGTGTCTATTTTTCAGTGTATAAAGCACCTGAATCCATGAAAGTGTTTTTTGTGTGCTCATAAATGGCATTTAAAGTTCGACTTGCTTCACCTGTGTATTTGGCACATTATGGAATTTATGAGTAATTAGTAATGCACCAAACATGCATTAGCAATGCACCAAATGTGTATTTGACATACAGTAATAGCCTCGTACACCACAGGTCTTGCTGAGACTTGTGGTGCAACATGCAAGATCACTACCATAGTTTCTATTCACTGACATGCTATTCTAACACCTTTTATTTTATTTCTAGCCTTTTAACTCCATAAATACACGACTAAGAATGGGATTTATGGTAGATATTGTATTAATTAATTGATGTTATTTCATTTTAAATTAATTTTAGACTATATTAATCTTAAATACATTTTATAGGAGATCATTATATATTTTTAATATATTATGTAATTTTATAATTGTATATTATATAATTTATTATGACATTTATATAATTAAATTTTATGTACTTTGATAAATTTTTCCCCTAATGGCAAATCTAGTTCCATTACAACTGCTCACACAGACCACATTGAAATAGGTCTGCCTGTTGGAGCAGTAATGCACCTATTTTTGCCGAGCAACATTCATACCGTATTTTTCGGACTATAAGGCGCACATAAAAGCCTATGATTTTCTCAGAAATCGAAAGTGCGCCTTATAGTCCGATGCGCCTTATATATGAATCAATTCTTCACTTGGGTTTTGTTCAGAACGTATCTACAGCTAATTTAGTGACACTTATTTGTAGCTGATTTGTAACTGATTTCCGATCGTAAATACGTTCCGAAATCATTTACAAATCAGTTGTAAATAAGTGTCACTAAGGCTATGTTCACACAGCTGATTTCAGAACTGATTCACGTCGGATTTCCGACGTAAATACGTTCCGAAATCAGTTGCAAATCAGTTGCAAATAAGCTTCACTAAGTGTGACACGTATTTCGCGATACGGCACGGAAATATGTACATGTATTGACTTTTGTTACAACTTTACAAGTTGAGAGTTATTGTGAAAGTGTTGAATGAAGCTTGGCTTGCGGTCTGAGCTTTGTTTCATTTAATGTGCCACGCCTAAGGCCTCGTTCACACGGCTTATTTCAGAACGTATTTACAACGGATTTCCGATGTAAATACGTTCTGAATCAGTTGAAAATCAGTTGCAAATAAGTGCCACTAAGTGTGGCACGTATTTGTAACTGATTTCCCGACGGATTCACCATCTACAATCATTGTAGGTGGTGAATCCGTCCGGAAATAATTGACATGTGAATTGTTTTTCCGTCCGGATTGCCGTCGTCAATCCGCGGCGGCAATCCGGAACGGAATTTTGCGTCGTGTGAACGACGAGCCGTATTTTCTATTGAAATCAATAGAAAATAGGCTGTGACTTATTTCGACTGATTTGCGACGGATTGACGATAGTCAATCCGTCGCAAATCCGTCCGAAATAAAGCCGTGTGAACGGGCCTTATAATTCCAGTGCGCCTTATATATGAACCAAGAAGACTCAACAGGCGCTCATTGATAATGCGCCTTATAATCCGGTGCGCCTTATAGTCCGAAAAATACGGTAAATGTGTCTAATATTATGAGTGGTGCGCCATGCCCCCAAAACACCGCAACATGTTTGGCGCATTACAAAGTGTCAAGTCTGGTGCATAATGCACCAAACATATTCGCTCAACGTGCCATACATCGGTAATTTAGGCGAACCTCTCACCTTTAGCTCATTTTATGCCAGAAAAGGGCAAAAAACCCTTTAATACATGTCACCCCAAGTGCTTGTGAGGAAAGTAGAAAACTGAAGATATGCAACTTAGGTGCAATATTCCTGTCTGTACTAAATGTTGCACATATCCACACCTACTGGTTTGTATTAATGCTGTGTGCATCAAGTCCTCTGAAATCACTCCTCCTTCTACAGTGTTCAGGGCTTGAAGAATGGATCTGCAGATTGGCAACAATCAGTTGGGCCTCCCTGAACCCAGGATGCTACTGGGATCTTCTTGAACACCTTTCCCATTTGTCATTGTGACTGATAAGGGCCCACTGTAGTTTGTTGGGGCCCTTCCTAGGCGAAGGCTTGAACAGCAGAAAGCACATCATTGGCATTGCTAGGGAATTAAGGCCCTCTGTGTTATGTTTTGCTCAGTAGGGCAAAGTTCACACAGGATTTTTCACAACACATTGTGAACGGCAACATATATTTTTAAAGAGAAAATAACTATGATCCTGTCACAAATTTTACTTGTATTCCACATAGATACTGTCCATTACATCAGCAGTACACTGAGGTGCTTAAAATCAGCGCTGACAAATTTGCCTTTTCATTTGTGTAGTATAGTGTTATACCTTATGAATAATAGTCATACAGCTACCAAATAATATACCTGTGCATGGAGTAAATATACTATACTTTGGTTGTTACTTTTAAAAAAAAAAAAAAGTACCAAGACCCAAAAATATAACTACTTAAGGACCAAAAAGTACTGCCAGACCCTGCCAGATCAGTTGTACGCAGGTGCTCTTCAGACATATAAGTGATTACACTGCAGTTACATTCAGTAACTCACATGCAACATCTACTCTGATGGAAGTCGTTCACTTTTCCCTTTTCTTCTCCGTCTGGCCCAAACCACCATGATGACTTGTCCCGGCCACAACTCACCTCTGCAGAATTTACCACACAAACATTTTAGAATACCTCCCTACCTAATAGTGGTCTATATAAGAAAGCATGGTGACAAAGCAATCCCGGCAGCAACCCAATTTCCTATGATATGAATGTATATAGGGCCCAAGTAGGTAGGTAAATAGGTAATTTTGGTAGGTAGGTATACATATATATCCCAGTAGGTAGATATATAGGTCCCATAGTAGATCAGTATGTGTATAGGGTCCCCCAGTAGGTGGGTAATTGTAAAGGTCATGTCACGGTTCATGCTACAGTCCCCTGTCATGGACCGCCAGCGTGTCGTGCCTTCCTTGTCTTGCCTGTTTCCCTGCTTGTTGTGAGAGGCTCCTTGTACATCTCACTAGGACTCGCTCCTGCCTCCTGGGGTCCTGTGTGCGCACTGAGCCTCCTAGGGCGCGTGTGCGGTAGTTTCCTGTCCTTTATTGGTTTCCTGTCCTGTGCAACTTCCTCTGACCTATGACCCCTGACTATAAGAGGAAGTTCCTGCCTTTGCTCTGGGTCAGTCCATTGTTTGTGGCAGTGTTCATCTCTGAGCTCCTGCCAGCCTCTCTGGATTTAACCCCTAAGTTGCTGGTTCAGTTCCTTTGGCACACCAGAGCTCCTGACTATATTTCTGTCGTCTTCTGCTGTCCTGTATCTGCTGTCCTGTTCCTGCTGTATCCTGCCGTGATCCCTGTCTTGTTTCTGCTGTGTCCTGCCGTGATCCCTGTCCTGTAGTTGCTGTATCCTGCTGTGTTACCTGTCCTGTTCCTGCCGTGGCCTGATGTTGTGTACGTCGTATGCTGCACCTCGGCTGTCACCGCAGGTAGCTACGTCAGGGGTAGTGACCTGGGGGTCCCCGCAGTTAAGTCCGTCCTGTTTTGCGGCGGGCTCCGGTGAAGACTGGGGGCCACTTAGACTCCGCTCCCTGGCGTGGTTCTCATACCATCTCGCCTGCGGTGAACACAGTGGATCCATACCCGGATGTCAGCGGTCGACGTTTCAACGTATGCTGTTGTTGACGCATCCGTGACAGGTCACCTAGTAGGTTGGTAGGTGTATAGGGTTCCCTATCAGGGTGGAAGGGGTATCCGAATCGACTCGATCAGCAGACTCTGAAGAAAACTGGAAAATACTACAGTGCTGAAATTGAATAACCAATTATGCTTTTATGTAATCCTTGTGTGAGCTATAGCAAAGCCAGACAAACTCTTTCTGTTTGTAAAAATTTGTAAAAAGTGTAATCAAGAGAAGATCAAGAGTGAATTGGATGGTACACACAATAGATTACAAAATGTGAGCCCAGCTACAATGTAGCTCCAGATCCTCCACTAGAGGAATGGACCAGTAAGAGATATATTACAATTGTGGATGTGATGGACCAGACAATGCCTTATTCCTAAATTTTATGAAGCTGCTGCTTGACTGCACATTTGAGGATACCTTACAAGGCTGATGTACTATTTTGGAACAATGTGCAATATATGTTTTGGAAGAAAGAGGTCTATTTTGGCTATGTAAGAGCATACAACTACAGTAGGTTGAGAGTTACAGTGAGAGTGGAATGTGAAATTAACCAGTACTCACATACATCAAAACATGTCCGCCAAAGTCAGATTTTTTTAAAAATTATTGATACTGTTGCCCCCAGCTAAGAAGGTGTGTTCTACAATAATGATGTCCAAACACATATCCAATTAGAAAAAGGCACCCTTAATACAAGTAAGTAAAAGATAAAATGAGGATGGGAAAAATAGTACAAGGTTTGCCCTAACAGACATTATTGCCCCCGAAAAGGAAGTCCTTAGCAGAAACCTATCCCTGGAACAGCCAACCTCCCTAATGACCCTCTTTTTTAACCAATTTCTCTCTGTCCCTCTTTACTCTTTGAATGTCGCTCATTTTAACATGGGAAATAGATCTGAATTAATAAACTTAATATATTGTTCCAAAAAATACCTGTCTTGTTCTCAACTATATATTAGACTTCATCTTAAATATTATTTTATAATTTTTTGAAATGTAGACCTTAAAAATTTCTAGATTTAAATTATATTTATATTAAGATTTTCATAAAAACTTATTTAAGTGTCTCACCATGCATTAAAAATTGACATGGTAAACTCTAAGACTGACATGTATGAAACTTGGTGCTGACATGCCAATTTTAAATCGATATAGCGGAGTGTAGAATGCGACAGTGTGTATGAACCTGTCATATGTGGGTTCATAAATCCGGCGTGTGTTATGCGTTGCCTAGCATATCTTTGGCTCATAGCATATCTTTGGAGTGTTCAAAAGTAACAGTTTTGGCGCAAGACTGTTCATACATCTCTAGAACAGGCCTGTGAAAGTTTTTTGGTGCTCAGTACATACCAAAAAAAAAAAATGCTGCAACCCTGTTCATACATGTTGTCCTAGGTGTCCCTTTTTGATCATCTTAAAAGTTGAGAGGTATGGGAACACCATAAATCATATATAGTCAAATTTAAAAAACCAAGGGCAATGAAAATTAGGAAAGATCACTAGTATCAAAGAGTCAAGCACTATAGCCTTGTCACACTATAAATGAGACATACTGTATACAGACATATATATACATGAACAAAACTAGTCATATACAAACGCAAAGTTAAATCTGTGGTACTTTAGTTATCACTGATGTGTTTAATGCGTGAACCCGAGTAGTACATCCTAATAAAACTCTTCGAAAACACTAAAGGGCCACATGTATACACCTGATTAGTCCTAAAAACGTTCACTTTTTTCCCCATAAGGTATACTATGGGTCAAAAAGAGTGAGTTTTTACGACCTAAACAGTGACTTCAATACATGTGGCCCAAAATGTAGATGAACTCTTTTCAGTAAATATTGACCAAAGGAAATAAAAAAATGGCCTTCAATATCCCAAAATGTGACAAAGGGCAAACGTGAAAAACAAAGCTGTTAATTGAAATGAGATTTAGCATATTATAGTTTGCTATTAAATAAGTATTTGTTTGCTATTTACATCCTTAAAATCACAGTAAGAGGACATATCCAAAGAAAATCAATACAACTTAACTTTTAATACACAGAATAAAACAAGATTCACCCTAAAACACCTTACCAAACAAGACCAATGAAGAGTAACCGCTCCATAAAGGGCGACCCACTCGCCAACAAATCTCTTATCCAGTCCGAACAAAGTCCCTAAAGGGGAAACAAAGTCGGAAAAAGGAACACAGTATAGTGATAGACAATTCACAGTTACACTATAAATGTAGTAATCAATGAAGTCAAATGAAAGAAACCCTTCACTACAAATAATAAGGAGCCTTCAAAAATATTCCAAAGTGTTTTCCCTGAAAGATATTAGGTTTATCAGGGAGACAAACGAAAACAAACAGAATGAAAATAAGGAGACTAGAATATAGCACAGTAGTATAGAAATGAGAGATGCCCCAAATGAAAAAAACTCACACAGAGGTTAAGCCAAACAAATCTCACATAGGGTATGTTCACATGGTGTATTTGTGGGGAATACCTCAGGGCGTAATTGTGCTGCAATATTCCCAAAGTACGCCCGGCAAACACAGTAAATCATAGCGCTCATTGAGTTCTGTTATTACCTGACACTTTCCCTGGCAAGTAATCATAGCAAGAAAGTGAAAGTGGATGGGAGGTGGGCGAAGCGCTGTATGAATTACATGCTGGCCAGCATGTAATTCATACAGCAGGCGTGTAGCAGCGTGCACAGGGTTGCGGTGCTATACGCGGCTTTAAACATGTGAACATACCTATGTACTAACAGCCAGGGCGGAACTACCGGGGTAGCAGAGGTAGAAGTTGCTACAGAACCCAGCATCACGAGGGGGCCTGGCTGGCACTTACTGCTGCCTGACGGGCCCTGTCATAGGATGCTGCAACTGACACACAATGTACACACATGGTAGGAAGAACACTCGTAAATTGGGCTGTTTAACAGACAGTGATTACCAGCTGCTTCTGTCTGGGAGGAGGAGGCATCAGCAGCTCTATCACTTAAGCTGGACATGGCCTACTCTGCGCCTCACACACCTGTACATCGGGAGTAGATCCCGAGTCCTAAGGCTAAAGGACCATTGAGGATGTCATAGTCAAGTGATCAATCACAAGTGTGGAAGGAGCCAAACTGGATCCTGTGCTCCTGAAAGAGATTCTTGGGTTTGTTTGCAGGTGCTGAACTTCAAGAAGAGGGGAGTGATCGGTCCATAGCCAAGGAATTTAGCAGGTGCTGCCGGCTGTATACTCACACCATGTAGTGGGTTATATGGAGCATACCATGTAGTGGTAGGTATAGCTCTATACACAACTGCTATACCTACCACTACATGGTATTCCCCATATACCCACTACTATACCTAGCACTACATGGTATGCTTCATATACCTACTACTATACCTACCACTACATGGTATGCTTCATATACCCCACTACATGGTATGCTCCATACACGCTAATACTATACCTACTACTACATGCAGTGGCAGAACTACATTCAAGACCAGACAGGCTCCTAGTGACAGGGCCGGCTGGCAGTGAACAGTAGGTTACAGTAACTGTTCACTGCTGGCCGGGCACTCTCATAAGATGGTGTAGTATGCCACTAGGGGCCAGTCCAGTACTGACACTGGCACTGCACTGGGCATTATTCAGTCACTATGAGGTAGTAATTTGTGGTTGTATTCTGCAGGCATATTCGGATCCTTATGTAGTAGTGTTATTGGTAATATTGGTCTTGGTATAGTGGGATTTGTTTGGTAGCAGTATGATGTTGATATCTATGCTGAGGTATTCACTGTATTGTCTAGTAACTGCATGATTGTTATTAACGAGCACCGGGAAATATTCATAGTCGGAGGGGGGGCCTCATCCAAAAGTTTTCTATGGGGCCCAAGCTTCTTTAGATACTCCCCTGCTGACAGCAAAACACACTGCCAAAATAATATTCAAAGATTACCCAAAAATATCACAGATATGGATAAACAGCAAGATAACACTAGCAGCAATGCATACTGTCTCAATAGTGGTTATACTCATGGACCAATGTACACCGGTTGCCAGAAAAAAAAATTTCCCAACGGGGCCAAAGGGAAATTTTTAACAGCAAACATAGATGACAAGGTAGGCTTGCCTACTCATCTCTGTTTGTAGCAGCATATTACTAAATACTAATACTAGATATACCCTACACTTACATATTACACTGGTGTCTTCATTACACAAGACATTTAATCTTATATTACACACATCTATAAATGCTATGCAAATAAAACAGTTTTTTACACATTTTAACCCCAGACATTTAGGGCAACGTATGAAAGGGCCCCAATAGCCCTGGTGCCCCTTTCACCCCAAAAATCTGGCACCCAAAAAATTTAGGCGCATTTATAAGGCACCCGGGGCACTTTTTTGCTAAATTTTTAAAGGGGGGGGGGGAGGGGGGGGGCGTTCTGGAGGCGTGTCGCACCACAACCGTACAATTACAAATTTAAAAAGGGGAGGGAAATTGGAAAAACTGGGCGCTTACTTTTTAAAACCAAAGGGAAACCAATTAAAAGTGATTTACCTTTAGCCCGATTTGTATTTTGGAATAGAAAATGCTTAATTTTTAAGACCCTTTTAAAAAAGGGTTTATAAATGCAAAAAAAAATGGCGTCTGGGTACCAAAAATACATACATGTCGCCCTTAGCCTTTTCTAAAAATAGCTAATGTTTAGATCTCCCACATGTAGGAAGCCTGATAAAGCGGGAACTATTACCCTGATTCACCTACAGTTGTCACCTTTTTCACTATAATACTAAACCCCGTTTACAAAAGGGCAGAAAAGGGGTTGTGGTTTGGGGGGGTTGAGGAGGGGGTTGTTTTTTGGCAGGGGTCTTTAAAAGGCAGTTTTGGGGTTTTTTCCAGTGGGTTTTTAAGGGAAAATTTTTTAAATTTTTTAAGGGAAAAACCCAAAAGCAAACAAATTATTGTTTCTCTTGGACTATGTTTGGTCTACTTCACTTTTTAGTAATTTTCTTAAAGTTTCCTCCAAAAATTTTGAGGGCCCTATTAACCCCTTAACGACCGCGGGACCTCTTTTGGGCCGGCCGGTTTTCGGGGGGCGTTCCCTCCCCGGGAACGACGTCTTTTGACTTCCCTGCAGACATCGGGGTTTTCGGCGCCCGGGGCCACAGGGTGCGCTTGGGTCCCCCGGGTGAACTACACAGCCCCGATCCCAGGCAACCCTGCAAGGGATCGGGGAGCGGAGGAAAAATCCCCAACCCCATGCTTTAACCCTTTTATTGCGGCGGTTTCGGTTTCCGCAGCGCAATCAAAGGGATCCCCTGCTCGTTTGGGGATCGGAACACCCCGGGCACCCCACAAGCTCAGGGGTCGGCTGCAACATCAGCTCTGGGGACCTAGCATGGCCCCAAGTTGTCTGTGTAAGAAACCCGTGATTAGGAGCACTGGTGCTGTCCTAATCACTTCCTGGTCAGACTGACACAGATTAGGGATGTATTAGCATATATGAAAAAAAGCTAATACATTACTAAGTGAAAAAAAAAAAAAAAAAAAAAAAATGTTTTAAAAAGTTCTCCCTTCATGGGGGCAAAAAAAAGTACGAAAAACCTTTAAAAAATGTAAAAAAAGAATTAAAAAGAAAAATTAAAAAATAAAATTAAAAAAAAAATATTTAATAAAAAATTTAAATTTTACATAAATTTCACGCACAAAAAAACCTACCCCATATTTGGGATCCACACGACCGTAAAAAAACCTTTTAAATTAATTAAAAAAGTTATTTAAATTTTGAAAAGTGAAAGGGGTAAAAAAAAAAATTAAAAAAAAAAAAAAATTTTGTAAAAAAACTGCAATTATTTATAAGTGTACTTAAAAAATTCCCTTATAAAGTACAAATTTTCTCGAATAAAACGAGGCCTTTATCCAATGCGTCATTAAAAAATAAAAAAAATTACAAAAGTTTAAAAAGCCCAAAGGGGGCCAAAAACTAACCCCCCAAAAGTTTTTGGTCATTAAAAATAAAAATTTCGGCGTTGGCCCTTTAAGGGTTAATAGAAATCAGAGAATAACGGGGACATACCCTGAAAAGTATGGAGGCCTGTTCTACACACCAAAAGAGGCAAATTTTTTA